>OU015501.1:73662361-74262361 GCA_907164885.2 Dolomedes plantarius
ACGGATTCAACAATAAAAAATAATTTTTTTTTTAAAGCATAGCAAAAGATCAAGGATTACATGTGCATAATAATAATGCTAATTTTTTTTTTTTTTTTTTTTTTTTTGGGGGGGGGGGCTTCTTTCTTCTTCTTTTTTAAATCATACAAACATGAAAAAGAATTTCTGTTATAGTATTTAAATGTATAAAGAAATTACATAAGCATGAATAAAAATGCAACGATTATCAACAATGTCACTAAAAATTGTAACAGGTGGAATTTAACAATACTTCCATAGTCAGGCATAGATGACAGCTCCACGACAGCTTTTGGCCTGGGCCGAGGTCTCTTTCAATGAAGATATTATACTTTTTAGGTAGCTATTAACATTATTAGCACTATTGACAGGGCTAAATTATGAATCAATTGCATTTTATTTTTATTTATTTATTGGGTGGGGAGGGGGTGAGTTCTGAAAATGTAACATCTTTAGCAGTACTCTGCAAAATTGAAGTTTTAAGAAAACATGTAAAAGTGTTTATTCACACTGTTTCAAAAACAAAGCGGGCAGCAAGATTCGACTCAATTCAATTAAACCAATTGCTATATACAAAACAAGCGATTAAAATTTTATGAAAAAAACTATCAAATTGTTACATAAATCATTAAAATTTGCTGTATAATAATACATATTAAAACTTAGCTAAAAGATTCCCAAATTTTTTATAACTCTTGAGTATTTTGGGGAGGTTTACCGCTTCCGTTATGTCACTGGAGACAGTTCAATGTCTTAAAAGCAAAACTCAAAAATTTCAACTGCTATACGATAACTCAGAAAAGACTGGGCTAGCGAGAAAAGAAAAGCTCGAAATATATTTCTAAAACAAATTATGACCATAATTCAAATATCGTACTGTACGAGAAAGCACTTTATACTTTCTATTATAACTTTTTTTTAAATTTAAATATCAATTTCGACCTCTACTAATTTTAAAATAAATATTACAAAAGCTCTGCTATTTGTACAGGTATTTGGAAAATCCATGACACCCCCGAATGTGTTACCCTGTGAGATACTGCGTGAAAAAATCTGTAATCCTTATGTTTCATATCCTTTCCCAGGAGATTCTGCGTACATCCACGAGCCGCTGATCAATCCATAAATCCAAAAATTATTTTTAATTACTTTCTTATTGTTTATGATAACACGGAAATTAACAGATTACCAAAAAGTAAGACGAGAGAATAAACCTTACAAGAGAAAATTCCTAAAATAATAAAAAATGAAGAGATAAAAATTTAAAATACCGTAAAATCTTGAGTATAATACGCACTTTTTTTTCACATTTATTCCGCAAAAATGAGGGTGCGTATTATACTAGTGTACAAAAAGTGTAGTTTTAAACATTGAATAAACGACAAACAATAGATGAGCTGTATTCTAGTGAAAGTGATTAAGACTGATAATTTCACAGTATTGTTTGTTTTGAATCAAAAATTTAAGTTTTTTTCTACCGAATTTGACGTTTCCGTTTATTTTTATTACAAATTTTATTTATGTTGATAAATATTTGTGCAATTTTTAAATAAAATATTGAAAAGTTAAGGGTGCGTATTATAGTCCAATTTTATTTTTTTCCAAAAATTTCGCGCAAAATCAAGCATGCGTATTATACACGTGTGCGTATTACAGTCAAGATTTTACGGTACGTAGTAAAACATGATTGTAACAAATATTTTACGGTTACATATAATTTTGCACTTTCACCGTCCTGCCATACGCACTTTCACAGCGTATTTACTACTCGAAAATTTAAACCATTAGTTAAATAATTATGCAAAATTAATTACTACATAATACATTGTTCTTTTTAATATTAATTAAATAAGCACCAATGGGAGTTAGATGTTAAGTCGATTTTAGAAAACAACTTAACATCCGCATTGAAAGACGGAAAACTAATTAAAATGGATTTTACCTCTTTCTGAATATCATGAACGTTAGTTATCGTGTACAAAGTTTGGTTAAGTTACGTTTCCCGTTATGCAAAAGCATTAGTATCGTAAAGATTTACTCTAAATTTTAAAGAACGGTAAAACAAACTAGTAGCTTTAAGAATACTCAAATCAAGATAAACAAATAATTTATGAATCTCTCAAAATTTCTCTTGTTAATGAATATTTTTCTTAGTTCCAGAGCATCCGGTGTAACACTGCTCAGGATCTAAATCTCTAATCATTCAGGGAATGGAAATACGCATTACACAGTTCATTGTAGGGGCAACTTCACGCTAAAACATGCTATTTCAAAAATACTTTAGCCTATGTTCAATTGCAGACCATTTCACAATGTCTCTACAAGAGATCAAATTTAAAATAACCAAAGTAGAGGCTAAAAAATATAAAAAAATAGCGTGCATTTTTGAAAGTGATATTAGATGAAAATAGCAAGCTATTCTGAGGCACACAATGTAAACAGATTCCTCACAGGATACAAAATGATGGCAAAATATTTCCTGAAATCACTATTCCGAGAGCAAAATAAATCACATTTCAGATTCGCAACAAATTTCGAATATCAATGCATCAAATAAACCAGGAAGCTATGCAGCCGAGAATATAATGCTTTTAATTCATTCAAAAAATAAACACAAAACAATCAATTATTTTATAAACATTGCTGATGTTTACATGAAGTGTATTTTTGACTTTCAAGTGGGCTATGATTGATTTTTTTTTCCATTTTTTTTTACACAAATTTTCTAAATTGAAATTCTGAAGCTTCGAAAATGTAAATGCAGTAAAGTGGCTAGCAGTTATTTTTTCTTTCTTTGTTCTTTCTTTAGGGTGTAGGGGAATAAACATAGTTAATTTGCTAAACGCAGCACGTCTTACATTTTTAGTGAAGGAATAAGAAAATGTTCTTGAGTTTCCATATTTATAAATAACTACTGAATTTGCTTTCTTAGTTTTAAAAATAATTTTATTTGTATTACGATATAGTTTTAAACGAAAATTTAATTTTACGACATATTTTTTTTTCTCTGAAACACAAATAAGATACCGTAAATTAGATAAAACATATGTAATTTACATAAGAGAATATATGTCTAAAAAGTATAAAAACAGCATGACTTGTTACTCAAATACAGTGTTAATCCTATAGGCTCATGATTCAATAATTGTATATGTATATATATATATATATATGTATATGTATATATATATATATATATATATATATATATATATATATATATATATATATATATATATTGGAAACGTAAATAGGAAGGAATATGGCTTAGAGAGCCCCCTCCCCCCCTCAAAAGTTAAAGATTTGTATCTATACTAGAATGTATCAATATAAAACTACCCTAATATGTATGTCTGACAACGTACGCCCTACACCCTAAGAATTTTTTGGTGATGTTACGCTCCTGCTTCATTATATATAACTAGCTGAAAACCCGCACTTCGCTACGGAGTACATTCAAATTAAATACAACGGTCAATGTATGCAATTAATGCCAAAAAAATAAATATATATATTTATAAAAATATCGTAAGGGATATTTATTTTTTTTTGGATAATATCCAATCGTCTGCTGCATTAGAAAGAAAAAAATTTTTTTTGCCTGTTTAATTGTTATGCACGTGACGATAAATTTATTTAAAGTACCAGAAAACGAAATCACGTGATCAGCATTTAATAAATTAAATTCTGAAAATTAATCTTTAAAAATTCACCAAAAATAGGAAAATCGAGGTAAACATTCGAAAAAGATTTCATTTTTAAGGAATTTTTATGATCTTTCTCGTGATATAAATTTTGTAACCCTCAAATTGTTATTTTAAATGCAAACTTAAAAAAAGTTACAAAAATAGCTTAAAAATTTAATTTAAAAAAATCTAAGAAGAATTTTTGAAAAATCTTTCTTAGTGCACCCCTACACTATTAGAAGAATCGCCATGCAAAATTTCAGCCCTTTAGGTCCAGCGGTTTGGTCTGTGCGCTGTATGTCAGTCAGTCAGTCAGTCAGTGAATGAATGAGTCAGTTACGGAACTGTTTTATATATATAGATTACAGTATTAAAGCATAATGTAAAAATTGTATCATATTTGTAACTGTATCCTTCATTTCAGTATTAGTTATTTATAAATTTATTCTTAGAAATAAGCTAGGGTACTGGGAAGGACAGATCATTTTAGTCCCTCTCCCGTCGCTATAACACAGTGCAGATTCAGGGCTGCCCAGAGAATTTACGGGGCCTGGGGCAAACTTCTGTTGAAGAAAAATAAAAAATGGAAAGAGACGAAAACACACATTCAAATTAAGTTAGTCATGCTTAAAATTTTATTACATGAATGATTAACATAATTATTATATTTCATTGCACTGCTCTCTTTTTATATTCTCCAATAAATATGACATCCTCCATCCACAAAGCTTTTTTGCTATCTATTTTAGTAGTTAGTACTGTCTTCAATTTATTAGAGAGAATGTTAATTTTATAGCAGTTAGGACTAAACAGTTATATTTTTCATTAAAACTAAAACGCGTATTTTTCAGAAGACTATTTTGGAGTAAGAGAAATGTAATTAATCGATTTTTTTGAGGGGGCCCCTTTTTTCAGGAGATTATTTTGAATTTTGATGATTCAGAATTTTCTTTTGGATGAAATCTAATAAATTATTTTTTTTAATTTTTGGGGGGCCCTCCGGCAGTTAGGGGACTGGGGCAAAGTGCCCCAGTTGTCCCCCTCTCTGGGCGGCCCTGTGTAGATTACATGTTTGCATTTTTCATTTCAAACAAAACTAGTAACAAAGCTATTCTTTGGGATAATTTCCTACTCCTACTATTGTTTAGGTGTAAAGCAGTAAATTTTACCGATCAACGTTTTCCAGTCATCTTTTACCAGTCTACATTGCTAAGCTATGTATGTCATATTTATAACAATACTACAGCTAGACATTGTTAGCAAGATGCACTTTCAGAGCTTAAATAAGATTAGTAAAACACAGAATTCGACATTCCGCTTCGGTGTTATATGAAATAGGTCATCTCATACTTCCATATCAGAGGCGAAATCAGCAAGACATCTTACAGAAACCAGAAGTTTGGCGAGTGAAAACTTATAAGTAAAACACGTGATTAACAAACGATAAAAACACAAGGTTTATAAGATTTGAGTTAAGCATAAAATAGCAAACACAAATCGTGCCCTAAAGAGATAAGATAGTAACACAACTCTCTCCCTATCTCTCGGAACAAGTAAGTAATTTTAAAAAACAACGGATTCCGGTTCTCTCAAACACGAATTTGTAATTCTACTCCCCCCCCCCCCCAAGTTGCTATATTTTAAATTAAAATATCTGTATGGTGTTGAAAAAGCGAAGAATTGACGTCCCCTTTATATGAATGAAACAAGGATTTTGAACACATAAGTTCAACCAAAATCCCAAGAAACGTAAGACATTTTTGTAATACTGAAACCGAAATAGTTGATACAAAAATTATAATGCGCATTATAGAATCATTAATTTCATTTATAAACAAAAACATTTTTCTCGGTAGAGAGAAATATTATAAAATGTTAACGTATGGTAACAGTTTTCTAAATACATTAGATAGGAGAAAGGTTTTTTTTTTTTATTTATTTTTATTTATTATTTTTTTTAATAAGCAATCTAGATCGTGAAACGCTTAGCTTGTAATTCTCGATTTTTTTTTCAACGACTTCAGCACAGTTCCAAAGAGTTCCGATGTTGCTCATAGTTATCTCCAATAGTATATATAATTCATATCATCAAGTCTATTTTTGCAGCAGCATATTTCTTTTATGTTGATAAATATGATGTCAAATTTGTTACGTTACTTACAAAAGGTGGGATAAGCACTAAGGCTAATATTGAGCTCTTTACGCAAAGCTCGAAAGAATTTTCGACAATTGAAAATTTTCGAGGTTTCGAATTTTCACCTTACACGACAGAATTTTCGACAACGCAGTATTCGTGATACATACTGACAAAAAAACATCTTAACTCACGACAGCGACAAGAAATAAAAGTTTTGTAAACTGAACCTACGCTACTTGAAAAACCGTTCACCTCTACTTGGTCAAGTCATTTAAGATATGTGTTTTGTTCCATTATATTACAATAACAGATAAAATACTTCTTTTCCTTGAGAGAGAAAGTGGGGAGTGGGGTTCGCAAATGAATCTAATACAAAGACATTAATATAAAAAGTTGGCTATTTCGATAAAAAGCAATACACATTTCGCAATTACGATCCTAAGGGCTATCCTGAAAGTCCAGAAGTAAATGTAATGTTACCGTTAACAAAGAGTATCAGCCTGGGAAAAACATAGGTGTCTTTTACTTGTGTCAGCAGTTGGCGCAGGGGGAAGAGACACAGATTGTATAATTCTCTACTTTGTATGTACAAAAGAGAGGCCTTAATAGTTGCAAAATTTAGCCTATAAGTTAATATTACAACCATTACACACAAGCACTGCGAGTTCTGACTGAAGATCATTTCTTTCAACTGAAAGGTGCTTTCAGTTCAATGGATAAGAAAAGAAGTGCTGAGGCATTTATTATCTTATTTAATATTTGTTTCAGCAATTAGGACTTAGATATACACATAGCCACACACATTTCTTAAAAATTCAGGGATTTGAGAACAAAAGGTTATCAAAAAGCCTAACCAAGGAAAATGTTTCAAGCAAGATGCATAACAGATTAAGAAAAAAAGATACATAATGAATAGAAATCCATGAAAATATAAATACTCTTCTCCCATAGAGTCAAATGTAATCTGACATTAAATACAAATCATAATATAATACCAAAAATTTTAAATGAACAACTCAGCATAGTGTGAAAATTTTTCTGGTGTGACCAATAAAAAGTATTAAGTGCATGTGTGTGCATATAATATAGAAAAAAAATGAAAAAATTCATGATCTTGATTGATTTGACTATTCTATAATACTAACATAATTAAACATAACTTAATGCTAATATCAAAAATAAAATTCACAAGTTTTCAATTTACAGGTTAATAAAATTTTTATGAACAAACAAAACAAAATAATTAAGACGCTAGATTAAAATTGAAAAAAGAAACCATCATAACATTATAACTATAAATTACTTCTACGAATATAAACAAGAAATACAAGAACTATAATTTGTTGTTTTTTTTATGGATTAATAAAATGAATTTTCCCCTAGTGTTCTGGACATTTTTATAACTTTCTCCATAAATAAAATTGAACATCTATTAAGCATAGGTTTAGATTGATTAATATATTTTAAATTGATTGGAATGTTTCTGCACTTGGATAATAGCATACACTTTCATTAAGAAACCCATTTAGAGATAGACAGAATAAGGTAAGAGTCCCCATCCGAGAACCCCTTGTACTTCCACAAGAGATGGAATATTGTAGCATAACTGGATAAAACTATACTTTAATTAATAAATAAGTAAAAATATTTACAGTTCATAAATTTTTTATAAATTTTAAAACGTAGGAACTGTTTTGATACAGACTAGATATTTCTAAATAATACAGTGATTGCACAAAAATCCTAACTCTTATTTTTAAAAAAACTACCTTTCAAATCTTATCTAATATTTACTCAAAAAATATAGTGGCAAATCTTACGTATACCATTTATGTGTCTGAAATGACACTTCCACTGGATAATATACAATGAAAAATCTAAATTTAAATAATATATTACTTTTATTTTCTATGTGGTTAGCATTTATAAAAAGGGCATTTGTCCACACATACGACTACTTTCATAGGTTTCTCTAATGTATGAGGACCCATATTGGTGAGCCAATTTTTCTCCCAAAGAGAAAACAGTACAGTAATATTCATACCATAGACATCATATAAACCCAGGTCTTCAATTGGAAACTTGCAGTACTAACCACTATTAATATAGGAGGCAAATATTTTAGTCTATAATGGAATATACTGACAAAAGCACATAGTTTAAACTTTTTATAACTATTATATAAACAAAAAAAATGAAACAATTTTTTATTCCCATAAAATGAAACTGAAAAATCATGAATAGAAAATATTTTTCAGTCTTATTTCAATATGACAGGAAATATTTTGAAGAAGGTTAAAATGGAAAATCATTTGTCTTGATTTTTGAAGGGTAAGAAGTTGAAATTAGAAGTTGAAAATTGAATGTAAATACTGTGTGGAATACTGGTTGCTTTTAGCATTACAGTTAAATTTCGTTACATAATGTCTGAACAGGCCAGGACTATACTTCAAAGCTGATTCTGAACGGATGTATGAACCTAAATCAATGGCAAAATTTAAACCAGGAGACTAAGGTACTAAAGGCCAGAAGTCAATATATTCTGGTATTGTCCACTGGATAATAATAAAGACACATATTCTATGTGACATATGTTCATGGAAATCCCTAAATTTTATGCGAGTGAAAATAAACTGCATTGATCTGAATTTTTTAAAAATTTAAAAAGGTCTTATTAATGAAGACAAATATTTTGAGGGATAAAAATGTGAAAGAATACCTTACATATCGAAAATCTCACATAAAATGAAAGAAAGAATGAGTGACTGATGTATGTAACAAGAATTTCTGATCAAAGAAATACAATAATTGTCTCATGGTAAAATCTTATACATACAATTTACACATACAGAAATAATATTTCATGTGATTATTAGTTTGCACGTGATCAAATTAATAATCACATGCAAATTAATAATCTGCATGATTATTAATTTACATAAGAAAATTGCTAGATTATTAATTTGCATGTGATGTGTAACATAAAAAACGTGACTTCATTATAAAATATAATTTAGCATTCTCATACATCAAAATAACATGGTGTCATTCCCATATGAAAACCCATTTTCAAATTTTAAATGAAATCAACTATTTCATTATAAACGAAAAAATGCTATCAAAATAATGCTGATTATTTACTATAAATGTTACATTCATATGAAAAATATTTAAAAAAATCAGTTATAAAAGATAATTGCCTTTATGCAGTAACTGGGTTCAATGTAATAAAGCACTACTACTGGGCAATATATAAATGATGGGTTTACTTTTAGAAGAGATTTTACAAGAATATAAAGCACTGTAAAGAGTACCAAATCAGACTACATAAGAATACTCATTAAAATACAGTAGACTGCTCAAATAATCATATAGCTATAAAGTAGCAAATGGCTAAATTTGAAAAAAAAAAAAAATTATATGATACAAACTCTTAGATTTATAAAGAGAAGAGTGCTAGGCAATTATCCAACAATTTTCAATGGTCAATAAAAAAAAAAAAAGGTTTTAATTAATTGAATCTAACAAACAGTAAAAATTACAAAGTATACAGAATAGTAATTGTTTTTGGTGACATTTATGAAGAAAGCGTGTTATTTTTTCTTACTTGTCAACTACTAGCAAAATTATTTGCCTCCTTTAGCACAGTACATAAAGAATTGATCAAGTTTTAACCAACAGAGATACATATAGATGCATTTCATACAATTGCTCCCTATCTAACCTTATATCAGAAAGCATGAATGTATATTAAATATAGCCAATTTCCTTAAGTATAAAGTGCAGTTTATATCTACATACATATGTATGAGTATGTGCATACTCATAGACCTATATAAAAAAAGTTTTTTTTATAATACAAAAGTAAATTATCATTTATAATTTTAATGTCATAATGTTTACTCTCACCTTATATTTATATAAATACCAAGAACAGAAAGGGATTAATTTTATACATTCTTAATTATTGACATATATATACTAGTATTAAAGCAGTATACAAGTTATGAAACATTCATTAAAAACCCTATTCAAAAATCATTTTCTATTACTTTCAACAAATTAAAACAGTTAAATAACATTCTAAACGTTTAAAACTGAGAGAATGAATCTATTGGATAAACCAGAAATTTATACATATTTCTATTCTGTTTTATATTCATTAAGTCTTACCCGTGTTTAATGAAAAACAAGTTTAGTATACCTCCTCTGATCCTCTCACATGAATCTGACATATTATTCCATTATATCAATCCCACTATCAATAATAACTGAACATTCACCATATTCAACTGATTTATTTATGATAAATATACAAAGACGATACATCACAAAAATTTTTCGTTAACGTCTACATTACACATGATGTAGAAGTTTAAAAACAGCAAATTAGTTTATGCTAATCAATATAATTTAAAACTATTATCAAAACTAATTTAAATTATTATTAATATTTTTGAAAAAATAGTCATATAAATTTTTTTGTATAAATGCATTACCTATATTTATAATCAGATTATTTTGCAAACGGTAATAATACAGGATATTAATTTCCTTCATATAATTCCCAAAACTACCTGCTATTACTGTACCTAAGGCTCTAATATTCTGGTACAAATCCATTACAATTATTTGAGTTTCATATTACTGAATCATATAATCAAATCTTTACAACTACATATGCAACCTTTGGTGTCTGATTTCAGCTAGGAACATATATAAATCAAGTACATATATGTTAAATAGAATTGAAAATTAAATTAAAACTAAAGAAAACAAATATTGTTAGAATCAATTATTAAAATCCCCATTTTCCCTCTTTTTTAATGATTCAGCCTGAAAGAAATTCTAATTACTAGATGATTAAAAACAGCTAAAGTTTAAAAAATAGTAAGTGACTTCTTTAAAGTATTGATTTCTTTAATAATATTACTCAGGCAACTTTTTGCTTTACAGATTCAGATGTAACTTTAATAGATCTTGCATGATTTATATTTTTTCTGATCGCTTTAATTTTTAAAAAAAAATTAAGGAGTGAATTAAAGGAATTAGTATAGCTACATATAATTAAATTGTAAGGTATATTTAAACCGAACTATAGAATATATAAGCAATATTGCAAATATAATCAAATAACAAAAGCTACATTTAAAAAATAAGAATTTTAATGACATTAAGATAGTACACAATTTTATAATGTACAGATGTATGCACCAAAGAAAACAGTTTTATCTTTTAAGAGATGATAATCATATAACAGAACAGTGTCTAATATGAAAAATCAATCTTTAGACAGTGACATTCACAGCAAACTAATACATAAAGTACAAGTGATACGCGAAGATTTTAGGGTAAGCTTATATCACAAACGAATCTTAATTGCATTGCGAATGTCAACATTAAAGAAGTACAAATCAGTAATTTTTTGGATAGAAAATTTAATATTTCTTACCTGGACCATTCAGTAGAATAAACATGGTAAAAAATGGTACTGCAACTAGCAGTACTCCAATATAAAATGCAAATGCTGGCCTTCTAACCTTCATTTTAAAACTGGAAAATAATTTTCATACTTGATTCTTTTCTAGATAACTTTATATACTACTTTTACGAAAAATGAAAATTCACTTACAATTCAGTAATTTAGATAATAGTATCGTTTCATTTTTAAAAACAAATCTACATTAACAATTTTGTTAAAGAGTAATGAAAATCCTTTCGATACAGCAGAATTATAATCAAAACATTTTCAGAAAACACATTGCGCTCTTTTGATAGTTCAATGTTTACAAAACAAGCGGGAATTTTTTCAAATAAAATCTATTGATAGCCAATCAGAAATGTAAAACATAAAACCACTAATTCTTTAAATTATTAATGATAAGTAAATTATTTCTGTAAATAAATTTTAATTTACTGTTTTCTAGAGAAGATTACATCTTGGTTAGTACACCGTGCTCTTTAATGAACAGCTGAGCGCAACGACCACCACGATCGTACACCACTCAAAAGTTGTTGCACTCATTTTAGAATAACTATATGAATATACGAGAGGGCGCTTTAAACAAGTGTTAGTTGAAGTTTCTTTAAATTACGTTGATCACCTATTCGACATGAAAAATAGTGAGTCAAGATAGAAATCATTTTAAGATTATTTAAAATGCTTCAAACTTTGTAAAATCACTCAAAAAGCAATCTCTAATAGTTGCATGATGTTTATTGTTTATCTAACAGTGAAAGAAACAGCGTAAGAGAAGAAACCCCCATCCCAGTTGGGGAACTTACTCATAATCATTTTGAGAGCATATCTCAGTAGCGTAAAGAGCATAACTAGTGCCCGGGGCACGATACCCTTTTGGAGTGCCCCCCCCTGGTCTTGGGGACCAAATGGTCCAATGGTCTTAAGGACCATTTGGCGCCCCTCTGCGAGTGGCACCATGGACATGATAGGCCCCCCTCTCTACGCCACTGGCATATCTGCGTATTATTTTTTCGTCCCAAATCTATTATAATGTCATGTCACATTTTCTACAGCTTTAAAAATTTTCTGTCAGGTCCAAACCTAGGTACTTTCAATTTTGTTAATCCGCCACTTGAAACTTTATCTACCACACTTGTGCCTTTGGATGTCTGCTGTCTGACTGGCGGCCGTTGATTAACCACCATTACTAACGCGTACCAACCCTTTTGGATTGGACCCTTGTACCAAAAAATCACTTTCCAATTTTCTTGCTTTTGTGGCTGCTGCTATGAAAGAACTTGGTAATCCCCCAACAATCCATTATACGGCCAACATTACCTTTATCCGTTTTTAAGGATATTGGATTCTGTGGTCATGGTGTTTGCTTCCGTCATGCCACTTCCGGAGATCTACGCCATCATCTTGCCTGAAAACTCTTCTTCTGGCTAGTTGCAGATTCCACACGAGGATTTAAAGCATAATCAAAACGCGGACAAATTTCCAAGGCAAAGGGTCAATGGTGATTTTCAAGCTAGCCCATCAGACATGAAGCAATGCACAAGGGATATGTACGGGGTTTGAAGGTTCCCTGTGGATCAGAGATGACTTTTTGGAAAAATTCCCAGATTTACTTTTTGAATACCTGAAACCATTTCTGTCCCAATGGGTACAATTGCATGAAAATAATCGGTGACACTTCGGTCCTGTCAGCAGTCCAGTGGTATGCCAACAAAAAAAACGAATGGAGGATGCCTGAATGACGAGGGTAAAAATCAAATAGACAAAAAAGTTTCCAGAAAATTTTTAAAATAAGATTAGTTTTAAACACGTGACCCATGAATGGATGGAAAGTAAAAATACTTGTGTAAAACTGAAAGTTTGATGCCAAACAATAATTTCCATCCAGCCGGGAGAAAAATGGAAAAAGACTATTTTTAGATATATGACGTCCTCAAATAATGGAAAGTACTAGGGTTAGGACCCGACAGAAAATTTGATACCAGACAGAACATTTCTAGTAAACTAGAATATAATTTAAATAATCCTTGAAAAAATTAGAGAATTAGGTGGATATTTTCTGGCGTTAAAAATTTTCTGTCGGATCCAAGCGCGAGTACTTTCAATTTCCATCCACTTGGATGTTGTTGTCTTACTACTATTTGGCCTTGGGTGGCCTTGGGGAGGGGGGGTGCAACGTTGGCTCTTAAGGTTATATATATATATATATATATATATATATATATATATATATATATATATATATATATATGTATATATATATATATATATATATATATATATATATATAACGAATTTCAAAACTTTCCCTTCATTAACTTTGTCTTTTCGCAACAGAACATTATTCCTCATTTAAATTTGACCTAGGAATAGCCAAATTAATCTATTAGATCTTCCCCGAAGTCCATGTGCAGACAGAAAGCTTACATAAGAAGATTGTTCTAGAAGCCATGACGAACGATCATCCCATATGACGCTTTAAAATCAGGTGTCCCGTTTTAACCAATTAAAAGTTCAGCGCGCCTGTACTCAAGGACATGAACCTAGAGTTTCGCGCGTCTTCTGTGTCTGATCTCCGTCCTAGCAACATGTAGTTTTTGCGTTGTTCGTATCGCCGCATCGTTGCTCTGCCGGGGGCCTTTTTCCCCGTTATCCGCGAGATATGTGGAGCTAATATATTTGTAATTTCGAGTAAAAGATGTCCAGCAACATTTCCAGGAATAAAGAACTTTTTTACGACCAAATCGCCTCTTCTTTTCTGGCGTCCTGTTTTATTTGCCTGGATACTCTTCATTGTGCCAGCCACTCGTTTGCTGAAGCCGACCACAACTACTCCCCGGACTATCCGAAATGCCAGACTTCACCGTTCGTTAACAAGTGACCGCTCCTGAATTTCATCGGCCCCAATATCATTACTTACACACACACACACATATACACACACACATATATATATATATATATATATATATATATATATATATATATATATAAGAAATAAACAACCTCTCATATTAAATTTAAACTCATTTAGTATTAGGTCTACGATTATATAATTTTAGACTACGAAAAAAATAGGCCGGGTTTTTTTTTGGGGGGGGGGGAGATTTCCCCTACTGCTCCCCCCCCCTTGGAGCCGCCGTTGTCTTGAACCTTTTCCTACCTTTTGGAATTACAACCAAATATTTTCAACTTGTGCCACTCACGTCATTTCTTATTTCTTTGGAGAATTCTTCTTTGGGATGTCAGTAAACAGACAGTTTGCTTGTATGGAAATTGGGGACTGTCTACAAACCATCCACATGGTTTCCATAAATTTCCCCCAATTCATTAAATCCTTTGTCGTGACGAATGACAATAGTTCCTTACAATAGCGTCGTATTTCGATCATGCATGTTCATCGACCTATACGAATCTTATATCGCAAGCATGGCAAAGGAAAAGTCGGTGTATTTGCACAACAACAAATGAAACGGATCTTACCATTATCTCCTGCCATTACCTTGGTCGATCCAATCTAGACAAGCTTTTTCTGGCAAAAGCTAGATTCAATAAGGATGTTTCTGATGGAATAATGAGGGGGAAAATTCCTATCATTATTTATTGCAAATTTTCTGTCAAAACAGTTACTTTTACTTTCCACTGATGCCGTTTCAAGTTAAACACCCGGCGACCCCCGTTGAACAGAATCTTAGTTTATCCTAAACAAACCTTAGTTAATGGACGGACTCAATGGACCGCTGTTTAAAAGTCAGAGGAAGTGTTTGATCAAGGGAACATTCTTTCATCAACCTCTGTTTATTTTTAAAACGCAAGGTCGGACGCGGATACATATCCTGCTCCGAGCAGTAGAAAAAGGCTGACGCTTTGCAATCAAATCATCAGTTCTACTCAACCTCTTAACCAGCGTCTAGGACCTATTCACCAGCAGAAGCACATCCTTCAAAAAATGTTACAGTTTGTTGATTATTTTGCCCATACCAGGTTGCCGAAAAGTTTTTGTTGTGTGGAACATGTCAAGGCCAAAGGGATCGTTGTGGTGTCTGCAACAAATTGTTACCCAATAGACTATGTCTGTGAGTGAGACAATGAAGCTCGCACATTTATGAGACCAACGCGGGAGGAAATGAACAAGGGCTACGTCATTGGTGTCTTTGGTCAAGCACAATGCATATATGTCATGTACTAGTGTAAAATACCAGTCATCGACTTGAAGGGTATCCTGCCTCGTTAAGAGTGACTCGTTGTGGACACCTTTCTCGTTCCCAACGCAGTGTTGAGACAACGCATGTAGGCCCTGATGCCTGCGAGAGAGCCGGATACTTTGCAAGATACATTAAAAAATTATCAAAATTATATGCGGTAAATAAATGCATTTTTTTTATTTAAATTTAATATGTCTGTTTTCTTTTCCCTTTTTATAGGGAATGGCAAAAAAATAATGGCGAGATTTAAAATCTTCAGCTGCCGAGTGTTTATTGGGCGTGGTAGAGTTAGACCTGCTATGATGAGTGATATGACAGCTAGCTTCGCGTAAAAGTTTTGGAAGTTTGAACCTCTCTAAAATGGATTCGGACCAATCAATAGCCAGTACCAGGCTATTAAGCAATTAATGTTTAACTCCAGACGCTTCGGCCCAATGTTATTCTGTTTCACTTTTGCTGCCAAGCGGAGCTAATTTTTCTGTTTCTTTCTTCTTTTTCTTACCACCGGATGGCAATCGGGAAGCTACATCCCAGGGGTTCGTAGGGAGGAATGCGCCCAGTTTCAGATGACTGAATGTGAGTTGCTGATAACGCATTACAAGATTACTACCGCTCCCTTTCTAAATTGGCCATTACCCTCTCTCGCCTGACTCCTCCTGTCTACGTCATTGCTCGTCATTTCATTTTCTTTTGTTATCTTCGACTAAGTCACTGCTCGTCAATTTTTTTTCTCTTGTTACCTTCGGCTTCGCTATTTCGAGGCCTCACACTAATTTTGTCGTTGTCGACCCACTGCCCATGGCAACTCGGACTTTTGTTTGTTTCCTCAGCTATTTCACGTCTCTTCTACTGCCTTCGGGGAGCCTGCCTTATAGGTCTGAATTGGGAATAGTGCCGTCCAGCCTCGTGCGCAGGGTAGCCACCAGTTGCGGTCTGTTCTCCACTGGCACTCCCCCGGAAAGTCTCGCTATGTCGAAAACCTGTCCAGTACACTCAAGGTAGTCGGAAGTTTTTTTTGTAGTGAATACTATAAGAACCACTCAAATTAACTTATATATTAAAAAATCCTTTTCCCCGCTTACTTTGTTCGTCACTCTGTTTTTGCCGTGACTTATGCCCCTTGATCAGAACATTCCAGATCGAATACATAGATAGCTGCACGCTGGGGAATGCGGCTCCGGTTTTTAATGGCACGACTAAGGTCGCAGTCGAACACAGTAAGGTGCTACCACAATTTTGCCTGAGCGACCCCAGGGGTGACATCTGGTGGGCTTGTACCCTCATCCCAATTGCATATTACATGGAAGAATATTCCTGCCTACGGATTTAAGGTGTCCATACCCGGTGTAGACACGAAGGCATTCAGTAGCACTTATCGGGTTTCGAAGTGAACTCTCTCTGTCCGAAGTCCAACGCGCTACCGTTAGGCGGCCTGGACCCGTTCATCACTCTCGTTAGTGATATCAGTCCGCAGTTAAAAAATGGGTAAAATTTGAATGTTTCTTCAAGAGTAATACTTTAAAATACAAGACTACCTCACCATTCAAATTTTCTGAGGATGGCCTTGCAGAATAATATTCTTTATTTATGAAAAAAAGTGATCAGAGCTCGAATTGACATACTCCATCCAGGTTTGAAATTTGATAATGTAAAAAGTAAGGGATGAAAGAAAAGCTTTTTTAAGGTCGTATCCTCAGGACATGGGATCATGCAGAAGATTATCGATTCCAGATGGAAGTTCAAATTTATTTTCACTCGAAACAAATAACTTCATTAAATATAAATGTCACAAGACTACGGTAAGAAATGAGATGTATTGCCCAAATTCGAAAGATTTATATCTTCTGCAATCGGAATCGAACAACATTCCGCGAAATTTAGTTCCTAAGTTAGCTTCCGTGCCAATCAAAGGCAGATGTGGGACTTCAGCTGTAGAAACTCGACCCATCTTATAGATCAACTGAAGCCATAGTTCATTAAGATAACGTAAATGATGTGATAGTACCATTTTTTCTCGAGATATGTCGACATAGGTCTATATTCAACAAAGTGCAACTTTTTTTTTCATATGCAGAGGCACTTTGTCTGAGACATTCGCACAGAACCTCAGATATTGTTGACTACTTTTTATCTGGGACCACCATACAGGTGAGTCCACATTGCTACCTTGGTGTCACTCAGTTTTGATCGAGCAGCCCCATACGTTACATCTGGACGCCTTGTCCCTTCCCCACCTACTGACTTCGTTGAAGGACTTACCGGTCAACGGATTTGATGTGCCCATATCCGGCCTAGACACGAATGTATTGAAAGGTGTTCGTCGATATTGGAAAGGATCACCCCCCCCCCCCTAGTCCGAAGCCCAACGTGTTACTACTAGGCTACCTCGGGCCCCGCAATGTGCAACGTAAGTTTTTAGATTTAATCTCTAATTCCACCCATCATTCTCAAAACCTTAGAGGTTGGGAAGTGGATGGGTGGGGAAAGTTCCACACCGTAAGATGGGGGTTACTTTGTGACTCATTTTAAGTTTTTTTCCTGCGCCAGCCGATCAATTTTAAAAGCAGCTCAAAGCGAATAATTGAAAAACATTGGTACATCTTTTACTTACGTAATAATGTATTGCGCTAACCCGGGTCTTTAATTACTATTGAGTAATTAAAGTTAAAATGTGTCACAAAGTTGCCCCACTCAGCGGGGCAACTTTGTGACTTCTGAGTTTTCACCTTGAAATCCAAGAGGAAAAATTGTTTGACACAAAGTTAGACAGTAAAACGCTTATTAAATCTTGAAACACAATTTTATATACCTATTACAAATACTGGATAGCTTTATCTATATCTTTGACATCAAAGAGACCTCGGGTGGCCAGGACAGCCATCAGCTCTTTGAGAAGATGAGGAAATTCGTCTTTTGGCACATTCTGCTCCTTCGGGTAGTTTTTTCCCAGATAGTCAATACTTCTTTCTCTCCAGTGATATTTCAGAGGACGGAAAAAGACAACATCGAGCAGCTGGAGGAGGTGGGTCGACTTTGTGGGTTATTTTGTAACAGTGTCAATGTGTCACAAAGTAACCCCGTCACCTTTCGATATTTAGGTTATGTTCTCATATCTCTCGGAAATATCACTACACAAAAGTTATATTGCTCCGCAATCTAACCAACATATTAACAATAAAAAATTAATTACTTGTGGTAGTAGGTTGTATAAGGTGTTAGACTTCAGCACACAAAGTTTCCGAAGTTTGCGTCAATAGCTTCACAACAGGTTTGAACAATACACTGGCTAGCGAAGACAAATAGCACGCAGAAGCTTCGGACACCCACCACTAGGTGTCTCTGTATGTCGGACAAAATGTTGACGCTGTTCTTTGCCTTCCCAGTATCATGGGTGAGGCGCAAAATCCGAAATACGAAAAAATTACTATGTGTCACAAAGTTACCCCTGCAGTCACAAAGTAACCCAATCTTACGGTATCGTATTAAGCATAGTGTAAATTACTATTCCTGTTTAGCTGTGTAGCTTGCAGTGTAGTATGTAATTCGGTGAGTTTAAGCAGCGGCGGTAGAACACAGATATTGTTTCTGCTTGGTGAAATATTTGTAATTAAAGACGCTTTTAGACAAAAGTGATTAAGCTGTTAACGGTAAGGAATATGTGTTATTTTGAGTTAAGACAGTCATCAATAATACTGCAAATTTGCAACTGATATTAAGAGGAAACCTGAATAATAATCGTAATCTAACTCATAAAAGGGAAATCTGTTTGAAAAATCACTATGCAAATCCAACGACACAATAAGCATCCAATAATTCTAAAGTTCTACACTCTTAGACGAAAAAAAAAATCGATGCACCAAGAAGTAGTTATCCGAATGGGACGAAAATCGGTAGATGTGATGTACATGTACAGAAACACAAATGATTAAAATTTGAGAAAAATTGGATGATTTATTCAAGAGAAAGAGCTTCCCAAAATGAAAAAATCAATAACGCGTTGGTCCATCTCTGGCCCTTATGCAAGCAGTTATTCAGCTTGGCATTGACTGATAGAGGTGGCGGATGTCTTCCTGCAGGATATCGTTCCAAATTCTGTCCAATTGGCGCGTTAGATCGCCAAAATCCCGAGCTGGTTGGAGGGCCCTGCCCATAATGCTCCAAACGTGCTCAAATGGGGAGAGATCCGGCGACCTTGCTGGCCAAGGTAACGCTGGGCAAGCACGAAGACAAGCAGTAGAAACTCTCGTCGTGTGCGGGCGGGCATTATCTTCCTGAAATGTAAGCCCAGGATGGCGTGACTTGAAGGGCAACACAGCGGGGCGTAGAATATGGTCGACGTACCGCTGTGCTGTAAGGGTGCCGCGGATGGCAACCAAAGGGGTCCTGCTATAAAATGAAATAGCTGCCCAGATCATCACTCCTGTTTGTCGGCCCATATACGGAACACAGTCAGGTTGGTATCCCATCGCTGTCCGGGGTGTCTCCAGATATGTATTCGCTGGTCATCGGGGCTCAATTCGAGACGGGAATCATCACTGAGGATAATTCTACTCTAGTCAGTGACATTCCAGGTCGAATGTGCCTGACACCACTGCTGCAAACGGGCTTGTCGGTGTACAGAGGTCAATGGTAGTCGGCACAAGGGGCGCCGTGAGCGCAGCCCCCCTTTCTCTGAGCCGTCTATAAATGGTCCTTCCGGTCACGGAAGCACCAGTTGCACGTACTATCGATGATAATGATGAATCTGGGTCTCTGAGTGCCGCTCTGACGATTGCTCGGTCCTCACGTTTTGTTGTTTCTCTAGGCCGACCGTATCCTTCTTGACGTTGTGTTCGGCCATGGTTCACCCATTCCTGCCAATATCGTCTAATAGTGGCATCGCTCCTATCCAAATGTCGAGCGATTCGCCGATTAGACCGGCTTCTTTGAGCCCAACTACACGTCCTCTCTCAAATGCTGACATCTGCGCATATTGTTCGCGCACCCGAATTAGAGGCATAGTTACTGCCTACCTGAGTACACGGAATGAAATTCGCAAAGAATTTATGACCTGGAATCGAAATTTCTCCTCTTTAATATTCTGCCAGTTGCGCAGTTAAGATGCGCTTCAGCGTCACGTGTTCATTCATTGGTGGCTAAACTTTAAAATTTTGTATTTTCAGTCAAAACCTGTATGCATATCAGTTTGTGTCCAATTTACAATATCCCTTGTTGATGCGTCTTTTTTTTTCTTGTCTAAGAATATGTTCCTCGATGTGAAGAAAACCGAAAAGTCTTTCTTTGGCATTATCCTTTTTATCAACAAAGTTCAAAACCAATTTTATTGATTTACGGGTATTACATAGGAAGTCGAGTCTGTAGAGCATAATATAATGCAAACTTCTACAATCTATTTAACTTTTCTTTTATATTAATTTTAGTTTCTCATTTTACACGAGACAAACATATTCATAACGTACTGTATGATACAAATGATTTATGTTAAATCGTTCACTTTCTTTTATCATATATTTTTACTCTACTACCATAACAATTTACTAGCCCTACATTTGTCAGAGAGAGTGTCGAGTTTCCAAGTAGTGAACCATTCAGCAATAAAATCAAGCCGTTTCTGTAAAGAATTTTAGTACTATTCAAGGTATGCCTATGGAGCTAAAAAAATGCCATCAGCTTAAATACTCGTAATGCAAGAAACATTCATGGGGAGAACTTTAAAAATGTTTTTATATATTGACCTTAAAAAGGAAGAGAGAAAGAACCGCTCCGGCCCTTGAGGTATTCTCTGAGAGCTCCCCATCTCGCAAGATGAAGCACCGCCCCAGAGGACTGTAACGTGTCTGTCACGGAAAATGTTGGCGATCCCAAAACACATTTCACCAGAGATGCCGATCTGTGAAAATTTCCAGATCGTTAATCCAAAGTTTCGTAAGCATGGGCGATGTCAAAGGTTGAAATGTTTGCCTTTCTTAGCTCGGGAAATGTCATGTTAAAACTTCAACAGACCACTCTGGCAGTCTCTGAAAGGTAAAACCCTGAAATGGTTAAAACTGAAAAGTTCACGCTGAAAAATGTACTCCAAATGACGATGAAGTAACATGAGTACAAAAAATTTGCTGGCAACTGAAGTTAAACATATAAGACGATATGATGAGATGCTAATGATGTCTTTGAGTCTGTTCACATAGGAGTCTGGTAGCGGAAGCGTTAATGTATTGAAATATATTTAACCAATGACAAACCGCCAAACGATTAGTAACGAAATTTTTAACGCCTATGATTGGTTTATTTCCGTCTCAGTGCCATCTTTCCTTTTATGCTTCCGCTACTGGACTCCTATGTGAACAGGCCCTTAGTCACCCTTTAAGACGGGAATGAGGATTGAGGATGACTAATTGTCAGGAACGGCGCCAGTTTTCCACATAACATGAAAGGTATTGAGAACAGTTTGAAGACTGTCTGAGTTGGGGCATTTGAAAAGGCTTATGTTAATGCCATCCTCACTTAAGAAAGTGCCCTGTAGTTTTCAGTATGGAACGAACAAAATCATTCAGCGTGAAGAGAGAATACCAAGGGTGATATCATAAACGGATATCATAAGGGTGCTATCATTCGTTATGCTATCATAAACGGATTGTTGATGTTGTTGTTGCTAAACCCCCTGGACTAGAAAATGCTAGGCCTGGTCCATGAGGCTCTATCATGTGAGAAAAAGGGTGGCACCAGTATCCTGATCTTCTGCAAGCATGCTGACGGGAATACCTAAACAGTCCACAATACGGGAAGGATTCGCAGGAGCAGCGGAACAGGAACAAGGGTGAAAGGCCTCAGTATAGTTCTCGAAGTGCATACTTTTTGTATACCCACTCCGAAGACGAGCCAGGGCAGACTGTAAGGGCCTGTTCACATAGGAGTCCGTTGCGTTGCGTTAAGGAAAAGATGACGTTGAGACGAAAATAAACCAATCATAGGCGTTAAAAATTTCATTGCTAATCCTTTGGAGGCATATGATTGGTTTATTTTCGTCTCAACGTCATCTTTTCCTTAACGCAACGCAACGGACTCCTATGTGAACAGGCCCTAATGGTTTCGGACCACTAAAGAGCAGGGCCAGACCAGGAAATTTGGCGGGATAATAATGATGAACAGGAAGCTCTCTCCAAACACTGTTTAGATAAGCGGATTAGTAAAGGGATAATCTCGCTGATAGAAACAAAGTAGGATACGAAGGCATTGGCTTGAGTTTGAGGTGAGGGGATAACAGATCCAGAAATATTTTTTAAAATTCGTGAAGAAGAGGCAATGGCCAAGGTTATTTTTAAATTTTTGATGCCTTTCAGAATACAATAATAATACAAGAGTAGTGGGAGAATCTGCACTACAACATTGGCATTTAGACCAACACTGGCTCTTGAACCAACACTGACAAGATAAGATCTGGACCAGTCTTCTTCAAATCGCAGCTTTATTGTACTGTAACCAGAAAAATCTAGAGCAGTGACTTTTAGCAAAATAAGGCATTCCCATTTTTTGGCCAAGCAGAAAGGAACATTTAGGAGACCCCAGGAAGGAAAAGCTTGAGACTATCAACTGGTATGATTTATTATTTTGCTTAGAGATTTTACAGTTATATGAGAACGCATTTTACGAAATAGAATTAGAACTTTGAAGAGAACAGTTTGTTTCAGAACGGATGTTGTTCCAATGAAATTGAGTTTTTTTTGTCACGGCTGTAGGGTTCAATGAAATGTTGCATGAAATTCCCGAGTGTTGTAAGAAAGCGGTCATACTCAAAAAGTATCATCGTAGACGGAAAAGTTGATGACTTGCTGGAAGTTGGAGGAGCAGAGGGAAAGCCCAGTCAGATATGTTTATCCAGATGCACAGATGTGATTATGAGGAGTAGACGACAGTAGCTTTGTTATCCACGAGCTATAAAAGTCTGCGAAGAACCTCCTCAAAGGATGGTTCAGGTAAAAGTCTTCTACGATGAGAGAAGGTTCATAGATCCGACAAAGTATTGAGGAGAGTGACAACTTAGTCACGGTTCTGTTTTACTCTTTTAGATTGTTGAAGTAAGGCATGGAAGTTCACATGCTGCCCCTTCATAGGAAGCAGTGTTGGCCCACCTATGTGGTGTGCCGTTAATACAGTAGCCAACGAATTCACGGAGAGGATGGGCTAATGTCCTCACGACCACATACCTGCCGCATTTGGGAAAAAAGTTTGTTGAAGTAGTGTTAAGTTCAAGAAGATAAAAATTAATTTAACGCAGCAATAAATGTGTGCGCTCATCAATTGCGTCAGTGATGTCCCTATGATGTTTTCAACCATTTCTAACATGTCGAACTATTTTAGTACACTGTAAAAATTGATAATTTTTCTGCCCAGGTTTCATACTATCATTATTTTAATCATACTAATCCTTTCTAAGTGACCCCTAAAAGGTGTTGATCGTACTTACACAATCATCAAGAATCTCAGTTTGAGGAATTAATTACGTGAAAAGTTCTGAAACTAGATCGAGGAAAAACTAAACCAGACATTAAGAATATGCGAAATGAGATCTACAAAAAATTTTTTCATAAAGATTTGAAACGATCGAAATAAGAAAGTCCAAGGTAGTCAATCAGATGTTAAGAAACTTTAAAATTCGCTTAGATACAGCAAAACCTGCATCTTGCAGCTTAACTGTCAATCCTGACAGTACTGCAACGGAAACCGTTCTTCACGTGTGTTTGTTTATAGCAGAGTCCTTGTTTAGTGTATCTCAGATTAAGGGTGGTTAGTTGGTTACTGAACTTCTACAAATAAAGGGCTAGTAAGACCGGAACCTACAGTTTATGATATTAATACATATGTTAAATCACTGTTTCCGCGTATGGTAGAATATTTCGCCGATTATGCCATTATCACATTTTGATGAAAGAAGCGGTATTGTTGCCGCAGAAACACCTTGGGGAAGATGGTGGCAAACTGTTGGAGAAGTGTTTGTTGAAATCAGTATTCCACCCGGCACTCCGGGTAAAGACTGCAAAATCACTATTAAACCTAATTTTATAGAATGTCGCATTAAAGATAAGGAAATATTCAAGGTAACAAATACTGCGTACATTTCCTTTTAGAGATCAAAATATACATTTATTATGATTCTCCCTGTTATGCAGTGTTTTATCCTGGTTTTGAAAAGGATTAGCTTTGTCTTAACTTATTCTATAATTGCAATGAGTGATTTACTTTAGTTTGTGCAATTTAGAAGCTGCGTAATCTGTGGCCATACACTTTGAAATTTATGGCCTTCTCTTCTACCACATTCATAAAATAACCTTTAGTAATGGGTAATTGTGCTATAACTTACCGATTATAGTTCTAGAAATTTTAAATGATGTATATGATACTCAAAATAAATCAGATTCTTTCCAAAGGTAATCAAAATTACATAAGTGATTTGTGAGAGTAAAAGATTAATTTTATTATCAGTTAGTGTAAATTATGGATATATTAATGTAAATTGGGGAAATAACTATGTTCTAAAAAAAAACAATCTATTATACTTTGGGAAAAATATATGTATGTATTTGAATGAAATTTTGATTTATTATGGTAACTGATCGTAACTTTCCTACCATTAAAAAAAATATATTATTTCAGTTATAATCTTTTTGAAATAATGTATATCAACACTGAAAAATTTATTGCTACAGATGAATTTAAATAGAATATAAGTTTGTGAATTTAGGGATTTATTCCTTTCTCTGTGATTTGATAATATAATTTTGATTTGATAATATAATCTTGTTTTGTTTCTGCTCATTCAGTAGTTCTCAACTTGTTGTCAATCAATTCCTTTGGATCAACAGGCTGATTATTTGAAGGGAGTGATGATTTACAGTTATGATGGACTTAGGAAAATAAGCAGTGCTTTTTAAAACTAATTTGATACGATATTAATCCCAAAACTGTCTCTTTGAATACAAGTAAATATTTTACTCATTATATGTGTATTTACTGAGTGTATTTATACTAATTTTCATTACTAATAAATGAAAGGAATTCAACATAACTAATTGCTCCCTATTCTAGAGAATTAGAGTTATCTATTAATTTCTGCTGTAGGAATTTGACATTCCTTTAACCTCTTTTAGACTCTACCTGGTATGTGGTTACTTTATGCTTCACTTTGTTTTCTACCTTTTAGTGTAGATACAGTCCAAATTTATATTTTGAGCTTTATATAAGCAGATGGCGGTTTAAATATAAAAACATCCCTTGAAGTGGGGAGAAATTGATGATGTTCTCCTTAAATCAAGTGTAAAAGCCTGAAACTTAAGATTATCAATCAAGAAAGATTTAAAGTCTTTTCTTTATATACTCCAACCATTTTTATTTTTTATTAATTTTTTAATGAGGAGTTTGATAATTTTATTGTCAAATTCAAATAATTTCTTGTAAAAATGGTTCACAATTATTTTTTTTGATAGTTTATCCATTTTAAATGAAATGGAGATTCTAATTTTCATGATAAAACTTTTGAGATCTTAATTTTGTTTTCTCTAGGGACCCTTTTTTAAAACTGTTCGACCTGATGAAAGCACATGGACAGTTGGTAAGATGCATTTTTTTATAAAATAATTTATGTCTGTATTATATTTATTATTGGTAAAATTTACCTCCATTAAGAAAGTTTTTGTTAATTTTTTTTAATAGAGTTCTAAAATTAAAAACGAATTTTCCTACCTTGAATATGAGCTGTATCAAAGTGTTAGAACTGAGACTGGGAAAATTTTATAGCCAAAAGAAACTTTTGCATGTTTCCCTCAGTAGTGGCCACAGTGGTTTTTTTTTTTCTTCTTCTTGTGACCAAGTTCTGCTCAAACATAACAGTGTTGTTAAGATATTTTAAGTAAGTTCAACATGTGTTTTCTCAACTTTTTCTAAATAAGTTGTTTTATTTCTCCCCTTTTCTCATCTTTTTTGAAATAGCAATAAATTTGAGTTTAAAAACTGGTTGTTCTTATGGTATGGTTTGTGCTGTGCGTGCAAAGTGAGGTTTGATTAGTAGTTACAATACTACTATATGTACTGTTGAAAATTAGTGGAGTAAAAGCACTTCTGTTTCATTGGTTCAGCATCAGTTATAAAAGTAAATATCTTTCAAATTCTGTGGTGCATAGAACAGTGTGGATTTTTAGTTTGCTTTTAGCATACTAGATTATATAAATATTATATATTTTATCAGACAGAAAATCTATGCCAATCACTGTGGCTTCACATTGATCAGAACAATTTTTTTCTATTAATGATTGCTGCTAGTCGTATTTTAAGAAAAATAATAAACATGTTTTGCATTAATGTTCCCAGATACAAGCAAAATGAAGTTTGAACTTTGTTAGTAAATACTGTGGCTCTTTAATGGTATGTGTATTAGGTATCAAAATTGAAGAATTTTATCTAGAAATAATGAATACACTTAGGACTGTCATTGTTATCTATGTAATAATAAAAGTTTACATTATAAGGGTGGCCTAAATGAAGCTAAGACTTTTGTTTTAGTGGCAATGGTTAAATACCCAGAGCTTTGTGTTTGCACTAGTAGATGACATTGTATGTCATGAAACATAGCTGCTATCATCAGGAAGTGTTAAGTGTGCTGTTTGAATGTGCTTAACCCTTCAGCGGGCGTGCCCGTGTACAAAGTACAACATTTTCATAATTTTGAATGGTTTGTTTTTGCATGTAAGGTTTGAATGTTCTAAGCAGTTTTTATTTATAGCTACACCCTTTCTAATGCAGGTCTGATTTTCTGACCCTTGTATTCCTTTCCATTCATTGTTAGTCATGATTTAACTGTGAACCAGCATTATACTGGATTACAATATGACAAAAGCAGGAGTTGATGTAGTCAGTCAAATGTGCAGCTATTACATGGTATCCCGCATATCACGAAGATGGGCAATCTCATTGTTTTTTAGGTTTATGGAAAAATAGAAATGAATTCACAAGTTGTCCTTAGATCCAATAAACTGGACAGTTTTGAAATAAGGCGATTATATCTGTATTCTTTGGCCTTTAATTATAAATATATCTCAATATTATCAATATTTTATATCTTGTCATAAAACGTAGAATTATTATTTTCAATTTGAAAAGAAAAAGTTCATTGCAAAAGGAATAATCAAGGTTGAAAGAGACTTTGTACTTTGTGCCTGCTGGTGTTCTGAAAATTGGCGTGCCTGCTGAAGGGTTAAGCAAGGTGATTATATACGGTCATGACATGATTTATCCAAACAGGTCTAGCAAGTGGTTATTAAATTTTTGATGGCAGAAGGTATTAAGTTGAAATTTATCATTGTAAGAGGGATGTGTAGACATGAGTGTCTGTCACAGTGCACAGTATTGAGATGGTTTAGGGAATTTCGTAATAGATATGTAAGCACAGGATATGCTGAGACCTGTTCAAACTAACTTGGTCATAACCATGGAATCGACCGCCATGGACAAGATTTGCTGTGTTGCTTCTGCTAATAGGTTCTTCACCATTCCCCCCTCCCCTCTATAGCCTAACCTGTAGCATTGCAAGTGCTATGTCTTCAGATCACTAAAAAAGGCTTTCGAGGGCCACCGTTTTACTAAAAATGCAGAGGTTTGTGACATCATTCAAGACAGAGAACTATGGACATTCTTCTCTCAGGGTATTAGAAATCTAGTAAATGCTGGGATACTTGCTTGAACTGACAAGATGACTATGTGTAGCAGATATGTAGCTCATGTATCACTATTATTTTCTGTGTGTTCACATATTCAAACCAATAAACTATTATAGAAAAAAACTAAAGGTCTCACTTTCATTTGGACCACCTATACATATGAATGATAAATATTTTGCTTATTAAGGAAAAGGATGTTCAATTTTTAAAAGGTATTTAATATGCTACATTTATCTTTCGATTAGAGGAACGAAAAAAGGTTTTGATTCTTTTGGAGAAAGCTGAAAAATTTGAAAATGAAAACATTTGGACTAGTCTGTTAGAAGGTCAGTTTGTAGCAAATCCACACATTCAACATGAAATGAAAAAGAAGTTAGATTTAGAAAAGTTTCAGATAGAGGTAAGTAATAATGTAGTAAATTTAATTTTTTTTAATATATAGTTTTATTGATTTAAATGTTGAAAGTTTTAAATGCTTATACAGATGTCTGTACCAAAATAATATTTTTTAACTATAACCAAAGAATTTTAGAAAAACTCTTAATATACTTTCATTAAAGAGTAGTAATATTTGTTACAGAAAGCTCTCTATGGATTCAATCACTTTAACTAAGCTACTACAAAAAAGTTATAAATTATTAATCTATTTGTTATCTCTAATCTGTAGAACATATAATTTGCTTTATATATAATCATTTCTCTTAAGAAATAAACTGTGCTTGGAATCAAGTATAATAACATCTTGAGTTTTATGTGAGAAATACAGAAATTATCCTTTTCACCATCACTGTCTTTTTAAACACTTCTACACCCTTTTTTTAAGCAGAAAATTTAAAATGTGGAGATTTTTGCAAAGATCCTCTTTTCACCTTTGTAAAATTTTTGTTGAAAGCATACTTATTTTGTGGTACATTGTTGTATGGGAATATTTTCTCAAGCTGATTGGTAAGTTTAGATGTTTATTTTCTTTCTTCTCTCTTCCCTGAGTCAGTTTAAAAAAATTCTGGATCTTCGTACAAATTATGAAGCATCTAATTGGAAGGACGTTTAGGAACTTTTCTTACTTTCCTTGATGGAACCTTTAGCATCTGCCAAGTTACTATGTGCTCTATTGGCATGTTATTTATAGTATGTTGTGTGCATTGTAATTTCTAGTCTAATAGGCTAGCCAGTTGAGTGTAAATTGTTTTCATCTTGTACTGAAATAAATTTGCGTTTGCCCATCTTCAGATTCTTGATGATTGCTGTTCTTTCTGTCCATTAAGATATGTGATACTATTGCATCATGGAGAGTTAAAGAAATCCCTTTGGCTCAATTGAAGTGAGGCAGTTTGATAAAGTGAGAGAAGAATATAAAACAAACAAATTTATTAAAAACATAAGAATTTAAATTAACGATACAACCTGTGATAACAGTTGTCAATGCCGCACTGGCGGTAGCTATACAATGATACTTATAACAACTCTCAATGAGATGCAAGAATATACAACAGTTAAATAGACAGTTACTAAATAGCGTAAAACTGACGTTACAAAATAAATACGTAATATATGCAATTGTGACGTCATGGTTAGTTTGGTTAAGTACATTTCAGATTGAATGACAAATCATTGGAGTTAACTCCGGTGGTCCTTAATATTTCACAACAACATGGGCACCATATTATATCACGTAAACAAACGCACACAACTAGCCATTCAAACTGGGCTGCCACAAAATAACAAAATCTTGGCAAAATTGCATGGTTACCACGCCAAACACAAAATCGCCAAACTTGGCAGGGAGGCGTGTTTAACACATCTGTACCCTATTGGGAATTCGCCAAAGAAATAAAAATCTGTATTGTAATTAATGTTTTTAAAACCACTGACTAACTGTATCTTTAGCAATATAGTTAATGTATTAAAACACATGCTTTATTACCACTATGGATCTATATAAAATTTTTCTTAGAAGGATGGGGATAAAAACAAATGTAAATATATTAAAGCTGATGTTGATAATGATTTTGGTTTTAGTTTTTGTGATCATGTTAGCTTTTTATATTGAACATTTTAAGAAATATTGATTTCTTTATTTTAGTAAAATTATATGCATTCTTCATTTGTAGCACCTATCAAACAACTTTTTCTTTTAAAGACAAGGACAAGTTCAAAATCTTAACTGAACATGCACACATCAAAATCTTGAATAAACATGCACACTTATATTACAGAAATATTTGACCAGTCATCAAAACAGAAATATTGTTGAAGAAATGTATCACCTTTTTAGCATTATGATTATGCCATGGATGACTGATAGAATTCATATACTAGTGACCTAACACAATGATCTATGATTGTATGTTACAGCGAGGTTGGAGGGGGAAACTGTACTGTTACTTGTAAACTTTTTCCACTAAACTGTCTGATTGTAGTTTTGCTCTTGGTCAACATTTTGTGGATATTCCATGCTAATAGACCATTCTGTAAGCACTAGTATTTTTATCTTGAGGTATTCCAGTGGCAGATACAGTTTCAAGCTGGATAATGTTCCATGTCATATTACATGGAGACTGCATAATTTTTTACTTTATTTGCTGATTCAGTATCCACATTCTGAAAAAAAAAAGAAAAAAGTATCATTCCAAAAGGTACACCAAGCAAAAACATGTCATATCATGGTATAATCCAGTCCAAATGCATCCATTGTATTCTGTTCAGTTATCTAAGAATAAGTTTTACTATAAAATGTTTGAGAACGACTCATCTTTTAATTGCCCATGCAATGTTTTGATGGACAAACATAATTTTTTTTTGTTTGTCATTTCATGAACTTGGCTGAGGTACAGGTACTACTGTATTTTAATTTGCTCTATCATGAAATTACTGTATTTACTATATATATTCAATACTGTATTTTTAATTTGCTCTATCTTTTTGAAGATGCATCACTAGATAATATTAAATGTACAAGATTAACCCTTCAGCGGGCGCACCCGTGTACAAAGTGCAACATTTTCGTAATTTTGAATGGTTTGTTTTTACATCTGAGGTTTGAATACTCTAAGCAGTTTCTATTTATAGCTACACCCTTTCTAATGTAGATCTGATTTTCTGCCCCTTGTATTCCTTTCCATTCATTGTTAATCGTGAATTAACTGTGGTAAACTGGCAATTGTACTATATTACAACAAAAGCAGGAGTTCATGGAGTTGATCCAATGTGTAGCTATTACACGGTATTCCACATATCACGAAGAAGGGCCATCTCATTGTTTTTTAGGTTTTTGGATATAATAGGAATCAATTCGCAAGTTGTCCTTAGATTCAATAAACCGGAGTTTTGAAATTAGGCGATTGTATCTGCATTCTTTGGCCTTTAATTATAAATATATCTCAATCAACATTTTATAACTTATCATAAAATGCAGAATTATTATTTTCAATTTGAAAAATAAAAGTTTATTACAAAAGGAATAATCAAGGTTGAAAGAGGCGTTACACTTTGTGCTACACATACCCGCTGGTGTTCTAAAAATTGGCACGCCCGCTGAAGGGTTAAATTGTGTAAAAACTCAATTCGAAGCTTCCACCTGCTTAACACATCTAAGTGCAGTAATTCAATTGTTATCCATTAGAAATCAGTTCCCTATATAAATAAAGGATACAGAGGTTTGCATAATAAAACCATGTTTTTACAAAATTGTCCATAGTTTGTTACAAGCCAGAGAGATGAGTAGAGTTAACATATGTTAATAAACATTTTTGCATCTATGATTACCCTGGATTTTTCATTCACTTAGTGTAAACCATCAGCATCAATCTGATATGTGATTCGAATCTTTTACTTAAGTAACTTGAATTTACCTTATTATAATTCAATTTTGCTACAAATATCTAAAAACAGTTCAACTTGTATTAAATGTGCATCCTTATCTTGACAAAATAACTGTGCCTCATAAAATATTTAGAGGCTTTTTACAGAACTAAAGTAAAGTTTCCATGCTTTGCCAAATAACTGGTGTACTATTTTCTACATTAATTGATGTAGATGATACAGACTTTTTCTTCTATTCACTGTCAGTAATTTAGATGACTCTTCAGAAACCTTAATGGTACATGAATCATAAATATCAAATTTGCTATGTATTTTCAGTTATCAAATTTAAACAATATTTCTGCCATCTTGGATATACAGTCGGACCTCTATTTAACGAACCTCTATTTTGCGAACTTTTCCTTGGAACCAAGAACATTTTGTGATTTTCTTCGTAAAATAACCTCCAAATAGCGAAGTGCATTCTCTATTTAACGAACTTCTTCTTGTGATCCAATATTTTTTTTCTCCACATTTCTCAAAATATATCTGAACATTTCAAACTTATTCTTTCTTTTAACACATTCCGATGGGGGTTGCAGTTTGAAGAAAATACAGAGGCTGTTCACGCATTTTTTAGACGATGTATATTGTATTCACAAAACTAAATTACATAAAATTCTTGTGTTTTAAATGTTCTATTTGGCATCCCTTATTCTGAACTATCTTTCGACACCGCAATGTCCGGGATAATAATGCCTTTTGAAGTGTCAGAAGAGGTATTCTATCCCATTCCTCCTGAACAGCTTTCCAGAGTCCTGTAAGGGTTTTGGGACGACGTTTGGATAATGCAGATTTTAAAAGTCCGAAAGCACAAAAATCCATAGGTGATACATCGGGAGATTTAGTAGGGATATTAGTGAAGGGTATGGCCTTGATACCAGTTTTTTGTTCCATTTCTTTTAGGAAATTTACAGTGGATTTTGATGTGTGACTGCTAGCTTTGTCCTGATGGAGTCTCACAGATTGATGGCACTGTGGGTAAAGCGATGATATTTCATTCAGAAAAATTGGCGATAAAATATGTTCCTGATAGTATTTGGAGTTAATCTTGACATTTTTTTCCACTCTCTTTATTTTTAACTTGCCATTATAAGAAAAATCAGCAACAATCATGAATCCCTTAGAAAAACTTTCTTTCGATTCTTTGAACCATGTACTTAAATTTTTTTCTCCCCTTTTATGATAATAAATGGCTCTTTTTTTTGTTGCAATCATTTAAATACACCCATGATTCATCTATTGTGACAATTGTTTTCCATTTTTCTTTGGATAAGTGTTTCTCATATAGAATTCTGCAGTGTGTCCTGCGTTCAGCGATATGATTTGGAAGAAGACGATGCACATTGCGTTTTTTCACTTTCTTAAGATTTAAATCAACGTTTATCATTTTGTTTACAGTGGAAACCGAGCATCTTAATGATTTTGCAACTGTCCTTTGACTAGAGGGATTTTCTTTTAACATTAAACAACGTACCTTTGCATTAGTTGAAGATGTCCGTTTTTTCCTTGGATACTTGTTTGGAATTTTTGTCCCACTTGAGGCTCCAATTTGACATTTTTTTCCTTTCTTGTTGACGATATTACCTATCGACGCTTTAGATATCACAAAACCATGACTCTCACATCGTTTTTGGATAACGGAGTATGCATATTTCTCTTCGGAAAGAGCATAAATGTAGCCTTCGAACCACTGCTTTGTTAAAAATGCCATTTTGAATAAAAACAAAACTTTCAAGCCGTAGACAATAATTTTGACTTTTAAAAACATAGTACAATTGCAATTATTTCTTTTGCAGCAAACGATTTTTTATTACCGCTTACCAAAATCGTCTAAAAAATGTGCGAACAGCCTCTGTACACCTGAAAGGGTTTTTGGTGACATTGCAAAGATGAGAGACGTATTATGAGAGAAATCACTTTTTCAAGCAAAAAACTCAGATAAAATTAACAGACTTTATCAGTATTTAAATTTAAGGACGCATGTGGTAATGTATGCTTAAAATTACTTCTTATAATAAATGCGATAATGTCATTAAAATTCATTAATTTTAATATAAATATTTTAATTGAAATTACAGTGTATTCCCGGAAAATGTTTTGTTTTATTCTTGTTTTCCTTGCAGATTTCTGTTTGATGGGTAAGATGTATAAAATAAATAGACATTAATTTACAAAATAAGGGTGTGATCAATTACCTTTATTAATAATATTTAGTGTTTATGAATTTAAAATCTGCTTTGTGTAGTTTAAAGTATTTTAAAAGGTGAATCTCTATTTAACGAATTTTCCATATAACGAACTTTTTTTTTTGATTTAGCGACTTCGTTAAATAGAGGTCCAACTGTAGCATTTTCTTTGATTTTCGAATTTCCATTAACAGAGGTGTTATAATCTCCACAATTATAGTGCGTTGTGATGAAAATTATTTCACCCTCTATCAGCTGTAATTTCTTGAAAATTAATAGGGATAGATTAGGCCAGGAGATATATGACCATATTATTGATGAAATTATCTTCAACCTATTCTACAGAGTATTTATCACTTTAATCTAAGTGCTAGATTAAACTAAGATTTTTTCTTTATATTAGTAGCATAATTCTTCTAGTCATGCAAAAGTCTGCTGTTAAGAAATTTACTTAATGCATATATATTTTAAATGTTATTTTTCACAACATAGTTATGTCTTTCTCTTTATTTTTCTTAGAATCCTGGATTTGATTTTAGTGGAGCTGAGTTATCAAAATCATATGAGAAACCACCATATATACCAGGTTCTGATGAAGAATGTAACAAATGAGAAAAGTTTATATGAATGTTTTTTAATGCATTCATTTTTCCTATGTAAATAATGAAATTAATAGCTGGAATAGTTTGATTCTATGGTTTTTTTTTTTGTTTGTTTGTTCTGGTAATGTTGTGATATATACTTTTTTTTCTCCTTGAAGAATTACTGTATGCATTGAAAAACATGAAAAAATCCATGAATTTGTGCTCATCTCTTTAAACCATTTTACATAATGGGGTCAGGGGTCTGTTTGAGATACAAACTATAGATCTTGATAAATTTTCAGTTAAAAAGTAGTTGATTTAAATGGTTCACTGTAGGTTGAGAACATTTTTTACATTTCTTAACCATTTCTGAATAAAATTATTGAAATTTAAAATATTTAATGAATATGGAACTGCTGTAGAAAAGCAATTTATTTGAAAGAAATTATATCTTTTAATTTTGTATAAATTCTGCAAGTTTACAAGTAAGAAATGATAAGTAATTTAATTTTAATGCTTAGTTATGATTCCAGACCATTTTCAAATTCATGCATGTTGATCAAGTAGATTTGACAGAATTTATACATTTAACAATCTCACCTTTAGATAATTATATATATATAGGGTGTTATATGTATATATATATATTTTAAGATTTTAGTACTCTCATATCTTTTTAAACTAATCATTTAGTATTTGATACTATTAAATTACACATGCATAATAATACTAATTTCTTAAATGTAATATGAATTAGTATTTGAATTTATTTATTTAATGAGGTGCAAAAGCATCAAAACACTACTCATATCTTTGTAGTAAAGAACTTTCTTAAGGTTTAAGAAATCTGTTAATATTTCTTAAACCTATTATAGAGAAGTTTCTGTAAAACCTTTTTATAAAATTATTTATACCAATGTTAAATACAATGTGAGCTGTAATTATTACAATCCATTTTAAAATTCTTATGTGCAAACAAATACAGCTTTATTCTAGCTTCCATTTTCATAATGTATGTGTGAAGCATTAAATATATCACTAGGAATCCTCTTGTACCTTTCATATTTCGTTTTGAGAGGTAATGTATTTTATGAAAGCTGATTAATTTACTGCGTGTTCTATTTAAAAAATAGCTTTAAATGTTGTAATTTTTTAATTGTAAAGTTGTTAAAAAATTTTACCTCGAAAAATTCTTTTTGAAGTTATTTTTAGATTTTACTAAATGCTCAATTTTTCCCATCATTATATTGCTAAACACTTCGATCTTGCTTAACCCTTTGCAGCGCAGTGGTTTCAGTCTGAAACCACATGTTGAACATTTTTTTAAATGCTCTACTTATGTCTATTTTCAACAATTATTGCGTAAAATCAATCTTCTAACTCTAAAGAACACCAATTGATGGCAGAACTAAATTAAATTTAAAGTTTAGAGGGTATACAATGGTGTAATTAACAGGTCTTTTTCAATGCTTATGAATTCCAATAGTTTTCTAGTAGAAATAATTTAAGGACACTGAAAGAAACAACCAAATTTCCTTCTATTCGTAAATAATGAGAGAAAATTCTAATATTTGGAAAATACCTCTGAAACACTTTTTTTTTAAAATTTAAATATATAGCAGTTTCAGAGCGAAACCGGTGCACAATAAGGGGGGGGGGTCACTTTGCCTCTATTCCTTCAATGTAACTTGAGACCGCGTCTGCTTACTTGCTACAGCATAGGGAGAGCCCTTTCACAATAAGTTAGCTGTGTTGGGGGAAGGAGTTTAGGGGGGAATGTTTATGTTAAAGGGAGAGTTTGGGTGATAAGCATCACGTGCATTCACACTCATCGAATATCATTGGATTCCAATGTTAAAAATTGCAATCCTTTTCATTTTCCATTTGCTCTGATTTGGAGTGCATCACTTTTTTTCCAGTAGATTTTGTTTTGATAGAGCTAATTTTTTATATATAATTTTGTCAAATCTTTTTACGTATGAGTAGTGCTGTTTTTATATATTGTAGATGTAAATTTACGTTATAGTTTTTTGATAGAGAATTTAAATACCATGTAAAATACTTAGCACAATTGAGGCTTTAGCTCTATTTGATGAACTTCCATCGGATCCAGAGTCTGAAATATCAGGTGAAGAAAGTGATGAGGAAGAGATTATTCCTTCATCTATATTTGACACAGATAGTTCATCACCTTCGGAAAGTGAGGAAGATGAAGCTGCTGATGTAAATGTACCAGGTCCTTCACAAAGCACAGTTGTGACGTGGAAAAAGAAAGGGGCCATTTCTAAATCCCTTCCAGATTTTTCTGAAATGCAAGGACCATCGGAAGAAGTTATATCTGGAAAATCCATCTCCAATTGACATATTTTTGTGAATATTTACCATTTCCTTTATGGAGCATTTAGTCTTTCAGACTAATTTGTATGCAACGCAGAAAGGAAAATCATTCTCTCCTGTAACTCTTGAGGAAATACTGGTATTTCTTGGACTTAATTTGCTGATGGGAATGAAAAAGCTTCCCAGTTACCTAGATTTTTGGTCCTCAAATGTACTTCTTTATGATTCGTACGTGTCAAAGCAAATGTGCGTTCGAAGATTTTCTTGGTTGTTAGGTCATTTACACGTAAATGATAATATAAGGAGATCCTAATAAATAGGAGATCCTAATTTTGATAAATTGTATAAGTTGAGGCCACTGTTACAGCATTTGTCAAAGAGATTCTTAGAAATTTTTCTTCCTGGACAGAATCAATCAATTGATGAATCAATGATTAGATTCAAAGGGCTAAGGTCGCTGAAGCAGTATATGCCAAAAAAAACCAACCAAAAGGGGATATAAAGTTTGGATGTGATGTGATGAGTCAGGCTTTGCATGTTAATTCGAGGTATACACTGGAAAAATTCAAGAAGTTGAAAGAAATCTTGGAGACAGAGTTGTAAAAACTCTTACTACGTCTCTGTATGGAAAAAAATCATATATTATACATAGACAGTTATTTTACATCATATGAACTTTTTCAATTTCTTGACACTAAAAAGTCTTTTGATGTGGAACAGTAAATATGAATAGAAAAAATTTACCCAAAAATCTTTCAGAAGATAAAGCTCTAAAACGAGGTGATTTTGACTGGGCACTCAGCAGTGATGGAATATATTGCTTGAAATGGAAGGATAAGAAATGCGTCAGTATTTTATCTAATATAGAGAACCCAGTTGAAGCAAGCCATGTAGAGAGAAAAGAAAAAGACGAGAAAAATAGTCTTGTCTGCTGTCCGAAAGCAGTCAAGGACTACAGCAAAAATATGGGCTATGTGGATTATTTTCGACCAAATGAAGACCACCTATGAAATTGACCGAAAGAGTAGGAAATGGTGGCACAGGATATTTTTCCATTTTCTTGATGTGATGGTAATAAACTCGTTGCTCTAATATCGCATGCATCCTGAGAGCCAGCCGGGACTAAAAATTCTAAAATTTTTTTCCGATTGGATTTAGTTTGAGCACTGATTGCAATGGGAAATAAGCAAGTTACTCCCAAAAAAACAAATTCCAAGGTCTCCAATTATGGTTTAAAAATACAAACTTTATGTGCCCAAGGAAAAAAAAAGACTAAAAATTGTGGCACACATTCCTGTGAAAGGAAAATCAAGACAATGTGCATACTGTAGCACTACTACAAAACCATGCCATTCAAGATGAATGTGTGAAACATGTAATGTGGGACTACGCATGTTTCAAAAAGATGTATAATGTTTTAAAAAATTCCATTCAAAGTAAATGGGATATATTTTGTAAATATTTAACAAAATAAACCGAAATTATAGTATTCAATCAAGAATTATTAGAAAATGTATTCCCATATTTTGATGCAAATGTTACAGCTTTGTTATTCTATTTTAACCTGCATTTTAAAAAAATGCTACATAGAAATAATCTGGAAGAAAACAAGCTGGCGCTTTTTGTTTACAATTTCTCTCAAGAAAATTTTGAAGTAAGGGTAAGTTTTTTCTCCTTCTGACACAATACGCAGAGACCGTAGATGAGCACTGGTTTCGCTCCGAAACTGGCTCTCCCCAGGTACTGAAGAGAGCTAATTTTTTTTAAAGCACATTTTATCAGTCCATGGCATCAAATTTTATATGTTATTTCATTAAAATTTGTAACGAATAAATCTTGTGCCGGAAAGGGTTAAGTATTATCCCAGTATATATACATTTACTTTATGATTACTTCTAAAATACAACCATTTGCTGCTGTTAGTAGCCAAGGGCTAACTTTTACACATAGAGGGTAAATAATGAGTTATGTATGCATGTTGGTTGTAGAGCACTGCAGTTATCTATTGTTTGAGGGTTAAATTGATGTTTCTAAAATAATTATGATAGACTACAAACAATCATATCAGTTTTGGAACTTACTGACTCTAGGGCTGACGGTTAGCACCTTTGCACTGTGGCATTGCTTGGATTAAGCTTTGTGACTGAGATGCATTTTAGATCCTGTGATATCATAATTTGAAAATTTTAAGTTAGTATGCTGGCCCAAGTTGGCTCTGAACAAAAACTACATTAATCAGCATGTTTTGCAAAAAATCAATTTAATATAATAACCACCTATTATAGCTGCTACATATACAAATTTAAAATAGATATAACTGGCACCTTGACTATACCACTCACCAAATGCTGTTGAGTGTAGATTTCTACAATTGCTTTAAATGAAGTACACTTGATTATATCAAAATATCATGCATTTGAACCTCAATGGAGCAACAAGATCTACAATGAATAGATAAACCATGTTCAAGTTCCACTGTTACAATGTCAGAGTTTAGGGTCTGTACTTGCTGAAATTTCAAAGCCCAGCTTTCCTGTACTCACACTGATTAAGGCTGCTATGTACTAAGAAAAAAAAATCATATTTCCCTTTTCCTCTTCTTGCAGACTCTTGTGGTGAGAGGAGTCCAGTTGACAGTTCAAGAATTCCACCCCCCTTAGGATTGACATTTTGAGGGATTGTAATGGCTCTCTCTATATATGGAGGTTAAGCGCTGCCCCCAAATTGTTTATTTAAAATATATTTTTGTCAACTATTTACAGGTACATAAATGCTGATAATAAAATAAAATTGGTATTGTCAGATAGCCTGAACTTTTCTGCAAAGCGCTACAGCATTCATTTTATAAATTTCGTCCACCGAAAGTATTTATGAGCATTTAAAACACACTATACCAGATTTTTCCCGGAATAATTTAAATTTAAAAATATTAATTGCATTTTTAAAAAAACGAAAAATGTACACAAATGTAAATTTTTTTTCTCTATGATGGAATACAATTTTTTAAAAAGAATCTTTGAATCCAAGTCGGCAATCTGTGAACAAATTTTCTCCATAGGTTAACATTGAGGTGAGCGAATCCAATGGTGTTAGTACATAGCAGCCTTAATGCCAGTTGGATAAGACTAAGCCCGCAAAAATACTGGTCATAAATGCTTTCTTTAAGAGTTCAAGAAAAGTTAAAACTGATTTCAAAAGTTATTTCTCAATACTTAAAGTAGAATGCAAAGGCCATTTATTAATAATAACACTGTTGCTGATATGAAAATCCATAAAATTAATTTTTTAACCCTAAATTGCTTTATGACAAAATAATGTAGAGTAAAGAACTTTGTGGTTGAAATTCTAAGTAGAATATCAAATTTTTTTCAATGGAAATATCAACATTTTTAAGTTATTTTAATTGTAATTTTAGAAGATTCCTGTTGCTTATACATTTTAAAGCATAATAATGCAGCGCTTTTCTCTAACTTCACTGTTGCAACCCAATTCTAAAGGTCTTTTGTTACATATATCCCTAGCTTTTGATTCCAGATATTTTATTTTTCTATTTATTTAGATAGAAAGGTACTGAATTATAGGAAAAGCGTATGTGGCCCAAGTTAAGACAAGGAATAATAGGACCTTTGCTTTACTGTTTTTAATAATTAATCCATTTTGATAAAAAAAATTTAAATAGATACCAAATTTTTTTTAAAAAATTGTCAGGTAAATACAGAACTTTAGATCAACTATAAAAAAAAACTCCCCCCCCCCCCCTCCTCTTTAAAAAAAACAAACAAAACAAACAAACTATGAAACATTTGATCTTGAAGATTCCATTAAAGCTAATTATTATAAAACATTCCACTTGTACCCTAGCAGACCTTACTTAAGTTATACATATTTCTGTTGGCGGGAAGAGAAAATTAGGGCTATTGCCACACTTGTTCTATAGTATGTTATCAAAACACAGAGAGGCTGGAAATACAGCAAATCAATGGATGTTGACCAATGCTAAAAATACTGATTTAAATCTATAAAGTATATAGCAACACTCAGGAATGTCATATCATTAAATTAGTGTCTCATTGTATTAGTTTCCTAAGGTACCACTTATGAATAGAGATGTTTTTCCTATGCAAACAGATTCAGATAACTTTTAAATATAAAGCTTAAAACTTCAAAAATTATCTCATGTGAATAACTCCAAAGATAATAAACTTACTTGAAAGAAAGCTGCTTTCAGAAAACTCCACAGAAATTATGAAGGATTAACTATGATTGTTCTTCACATGCAACATGCCATAACTGCTGTTCATGCTAATATTTTTTTACTGCTTATCAGTGCTTAACAGATAAAGAAAATGCAGCATACAATTTCATTCTAGGTTTATTCATTAAATATTTACAATACTTGGAAACAACCATTAGCTTTTTTAAAGATGTTATGCATGGTAAATAGTAATTTGTTAAGATATTTACAGATTAAATTGCTGTTAACAAAATAATTTTATTAACCTGTTGTTCTGACTGAAAAATCAGGCACACTTCATCACAAATACATTATTCTTGTAAGAATATTTCAGATGAATTCTGAACTTCAATGTTGCAAAGCTCTGCATATTAGAATGTCATAATAGGGGTCTTCAATCCATGAACCATGGCTATGAGTAGCCCACCAACTATACTTCCGCAGCCTGCTGAACCAGTTCACATCATTTTAAATTAAAATGAAATTTTATATCCAAAAAAGCTGCAAGACAGATGAATAACCTGCTGCCTGATATTGCAGGGGGAAGAATACTGTCAGTTGTAGAGGGAAAGGGCAGAGCTAAATAAAATGTTTGATATTCTTATTTGTATATCTCATTTGTACCTCTTTAAGCATGAGATATTGGTAGTTTCTAGATTTCATTACACTTTCTGGTTTCCCTTTCCCAATATAACATGTCCCCAAATTATTTATTGTTAGAGGTTTTAATTGTTGCTAATGCCCCCTGGTTGGAGGTTCCATTCACCAGGTCCTAATAGGCTATTGGGCTGAAAGGGGCAGCTCCTGTTTTGAATTAGCACCACAAGGGTCAGAGTCTGACTTGGCTAAATGACCGGTCCCGTAATTTTGAACAGAGTCAAGTGACAAGACCGGAACACTTGACCCCATACCTCCAAAGGTAAATTTGAGAGGTTTTAATTGTTATTTCTGGAAATGAGATTAAATAAAATTAATTCCAAACTTGAATTGATCTTAAATATGTAGTGTTTTTTAGAGCTCATGAAATCAAAAATGAAAAAAAAATCGAAACTGGTATTATGGTTTCTGTGGTTGTGGAGAAATAATGTGAAGTTTCTCATTATGCTTCAATGAAATTCAACCTTGAAGCTATATCAGTACTTCGTTAACAGTAAATTTTCTTGCGACAATTATTTCCCTGTTTCACTCAGGATAAAGTATGAAGCTAGAGGACATATTTGACTGAAGTGTGGACCACATAGATTTTACAATTTTATTGATGTGGCCCTCCATCATGAAAAGTTGAAGACCCCTATCTTACAAAAAATTAATAAAAATAAATTTCTAGCATGGATGTAAATAGTCATGTAAGAGAGGGACAAATCTGACACTCTATGAACACCCAAGTAGTATGGAATAATAACTTTTGCATGGATTGTTATATGAAAAATTGGAACTTTTCATTGCTTTTACCTGTGTCATTCACCAATAATTTTTCAAAGCATAATCTGAAAGAATTGAAATATTTTAGCTGTACTCTTTCTTTTTCGCAAGCCAATGATGTACAGTCAAACTCCCTTACAATTAGTTTAAGTGATACAAGATTATGAAACATGCTGAATATTAAATGTAATAATACAAGCAATTAAAGAGAATGGTGAGGGAAAATTAAACGTGAAAGGTATTTATTTGAAAGGAAATATTGTGGAAAAAAATTGTAAATGTGTGTTGTCACTGCTTTAAAACAGAATATCAATTTTGTGTTGAATACATAAATGAAGAAAATACTTAAAAAATATATTCACAAGAATCATACAACCCAATATGCTACCATTCAGATTTTCTATATCTATGCAAAATATTTTATGTGAAAGACCAAGACGTACATAAACAATTTCGCACAAACCTGTCTTCAACTATATTAAATAATTTTATTTAGAGAAATTTGAACCTAATCTTGATAACATATATATAATTAATTTGTCCAGCAATAATTTTCACATTAGACATTAGAGTGCCTTGCCTAATCTTATCATAAACTATGCTTTTGAAATAAATTTTCAGTAAATTTTAAACAAATTCGTACATGGTTTTTTAAACCAAGTCTTAATAAGCCATTTTGCTCTCTGATATACTGATATGCATTGCATAATTAATATCAACAGAGTATCCAATAGGAAAACTTCTCTTCACTACTGGAATGAAATTTAGATTGTTTTATAAATAATAATAAAAAAAACTGTGTGTTTAAGAAACATATCTTTGAAGAAACTATATTAAGTGCTAGTTTGTATGGAAAGTGGTATCTTTAATGTATCATAGTTAATTCATTCTGATGTAGTGATTCAAGTCTGTAATAGAATGTGAAGAGAAGTTTGACTACGCACATATTCATTACTATGCAAATTTTAATTAATTAGTTATTCCTCGTAGCATCAAATTTATATTTCATTAATTTCAGCACCATGAGTGGGATTAAATTCGATTAATAGTTACAGGTAAAAAAAATTTGCATGAACCTAAGTCACTAAAAAGATATTCTATTAATTTTATTAAATGTAGTAAGCAATTTACAAATAATTAGGAACAAACACTTAATGTTACATTCAATTTAGTTAATAAGAAAACATGAAAAAGTAAATTTGACAAACACTGACAAAAACAATTGGTATAAGAAATATGATCTGAAATTTTCATTATACTGAGAAAAATTTTAAACAGATCTAAAAAGATTAGAAAAACATTTTTAAAAAAAATATTTGCCAGTGAGTGATTTATTACTCCATATGAATAACTAATGATTAATATTTTAGAAATAACAAATTTAACTCTCTCAGAAGAATAAAAACTTTATTATACATTTATAAAGTGGCATTCAAGGAAAGCAAATTCTTAATGTTTAAAATTACATGTATAAAGTATGTTACTTATCACATTTTCAACAAATTCTATGCAAAATAAGATGCACCAAACTAATTTCATAATGATATTTAATAATTCAATTTTCATACATTTTAAACCTCCTTTTATATCAGACCACTTTGATATGAATAACATTTTATTATGTTTATTTAAACTGCAAATTGCATAGCAGACGTAATGTGTGTCATGATTTATCACAGATATACATGTCATGATGTAAAATCTCAAACATTTGCTTGTCATTCTCGGCAAACATCGATAGCTTTTTTTGTTTTTTTTAAAATTTAACATTCATATAGCATGCCCAACTTTAAATATGTAAATAAAACAAAATGTATACTTTATCTTACAAATGAGGTAATAATAAATTTCTTATATACTCTAACTGAAAGTGGTTAAATATACGTTAACAGTAATCTGCATGGCATTGCCATTTAGCTACAGATAATTTTTATTGTTTTCAATTATAACCAAATGCATGTTTATAAAAAAAACTATATTTTGTTTTCAATGGGGTTAAAATTTAATTTTTCAATACTTTTACAACTTAAACAAAATTTATAAACAGAATTTTTAAAAAGTGTATTATAAAAGGGAAAATAAAAGTAAAGCCTCATGGGGTTGAGAAATTTACAAGGGGAGAATATTATTGATATTTATTTTGTCTGCATATTTCTCCATTTTATGATTATTGCTATTCAGTTTAATGCTGAATCTAAAAGTTTCATTTTCCTTTTATTAAGTGAGCAAATATGTGTTTTTCATTTACACACTTAAATTTTAAGTCATCCAAAATGTGGCTAAGTTTAACAGAAATAATTTAACAGCTACAAAAGTGGAAAAGTCTATTTAGTGACTGTAGTACATTGTATAAATACAAAAGATACAAATTCAAATCTGAGAAAAAGATGGAGGGAGAATGAAATGAAAACAGAGACTCTCTTTTAACAGATATTTGCTGTCATTAAACATTTTTCTGAGAGCATACCAAAGTAAATAGTTTTCAAATATTTGAATAAAATATTAATTTATTAAAATTTATATTTTATTATATGGGTATTTATAGAAATTAAACATGCTGTAGCCAATGGGATAGATAATATGCATCCTATCAAACAAAAACTTAGGAACAAATAAAAGCATGTGAAAACAATACACATACACAACAAAGTATGACACACATGCAATACACAAATAATAACAAAATAAAATTACAGATCAACTAGAAGAGAAAATACTCTGGCAAGGGAACATTCATAATATAACTAGATTATGTTGATAAAATTTGATAACAAATATAAACAGTTTAATAATTAAGTGTACTCTGCATAACACTGACATATCTTTGTACTTAAACTGGTTTATCCTTCATTGTATTTAAAAAAAAGGATACATAATAACAGTTTTATTGAAAAAAGAATATATACAAAATCATATACTTTGAACTCAAAATCTGAGCACTGCAGTCAATATACAGGGAAAAATATGAAATGATAAACCCAATGGTATTAATTAGGTTAATCTTTTTACAGGCAATTTTTAAGATTTTTGCTTTGCATAAAATGTTAGTTTATCATACACTAATTTATTTTAAAAACAAGATGGAATATAAACTCTGGTGTGATTGGGGGAAATTGAAATATAATCTAAAAAAAAAAAAACAGAGAGAGAGAGATAGTGAGATATACTGAATTATCCTACAGCTTATATACCATTACAATTCTTAGCACAGATTTTAAATTGTTCCCCTCTATGAAAACAAGAAATTATTTTTTGAATATTTTCTATAAATGTGATACTAGTGATCTGGATAAGTATTAAAACTATATATATATACAGTTGGCTCTCTGTTTAACGACGCTCTCTATTTAAAGACTATATTTCCCAGTCCCGGCCCCTCCGACGTTATGGGAAATGTTACTTTTCACAAATTCTGTTTAAGGGTGACCTCTACTTAAGGACGATTTTTCACGGTCCCTTGAAAGTCGTTAAACAGAGAGCCAACTGTATATAGTTTTAATACTTCGTGTGTATATATATATATATATATATATATATATATACACACACACACACAAAAAGAAATAAGTGTAGAATAATAACAATCTTCTGCAGTTTTCAGATATATTACATCAACCAAAATACTCTTGTGACTAGCAAAATTCGCATTAACTGATTTTTTAAAAATCTTAATTTTTTTTTATATACTAACAAACAAGATATTTTACAATTAATTTTTGCTTTTTTGGGGACAACTTTGTATAATACCAGCTTCCAGACAAAATCTTCCCCATTACTAGTCTCTTTATGTATATACATACTTGAATAGCAACTATTATAATATAACTAGTTATGGGGGGGGGGGGGTGAATAAACTTTTTTAAAACATAGCAGTTCTTAAAAATACTGTTTTAAATACTATGCTCATACATCATTCAAAGCAAAAAAAAATATTTCAGGTAGTCTCTTCGAATGAAACTACCACGGATTATTAACATAGGATTACTTATCGTAGCTTACCTCTTTTCTCTTTTTCAGATGCATATTGGTACTTTTCTGTTTAACTGTTTACTGCTATTGGGTTTGGCACGCTGCCAAAATTATAAGTTACAACATACTCTAATTTTTTTCTTTCTGGAGGACCGTTATAAAGGGCTGTAATCCTTTGTTAAAATTAAATATGAGCATTTTGTACAAAGTTGACTCCTAAAAATGACGCAATCAGTGAGATAATTTGTTATAAAAATCTACAATTTATAAATGCCTAAACCAAAAAAATATGTAAACTCTGTCCTTCAGATAAGGCATGTTGTTTCTCTTCAAAAATAAAATCAATGCCTGACTTTTAGAAGATAATCAAACTTCTAAAACACTATAAACAAAACACTACTAAAAGGGACACCAAAATAAAATGTCGTATTCATAAAATTATTTGAAATGTTTTTACATGAATATGAGGGAGAAAAAAACAGCAAATCTAAATTTAATACATCAATGGACATTCTATCACAAAAGTCGACCGAAGTACTAATACTTAACTACTTCGTCATTAGCTTTGTTAGCAAATACAAATTGAGTTTATGAGAGGCTTCAACCTTAATAAATTTAAGTACACATTGAGATTTATTACTGTTTAGTTTACCATGTTGTTTAGTCAGAATCACTTACAGAGAAGTTTATCACATATAATAGAAGAAAAAAGCTATCGAGGAAGATATAACAGTTACTTAAACAAGTTAAGATTATGAGTTTCCCTAATCATGAACAGATGCAATAAAATCAATAATGACTTCTAAAACAAAGAGAAATTCAGTAACGAGAACAATAATACATGAAGTAAAATAATAAGAAAAGTTATAAAGTTAGTTATAACTAAACTATCACAAATCTAAGAAAATATACTAAAGTAATTAGGAACTGACACTATACCTTTACATAACAGAACTAAGACAAAATTAGATGACAATGTGGTGAAGAAAATTATAAATTAATGTGAAAAAAAAGGACAAAACTAATACATGCAATGCCATGTAAAATATACCTTCAGCAACTTACAGAAACTCCATGAAGAATCCAAAAACATTTTTCAATTATTTCATGTTAAAATAAAAGAGCTGCATTTTAGGTGTAAGAAACTGAATTCCATTTCTAATATCAATCAATAATGCTTAGAATACAATTTAAAAAGGAAAAAAAATATTATGCTTTTTATAAGCTGACTAGGAATTATAACTTGAATGCTCTTGCAAAAACAGCAACCTTACTATCATTTGATGAAAATTATAATGAAAACTGCTAAAACAGAATCTAAGAGGTATTACTAAAAATTTTCATCTAATGTACATGGATTTTGAATAAAAAATATCAAATATTTTCTACATTTATGCTTATACCTGAAACAACAGAGATACACTATAAATTTAACTTGTGACAGGGGAGAAAACCTATCTTTTTTTCAAAACCTCCATTATATTGATATCAATATTATTTCGGCAAAAAATTCCATTTCAAAGAAAATTTCTTTCATACATCTTAAAAGTAAAAATATCAATAAATAAGAAATACCTTTTGAAGAGTTATTGATGGTAATTATTTGTTTACTAAAAACTTACATTAGTGAATGGATTTATTTTCATAAATGCACGATGGAAAAGAAAAGTGATTTTTGAAATTTTCTCTCCATAAAAATCTTGGCATTATCAACTGTAGTTTTTAATATAATATTATAAAAAGGTATGAAAGGAAGAACTATTAAGGTCATCTTCAATTGGAAGTGAAAAAAAAATTCACTCATTCATCTCATTCATGTTTTAAAAATTTATCTTCACATGCCAATTTAAGAAAGAAGTCTGCCAGAAAATTATTTCATTATGTAGTAGTGTAATAATATTATATATTTATACCAGTTTATAGAAAAAAGAAAAAGAAATCTGAATATTTTACTTACCTAGTGATATTTTACTTACCTATCTGAATATTTTACTTACCTATTTAACTAGTTTCAATCTCAAAGATTAAATGACAGTTTCATTTGCATGCTTGTAGAAATAATTTACCAAGGTATTTTAATGCATTACATATTAGATAACATGCATGAATATGGGGAGCTGTTCCACTACTTAACATGTATGTTTATTCAACAAAAGTTAAAAACATTCTTTTGCCTTGCTCTCATTGTGGCTGTAGAAAAAAAAATCAAGGAAATATTGGGCTTTTTCTAAATTCTGTCTCAGCAGCTTCCACTAAATGTTCATGAATAATGTATAAATAAATAATTCTAAGCAATTATGAGCAACTTAGATTTCTATGTTTTTAAAGGATTCAATCCTTTAGTCATACCAGAGAGTAGTTTAAACAACCAATCTAAAATGTCGGTCACTCAAGTAGAAGTTTGATACTCAGTTAGCCATATGGTCACCACGTGTTATATATACTGTACTTGATACTTTCTTGCTGTGTTCCATTTTTACAAATTAAATATTCCTTTAAATGTACAAAAATTTTGTATTTCATGTTACCAATAATCAATTACTAATAGTCTAATCATATATTAAACTAGTATTAAAAATTCCTTTAAAAGAAAGATTTATCTTTATTTTTGGAAGAAAAGAAATGTTAAAATAACCTTTCTTCTTAGTGTTAAAAAATAAAAAGGCAACAAAAACAATTAACTATATAATTCAAATCAACAATTTTCAGAAAAGTTTCAGGAGTTATATCATTTTAATTGATAATTTAAATGAAACAACATGCAAGGAAATAATTCCATTAAACTAAAATGTAAAAAATATAATGGAAAGCCATAGGAAAACCTGTTTAAATTCAGATATTAGATTAGATGAACATAAAATTTAAATCTTAAATACTAACTCGAATAAATTTTAACTAAGCAGAGCTTTGAAAACTAATTGAAAAATTGAACTTTAAATAAAACGGCAAGTAAGAAATTAATTTAAAATGAATGCAATACTTCAGTTTACATTTGAATACAGCCAAAAAAATACAAATAAGTTAATTAATAAATAAAAGATTTCATATAACAAATTCTAAACTTCAATATAATTCTTGAGGCTACTGAGTGATCAATACATTCCCATGTCAGCAATATAAGCTGCTTTTGCATACTAACAGATGAACACTACTTAAGGCAACCAAAAATTTTGATTACACAACAATGAAAAAACATTAACAGATAATATAAACAAACTACAAAATTCTATAAATCCAATACTTCACAAAAATACTAAAGAGATATCTTGACACTAACAACTGTTAAATAATCATTTATTTTGTCTCTGATTAGGAATGTGCTATCACATTCTAAACTATCGTATAACATATCAATACATTAATAGTATTAAGAAATAAGACAGTTCATTGAACAGGAAAATGTTTAAGAATTAAAAAAAAATTGCTCAAGAGAACCCAAGTTGTTACAGCTTAATTTAGATTAAAATAAATTGTACAGTTACAGACAAGCTCAACTAATTATGACTTGGAAAAGCCCCATTTATAATTATACAATTTATTATTTCATAAGCAGACCTTGTAAATATAAACTATAGTTCAAAACTTTTAATGATAAAGAATGAATGGGAGAGAATGTTGTGAATAAATTACATACAAACTGAAGGGCAGCAAGAATTTAGAGAATTTTTCCTCCAGCACTTCCCTGACAATATATTACTGTGTATTGGCCTAAATTAGCTTTTACCTTGATTACACTGATCAATGCACATCTAAATTTATACTTAAAGGCATAAGAATTATCTTGTTACAGTATTACATTTCAGCCAGAACTCAACTCAGCCCCACTGAAATGTAAATTTTTAACCCTATTGGTAAAAAACTTTAAGTCACATTTTAAAAATTTCAAAACTGTGATTTTACAATAACAAAAATTTCTGTGTAGGTCTAGCATTCTTTGATTGATACTCTCAAAGTTCATAATATTACTAAAAACTAGTCTAAGTGGTTAAAGGATTAATATGGATAATCTAACATTTTTTTCACTAAATATATATGTAGCCTAATACTTTCACCATCCCCTTTTTAATATTACACAATTTTCCTTTTCATGTATGAAGGATTATCTTTTTGTTAGAAATAAAGTTTTAATAGAAGAACATTTATAAATTTCACTCCATGTTACATATGTACATCATTGTTTTCATTAATAATATTTATTCTCAAATCAGTATTTGTCAATCAAAATATTACTAAACAGTAACAGATAAATTTAAAAAACAAACAAAACTATCACATCATTTTAGAAACTGAAATGCTATAAATTTAGACAAAAAGTTTAATGTGCACATAAATAATTTTGATCTTTTTGATACAGAGGTTCTCTCAATGATTTAATCAAGGTGTGTGCAAATTTGTTTAATGCATTTTAGGCTAATAATGTGCAATGAATGTTTTTAAACAAGCAAAAGTAATAAAGCTGATTTCTTAAAAATTTTTATGCCAGCAAGTTTTTTGTTTGTTTGTTTCATGGGTAAGATCCCATTTCAAAAAGGTGAAAGTTGAGATGCCCTTTAAATAAAATTTAGCCTATATATTTATGGTAAATAATTAATTCCAAATTTACTATTATGAAGATTGACCATAGAGCTACACTTATGTATATAGCAATGGAAATGGGAGAGTTGAAATTCTGAAGGATGACTAAATGAGGTAGCAAATAAAAAATATACAGAATATAAAGCAAATTTTACCATACTTTGGTAGGAGAAGGGGAGAGATAGGCAAGAAAGCCAAATGTTTAGGGAGATAGTTGTTGAAGGGTTAGGAAAAATTACTATTCACATACAAACAGAAACTACCATGTCATTTATCTTTAAACAAACAGACATAATACAAGACATGAAATATAGAGATAACATTACTGTCATGTGAATATTAAAATATAGAAAAAAAATTCAAGAATCAAAACAGGAATTTTTAATAACAATTCATACAGTATAATTTAATTACTCCCAATTTCACAAGGGAAAAAAAAGAGAGGGATGAGTTAAAAATTTATAGTATAAACTCAGTATTCTTATAAACAGAATGGAATTGATAACATCACTAAATTTTAAAATGAAATGAAATACAAGTTGCTTGTAATGACATAAAATAGTTATAAAAACAGGTATACACTAGTCCCCCACTTAATGCAATCATTAGGGCAATACAGAAAAAAAGTCAAGCTTTATAACATGGGCACAGCTATCATTTAATGGACATCTATACAATAAAAGGTCAGTTGCTACTTGGCTACTCATTACATCACAATGTTTTACAGGCTAGAAACATCCAGTTATTGACAATCTAGTTTAAATAATGTACATAAACACTTTAGAATATTTTTGAATTATTGTATTTAAATACCAGTAACTTTCTGATTAAGGATATTACAACACAACGAACCATAAAAGAAACATCAATTTTTTATTTTGTTGGTTTAGAGTGCTTTCCAACACGAAGACTAACCAGACCATATTTTGGATAACAATAATTTGCATATACAACATGTCTTATTTTGCCTAACTCATATCACATTACTTCTAACATGCATTAAAAAGCTGAAATTATATTATTTGAGAAAGCACAATTAGAAAATTTTTGAGGGGATTAAAAAAATGTTCTATAATGATAATGCAAAGAAATTTAATGAAGCCACTGAAAGAATGGTCATGATAGATTTCTCTGTAATTCAATAAAATGCACACACAGTAGGCAGAACCTGCAAATACTTTATGCAATTTTATGAAACTCAGTAGTATGAGGATTGCATTTTTCTAAGTCTGGATTTAGATACAAGTAAAATAAGTCACTATCAGCACCAAAAACTGTAAGTACATAGGCCAAAGTTGTGGACACTTGAGAATTTTTTCTTTCCACTTTGAAATTAAACACCTACTTCGATAAAGTGCTTAAGCTCATATTATGCACCATTTTAATCAAAATTTATACAAAAATAATTAACAGCTTAATAATACATAATCAAGCACTATGATATATACAAGGGTTTGATCAAAGCAAACAAACAGAACATTCTTAGTTCTCAGTTAAAAGTAGATTAATATATCAACATGAAGACAATGAATAGGCAATACCATTCAACCATTCTATGACATTTTTAGATCTAATAATATGAGTTAAAATACTTCCAGGAGGAAGATATTTCACGGTATATGAAAAAAAAGTAATAAATAAAAATTTAAATCTAAAATTTTGTCCACAAGAGCAATGATGCAATTGTATCCATGCTTACAAACATAAACAAAAATGGTTTTAGGTCAATGAAAGAAAGAAATTACATCCAATCTTATAGTTAAAATTTGGATAATCAACTTAAACTAGCTATTGAGATCCCCTAAGAATGATATAGACATAACATTCATATAACTCAAACTTAGAATCATCTTTTTAAGATCTTTTAAATCATGAGGTTAATTTGAAAAATCTATAAACATTAGATGCTTCAAAATTTTTTAAATCCCATTTTGTCCTTCAGTTATACTGCTTCATTCTTAACATTCACAGAAATGAACATTTACCATATGGATACATTAAAGGTAATCTGCACAAGCAAAGTGGAGGACTAGTATAAGTGCTATTAATGCGCCCTTAGACTAGACTATTTCAGGAAATCTTAAAATGTCATCCTTATAACATGAAGGGGGTGGGGGGATGGGTATGTCAATCTGAGTGTAAAATACCCATTACTAAATCAGGAAGAAAACCTTTTAAATTGATTTATGAAAAAAATTGCTAATGAATTAATATACACTGTCAACAAATGAAGGTTTTGATATTTTATATACTTAAAGAAAATTTGATCCTACTGGTACCTCTCTTGAACCAACAGTAACTATTATTTGGATGTATAGCATACAATAAAATCTCAAAGTTAACATACTGTAATTAGTAAGTATTGTGTCCCTAAAGAGAAAATGTTTGCCATTAATTACAGTTGAATTCCATTAAATGCAAAAAATTACCCCTGATGAAAAACAATAAGTGAATAAAGACAAATTACTTATAATAAAAAAAGACCTGTGCCATGTAATTATTCCCTTAACAAACACACCCATGCACTCTCATAAAGCTTAAATTTTTGAATAAGATGTAAAATAGCTTATAAAAAAAAATTAGCTACTCTGACAAATCAGCATTTAGTAGCAACAAATATGGAATAAATTTATAAACATAATAATGCTACAAATTTAGAGACTGTACATTTACATTTTCCCCATAAAGTATTTTCTTAGATCTAAAATATTTATCAGTTTCACATTTAATAAAAATAGTTCATGCATACATCAAAAAGACTCATATGTACATATAAATGAGCTAATTGCACACATATATTTATAATATCTTTTTCTGCAAACTTTTCACTTCAAAGTATCTGCAAATATGCATGAACTCTTTAAAAGTGTAAAAACCAAATTTTAGAAAGAGCAAAAACATTCTTCTTTAATAGTTATCTATTTCAAATTGCGAGTTTATTATGTTTCATGTATAATTAACTATCTCATTAATACTGAACATAAAATAAAGCATAAATTAATAAATACACACATTTCATTCACAAGCATAATGTGCAATATATTTTATATATAACAGCATAATGTGCTTTAGACGAAGGAAGTAAAATTGTATACTTTTAGTTCCATAATTGACAAAAGCACATGCATACATGAAATAGTATTTAGGATTTTGGACTTAAAATAATATTGCTCCAAGACTTTAGCCTTAATATTTGATTTCTAAAGATAATAAAAATACACTAAGTATATATATAATCTTTATATTACATCATGAGTGTTGCTATTTTATGAATCTATATTCCTATTTTCTTTAACATCCACAAGAACTACTTAAGATTTCCATTTTCTAAAATTAATTAGCTTTGGTTTGCTTGAGTTTGAATGACACAAGGTCCAAATGAAGGCCAGCGGCACCACCCGAAAATTATTGGACAAAATGCACTTTCAGAAAATGTACTGATTAACAAAAAATGCTTTAAACAAATTAAAAAATACCAGACTTTATCTGACAAAAATTGCAATTTTCCTTCCTCCTTTTACAATTTTTAGTCAGCAGAAAAAAGTGCTATTAAAATCAATTCATTGAACATTGAATTTTATTCAGAATTGAATTCCCACTTAATGACTGCTGATACAAAATACAAATATATGTATGACATTTATACATCCACACATATGCACACACTAAATATTTTCCTAAAATTAATCTAACATTTTTTGCAAAAAATATTTCAAAAGATATATCACATTGGAAATTATATGGGCATTCTTCTAAACATATAATGCATGGCAAAACTTAAAATGTGTTATGTATCATTCACTTTCAGTAACAATGAATAAATGCAAAAGCAACAAAATAAGATATTCACAATAAATAAATATCATGCAATGAATAGGGTGAGAGTTCTGAACAAAATTAATAGTTCATTAAATTTTCATCAATAACAAAGATATCTCTTACACAGAGAGAGTGAAGTACAAAACTATGCACTTAGAAAAATATGTGACAACTTTACCAGCTTCATGTCTTGTATAGTGCATCTCCACACAAAATCGAACAAATCACATTTATATAACTTATTGATACATTTGATAACTAATATCCATGTTTAAAAGAGTAACAAAAAATACACACTGAAGGCCAGCATACTCCAATGTGGCTAGGCTAAACTGTTCATCACACAACTGAACAAACAAAATTAATCTGGACGATGTATAGGCATTTTTGGAATGAATTCAATAAGCAGTACCTAGAAGAGAAAATTTAAATTACATTCGCTAATTTAATGAAATTATAAATCATATAAGAAAAAAACAGAAAATCTGAAATACCAGAAGTTTTTATGTTCTAATTGACATTTGAAAAACAATCTACGGAAATGATAGAATTTCTTCAAAGGCAAGAATAATAATAAAATCAAACTAGGATACAAGAAAAGACAATGCAACAGTCTTAGGCTCAATTATTTCGTTTCCATGCATCTTTCATGCAGAAATAGATGCATTTAGCTCCAAATTTTTTTTTTTAATATTCAATTTTTTAAGCATGATGTGAAAAGATACAGCAAATTTTATAAACACTATTTTGATGATGTTATTTTTTAAAATTACAATATAATATTCATAGTGACTGAAATTAAGAGGACAGTTTATGTTTGGTCAATTGATTTTACTTTTATGGGATTTCTCATAATAGCAATATCAACAATTATAAGAGATTAAGAAAACTAACAAAATGTGCTAAATATATACATAGAATTTGAATCCTTTCTAAAAGTTTGGGATATTCTAGATTTTTCAAGAGTTCACAAAGAAATTAGAGATTATTTGCAGCTACAATACATTATTTATTTAATCTTTATAACTCATTAATTACTTCATGGAGTTTAATTACATATCTGAAAATTAAATTTATATACAATCCTACCTCGGTACTCACTGGTGCTTGGTACTTCTTGCATATTGGCATGAAAAAAATGCTTCAGTACTCATCACACATGCTTTATATATATATATATATATATATGCATAAAGACATAACCCTGCATTATATATATATATTTCACAGCACAACTTCTTTATTTTGGAAGAAAATATCCAACAGAACCTACACCACCTAAGAAGGCAATGCTAGGGCACAAGCCGATGAAAAACAAGCTTAGTCTGTTGTGTGGGAATGCTACTAGTCTATGACAGTGAAACCTCTCTAATTTTCCTAGAGAGAAAATGTGATAAAAGGCAAATTAAGAGTAATGTGGAGGGCCAACAGCAAAGCCTGGTTAACCAGGCAGTTCATCATTGAATAGATGAACAAAGTGTTTGGCCCCAGTTTTAAAAAATATTTGCAGGAAAAAGAATCAACTCTGAGGGCTCTCTTAACAATGAACAATGTTCCTGGTCACCCTCCAGACTTAGAGGACAACTTGTAAGAAGAGTAATTTCATAATGAAGTTCTTGCCCCCTAAAATAACTCTTCTGCTCCAGTCTATTGACCAGCAGGTCATCTCAAACTTTGAAAAACTCCATACCAAAGCCCTCTTGGGGTGATCTCGTATATTGAGTTGACATTGAGAGATTTCTAAAAGGACCATTCCAATATCCTTCACTGTGTCAGTCTGGTAGATAAGGCCTGTACATGCAGCCTCTTACAAGACCATGAACTCTGCCTGGAGGAAATGTGACCAGAAGCTGCAACTCTGAAAGATTCTGAAGGCTTTGAGGCTAAACCTAGCCCAATAGTAGAGGACATTGTGTCTCTGGGTAAGTCAATGGGCCTGGAGGTCAGTGATGAAGACATCAAAGAGTTAGTAGAGGAGAACTGAGGAGCTACAGGAACTTCAGAGGAGGCAAAAACAGATAGTGGCAGAGGAATATTTTTCAGGTCAGAAGGAGGGATAAAAAGGAAGCCCTTACTGCATTGATAAAAGAATTTGTTCTAAATGGGTCGCATTAAAAATTTTGTTCAAAAGTAGCCCCTTTACAAAGCTCTAGCAAGCTGAACTGTGAACTTGTTTAATGATCAAACAATGTCTCACGTCAGAAACATTTTGAAACGTAGGCAGAAGCAAATTTCTCTTGATAGATTTGTAGTGAAACCCCCTAAATCAGTCAACAATAGGGATCCATGATGTTAAGAGACAGAAAAGAGAAAGAATCCCTGTGCAAGCACTTGGGCCCATTGACTATTCAACAGATAATTCTATGTTTTATTGGAAGGCGACTCACCTTCCAAGCAATAACCCCCTCTCCTCCTCTACCTTGCCACTATCCCATTAGACCATCAACTCCTTTCAGTACAGGTTGAGTATAGATGAATTTATTTTATTTTATTTAATAAATGTTTTAAATTATATCTGCCTAGTTTAAGGATTTTGTACAAAAAACAACACCATCAATTTATAAATTGCTTAGTAAAACGTGAAATTTCTGGTATTCAGGGACAAGTTAATTCAATTTACATTACTCCTTATGGGAAAATTTTTTGTTTGGTACTCATTGTGCCTTCTGGAACCAATTAACGATGAATACCGAGGTACAACTGTATATAACTGAACCAATATATTTATTCCTTTAGGTGACAAACTTATACAAGCATTATGTAGCACCATTGGAATTTTAAATAATGGAGCAATATATTGAGCAAACAGAGTAATCTTGGCAGATACGGAACGTAAGTGAGTGGTGAATAAAAATAATTGATGTTCTAACCTTCTGATTGTGGATTATTATAATTTAACATGCTCCCAAACACTTCAACACATACATATAACAGTCGAAAAAAATTAAATGAAAGTAATTACTTACATATTCCATCATACTATTAGAATCACACCACTGCTTATTTAACCTCCAGTGTAACCCTAACTGAAATCAAAATTATATTAGTTTATCTATTAAACACAGTTTAATTTTCTAACAAAATAAGAATACTTGCAATATTAAGAAATAAAAAACATCTTCTGTTTCACAACTTCAGTAAAAAATAATGAATTAAATCAACATACAGCATTGATTCAGTTCTAATCTTGGTAGAAAAGAAAGATCTCATTTTAAATATAGGGTTTTAATGACACTAAAAACTAGCAAAGGCAGTGAAAATGATAGGTTTTTAACAATGGTAAAATTAGGTATCTTAACATTCATTATATAAGTGGTAAAATCATACACAGCGGGTGCTACTACTATAATTCATAATTCAATCTAAAATAGTTTATTTTAGAGAGAAAAATATTTCCAAAAGATTTTACAGAAAGTCAGCAGATTTTTTTTTTTAAGACACACACAAACAAACGTGCATATTTACAACAAAATTGAAAGAAATTATACAAATCCCCAAAACTAGAAATGTAGATATATCACAGGGGAAAATTATTTTTAAAGTAGATTTGTTCTCATTATACCCTAATAGATAAACATTCTATTCACTCTTGGGTTTTACAAAAAGGTTCCAGTGTAAACTGTTATTTTAGATTTGAAATGACTGTTTAAGTGAATATCAAAATTTTGAAACTTTGTAGGCTCTAACAAAGTAGATGTTCTAGTTGCATGTACTTTTGTGAATGGCAAGTCATGAAAATCCCTATAAAACTTTCATAAGGCACAGTGGTGTAAAAAATTTCCCTTAAAAATATTAGATATTGATAATATGTGATTTTAACTCTTCGTGAGGCCAATTTACACCAAGAAATAAATTACTCATTCACATTTAGAAGAAAAGTTATAACTTAAAAATTTATATAGTGTTCAAACTGAGTATATATGCCCTTATATAACATTTCAAATTAAAGATTTTAAACAAATTCAACAGATAATTGTGAGAATACACTCTAATAAGCATACATAATATATTTTGTCTAACCAGCAACCACAGATCTTCGTTAACCTTTTAACTATCGTGCCCGAGATAGTCTCGGGTGCAAAACTTGCGTTCCAAAATGTCGTGCCTGAGATAGATTTTTGCCTGAGGTAGATTTTTTTCCTTGCATCTTACTGTCAAACTCGAATCTATCTCAGGACAAGTTGATTTCAGCTTTATTCAATAGATGGCAGCACTAGAATTCTATACCATATCTTGGGAGGTGAATTTTTGCATTATTCAGTAGATGGCAGTTTATGTATGCTATTTTGTAATAAACATTTGATTTTTGCAATAAACAAATTGACATTTTCTGTACCAAAATCAAAATAACTTGACAGTTAAAAGGTAGTCAGTTTCCCCTCAGCAAAATTTCTCCAAATTTTTACAAAACTTGGACAATACAACCCATAATAGAAAGATCCCAGCAACCTAAAATTTCTCTATATATACAGTTGAACCTTGATTGATCGTCCCCAGAATCATCATTTTCCTTTATGAGTCATTTACATTCACTTCCGATGATAATATTCCTTTGTTATGTTCCTGCATTTATTGTTTAGTACAATAGGTCCCTTTAAAAATGATAGAGGTTCCACTGTAAATATATATTTATTTTCTATGCAGCAGGCACTTGACTCTTGAAGAAATTTGCTCCATCAACACTGCAAAATCTTGTTATCTACTATGAAAGAACCATTTAGGTGAGCCAAATGTCCCTATGAGTGTCCCTATGATGGGTTCGTTAGTTGGTTGAGAGTGTTATGGTCATTCTATGCCACACAAAGGCTAATTAAATTAGACCACCCTATGGAACAACACGGGGATGTTTAAGCCTTACTCTGAATATTTCTACATATAAATGAGTATGATTTGTTAAAACTAGTCCTTACTGTGCTTCTTTTTAAGAATTAATTTATTACCAATCTGAGAATAGTAGATATAATACTAACAGGTTAAAAGAAAACAGTAATGAAATCTAACGTAAGGAGACAATAAATAATTTCTCATAATTTTAATAAACTTCAGCAGGATATTAAAAATTAGTTTTGAATCATTAAAATTTGTGAAATATCTGCTTATTTTATCACAGTAAAAATATAGATATTTTATATGTTATAAAACTAACTAAAATGTCTTACTTTATGATATAAGTGGTTATTTTCCCATTCAAGAACTTTATCTATAGAGTGACGTGTCTATAAAGAAAAAGAAACACATAAAATATATATTTACTGTACTTAAATCTTTTAATGACTGTTTTAAGAAATGAAAAAATAAATTCCTACATACTCTTCTACTAAGACAAATTACAGGCCACAAGGAGCAACCTAAAGTACAACAGCAGCATAAACACCCACAAAAGAGCCACTTTACATTTACAGGGAGAGTTTTGCGTAAAACACAATTAACCCTTGTAATAGTTGCTTTATATTCTTCTGGAGCAACCTGTAATAGAACAGCAAAAATATCAACTATAATAGAAATTAAGACGAGAACAAATTAAATACAATTTTTAAAATAAAAATGGATTAAAAAAATATTTAGATTTCATTTTAAATTTCAAAGTTTTAGTGATATAATTATTATTATGAATTAAAACTAACAACAAATATTTGTTAGCAAACAATCCATACAAAACATCAGATGGTAAACGGAATATTTAAAAACTACTTGAAAGTAAAATTTCAATAAAAAAAAAACCTGAAGCTTGTCAGAATACAACAATCTAAATATCTAACACCTAACCAGTAGATAATTCACGAGGACAGAGAAGGTTAAAAAAAAAATGAAATAATGTGATAAAAATATAAAATAGTAAGGAAACAATCCATCAACACTACCTTTACAATTAAAAATAATAATAATTAACAAAATACTGAGAACAGAATTTCAGTATATAACAAACAAAGGAGTGTGAAGAATATCAGAAAAACTTTAAAATTTGAGTTCTGATAGACACAAATTCTTAAATATAAATGGTTAATTTAGAATCACTAAAAAATTGCCCAAAATTTAAATTAAGAGTGGCTAAATGAAGTCAAATTTTTTACTTTATAAATAATTGGTCCCATTTGGTTTGGAGTGCTGCGGTCAATGTTTTGCTACATGAGGGCTAATTAGACCAGGACCTACTGCTTAAAGCAGATTCCGAACAGTTACAAACGTCCATGCCAAGAGTGGGACTCGAACCCATAGACTCTGGTACTGAAAGCCTGCACCCTAGCCATTCTGCCATTGTCTGGCTAACAGTTGAGTTTAAGTAACGATCTGTATTAAATAATGCACTATAAATAATAGCAGCTTAAAAATTTTAAAAATAATAATAATAAACGGGTCAAGAGAACTTGTAAGTTTGTTTTATTTTCATCCCTATGGCCATAAAACTTTCAGTAAAGTCAAATTTAAATTAAACGTTTCGAGGCAACAGATTCTAACAAAATTTCTTATTATAAAAGAAATTTTGTTAATCTATTTGCAAACCCAATAGTTTTTGACACCTAAATTTTTTCCATATATTATAATAATAATTATTAATAATATTATAAATATCTGTATGTAGTGTAATAAGTTTCATATTGTGTAACTCCATTTCCCGTACTTTTTAGACAACGTAACAGTGAAAGTTACACAGATTTACATTTGGATGTATTTGTTTTTCAAATATTGGTTACTCTTTGAACTGAATGGCATTTTGCAGGAATTTAATATGTACAGTGTTTTCCCTTCCCATACCGTGAAATCTTTTACATTTTTCAACGGAAATTTCAACAAGTTAATATGAATCCAAATGTATCCTTTATTATAATGAGCAATTCTAATTTGAAACAATGCCAATTTAATCTTCTTTATAATCACATAGAATCATTTTCAGCCTGTTTTTACTTTCTGTTATTTATAGGTTCTACAACTGCGTATTTAGTGAAAGAAGTAGTAATGGGTCTGATTAATGTAGAGATCAGTATGTTAGGTTAATAGTTTTTTACATAAATATCTATCCATTTATACTTTGTGTAACTCATTTGATCCTGATAAAGAGTCCCCAAAAAGTACTTTGAACATATATACTTGTCAGCGAGACATTTAAGTCATGAGTGTGACAAGCTACCATCATTATTACTAGTTCAAAATTTATCTAGATCACTTCTACGCAGAATTCCATCATGGTACTTCCCTTCATCTTTGCTATTCTTGGCTTCTTGAAACTGAACATTCCTCAAATTTAATAATAAGGAAGGCAGAAAAAGTAGTTTGTGCAGCATTTCAACCAAATACTGCTGGGAGTAGTAGTAAGATGATTTGGAATGCTACAAATACGATTCATTTTTGTTACTTGAGGGCTTAACAGATTACGATCTACAGTTCAATTAAAGCTATGTATGGGAACAAATATTTATGCCAAATTCAGTCCTCTAAACCAGAGCTCCGCAACCTTTTATCTTCCACGGCACAACAATGTTTTTTTCGATAATTCCGCAGCACACCACAAGAAAATGCTTGCAAAATATATAAATTACAATAAATATGTATATGTTTTTATTAGATAAAAAAACACAACAAAATAGCTCTATGTATCAAGAGAATTATAGTCATTTAAGTTTTATATAAATCATTTTGAACAGTACACCAACGCAAGAACAAAAATATAAAATTATAGTTTACAAATTAAAAAAATTTTCTCTTTAAATTCTTATATTAAAATTTGTTTTTTGGTCACCAAGCCTAAGAAATCAAAGTTAATTTAAACATAACTAATTTATTAATGAGATATTTGAGATTGTTTTGATAAATGTGCATTTTATATTTGGCTCTATAATAGAACGAGCTACAGTTCATGGTCAAGGTCCTTTAAATATGATCGTTTGTCATTTTCAATTAGAACCAGTGTCGAAAAACTTTGTTCGCATAAGTATGTCGTAGAAAATGGGAGCAAAATTGCAATGGCCTTGTCAGAAATTTGTGGATATTCTTTCTTAACTGAAATCCAGAAATATGACGCTCGAGCATACATACAATGTATGGCTAACAACATGTTTTTGTTTTGTGTATAATTTCGACCCAGAAAAATTACATATTAACAAAAAATTAGAGGAATATTTTACTTAGAAAAATTTCTATTTAATGCGGTGGTTAATTTTTTTATTATCATAATCGATAAGTGTGCCACGGCACAGCGGTTGCGGAGCACTGCTCTAAACCACAGGATATGGTACTGAAGACAAGTATCATATCTATTCCCCCATTGCCTGGCTTGTTAAAAGAAATGGTCACAGCCAAGAATCCTAAGTATCTGGAGTTATTTTCATATATACTGATGACAAGATGTGGGTTATTAAATATCTTAATTTGAGTTTTTCAGGAGTAAGAAATAGCGAGTGAATAGAAGGCGATTTAATGTTCATATAGGTGGAAAGGGAAAAATTTTCATTCAAAAAATGTTGTCATATATAATTTTTTTAAAACTACTTTTGAATATATCTTCATGCATCATGACTTATGTTCCCATTATGACTAAAACTGCATCATGTAATTTTCAAAAATTTTTCAACTGCAACTAAATAATAAAGATATAACACAAATATACAGTGGAAAAAAAAAAATCACTTTAAGATCTGTTGATGGAGATGAAATCATATTTGGTATAATAGATCTCTACAAGCTTAAAATATGAAAAAGTGATAAAATTTTGATATTTCAGATATGAATAATTATACATACATATATATATATATATATATATACTATATATTTACATATATATATATTATATATATATATATATATATATATATATATTCACAAGAAGAAATAAAATGCAGAAATATTGAAACTTGCTATATTATAGCTACATTAGTATAACAACACAATATAAGCATACAGAAACTTCATGGAATACATTTGAGATGTTAATTGATCTCACAAGCACAAAATTTAACATGCACATAAAGTTAATTTTAAAATATTTTACATGATACAGAGTTTTCACTGGAGTAAAAATAAAAGCTACTTCTCACTTTTCTGACACTATGTAACAAAGATCATATTCTTAATAAAGATTATTTTATTATTTATTAAGACAGAAAATGCAACATCCATTCAATGCTTTCCTTTGCCCTATATGTCAGCAAATGATCATGCCACTTCCAAAAAATATTTTGTCAATAAATATTAATCATAGCAGTAACAATTCATATTTAATCAGTAAACAAATATTAAGTAAAAATGCTACATATAACAACAGTCACGATATTCCTGATTTACATAGAGCACCTGTGTTAATGTTTCTATACCGAAGTGCAATGTATCAGCAGGTGAAATGGCAAAATTTCTCAACTAGGATCACAGAATATATTTCCTATTTATTAACAAAATTACTTGAAAATGTTAAGTACATAGTTATCTCAAGCTAAAAATTTTCAATGCCTTCTTCTGAGAAAAAAAAATCTTAAAAGCAAACATAAGAATTATATTTGTCAGATCTATAAAGAATAAATAAATGACATCAGTTAAGAATAATTTGTATTTTTTTCCTATTTATAATCAAGTGATTCATATCACAATGGTTTTCAAGCCTGAAACTTTCATGCCAAAAAAAGGAAGAAATATTCCAATGATCTTAATAAATAAGGCCTCACCTTTAACACTAAAACAGGACTTTAAGGGCACTTAAAACAATTTCCACTACAAAAGTGTGTCCAGGACATTATTAGGAATAACAGGAACAATGATATCACTTAGCAAGTAATTTGGGCAAGACTATGATACTTTTATGGGACATCTACTCAAAATAAGATGCATGTTTAACAATTTTTAATGGTATATATTTCCTTTACATAAATAAATACAGATATATTTTCCCATATTGCAAAGATGGTTCCAGAAGTTTTACCCAAAATTTCCTTAATTATTTGTTATAAAGCTTCCTAATCACAACAGAGACAATTATCTGCCAATTTTTAATAAATTACTCCATAACAATTTTTTCTGTATTCTAGTTCTCGTATATCTAACATAATTTTTACTACTAATTAACTATTACATAATATATTGACCTGATAATACTCTGAAAACTAATAGAATTCTGGAGTAAACATAAAAGATATCTATACGGTGAAGTGGGGTGAGAACGCAAAATCATATAGTTCCATTTTGAATCTAAATAAGTTTTTAACAAGTTGTTGTATTTGTATGAAAATTTATAAAACATACTTTTGGTTATGTTCTACATTTACAGTTTTATTTTAAAAAAAAATATATTCACAACTTTTTTTTGCTGTAAATATTTAAAGTTTTTATGTTTTGCGTTCTAACTTGCTCTTGCACTTAGGGCAAGTTAGAACACGAGTCCCACTAAATCATAGTTGCTTATAGCAAAATAAGTAGGGCAAGGGAAAGGATTTATATTTCATGCTGAACAAAAGGCTTTTTTTTTTTTACATTCTTTCATTGTGGAGGCATTTGTTGTTCAAGTTAGCAGTGTCAAACGTCCGAATATTAACAAAATAGGTATACTTGTATTATTTGTTTTAGAGTAACAAATGTATGTTAAAAGTTCAAAAAAAGTTTTCTTTTCCTTTGCCTAGACCCTACTGAATATTGTAGGACCAAAAAGGCATGCAAAAATTTGTTCACTGCGCCTTCCAGGAACACTAATAAGTCCTCATCTGGTACAAAAGGCAACTATGAAATAGTCACAACATAGTTAGAAATTCAATATATTCACACACAGTTTGTAATGTCCACTCCACTCAAATTCACTAACAGTTAGTCTATACAAGTTAGTTTATTACAGTTAACTTCTCTAAACCTACAAAAAAAAAGTTTCAGTTGCATAATTTACTATTTTTGAATGTTAAGAAATTAAAAACAATCATCAGGTTTAAAAAAAATATGACAAAAGGTCGTCGGTTATGAAGTTTCTCCAGCTAGAAAATATATGTTGGGAAGAAAAAACTATATGATTGTTATACATACAGGTAGGTTTTTTCCCCAGTATATGGGGCCAGTTCTCCCTTGCCCCGACATAAAATTTTTATGGGGCAAATGAAAACAATGCAGTACTGGAATAATATTGCAAAAAAATGGTTTTTAAATATTTTATCTGTATTCTTCATTTCTTAATGAATAAGTGGGTATTTTCAAAATAACTTGCGTTATGGTAAATTAGTTATAATTTTTTCTTGGCTAGTACTCGAACTTGGGTACCTTAGTTAAAATGCAAGGATTTGGTAGGTATAAAAACTTTCCATTTTACAATTTGTTTCTGTAAATAAAAACTATACATAACAGTAAAGCAAGAATTTTCCCACAATGTAAACTTGAAATTTTTTTTTTAAAGTTAAATTTTTTAGGGTTTTAAGCCCACATTCTCACTTACCCCACGTTTTAATATGAAGGAGAATACAGAGCAACATGTTTAGGAAGAAAACATCAAAATGTCTAAGTGATAAGTATTAGAGATCAGGTAATAAAATACTGTAATTTTGAGCAGATTCAATCATAATAAGACAGAAATTTAGAAAAATTACTAGATCTCTCAGTAGAGCTAAGACTGAGCTTAAGAAGTTCCGAATAAATATACCTTAAAGGAGTTAAACATGCAGCTCACAAGAAATAATATGAAATACAGAACAAAATCACAACTTACACGACCAGATAGAGCTGAAGGAAAGTCTGTATCAAATCGATTGCTTAATCCAAACCTGAAACATTAATCAAAATCATAAGGCAGATGTAAACAAACATCGTTGAATGGGTACAATCAGCATGGATATTAACTGAAATGGCATTTTAGAACAAAACAGAAACCACTGAAGCTTATTAATAAATGCTGCACAACAAGATAATCTGTGAAATGGGTGTATGAGATAAAGAATGGCAAAATAAATTTATGTTGCTATCACGACACACGTCTCTTTATCACAAATATTCATTGCATAAAATATAAAATAACGCCAATAGCAGGCAAGTGACCATTATAAACCACTGATAAATAAATACATATGTACATTTCTTAAGTTAATTTGTTAGGTACACATATGCAGAATTTCTAAAAGGTCACTAGAAATATATTAAAAACTTCGACGCAGTCACAAAGGCTTTCGCATAAGATTTTTCGAACCCTGTGTAAAATTGTATTTTTTTTTTTCCCGCTCCAGTAAGACATGGTAAACAACTCCATAAAGCAATATCGTTAACACAAATATACTAACACAGTCATATTTCCAGCTCCTCGCACAACTACAGGTTCCACTAAAAAGTCATCAATATAACGTTCCTCCTCAACCTCTTCCTCATAGATTGCATCAAATTCAGCCATTTTTTCACCATATAGAACACAGTACGAACAATTTCTTTTTCATTTTACAAAACATTTTGCTATATTACGTTGATTCAAGAGCAGACCAAAGCACATCCATTGTTTTCGTCTGAGCTCTACTAAGAATTAGGTTGAGATGTATTGTGCCTCGTTTTGAGGTCATACGATTGATTGGGCAACGCTTCGTTATGTAAATATCCAATACAAATGACAATAAAGATTTTGACTGAATAGCTACATTTTGCGACTATTTAATAAAACAAGAACACACACTTATTACTGAAAAATTGTTGAAGACAACCGTAAGAGTTAAATAACTTTAAAAAAAATAACCGTTTTCATCTGTCTTTTTTTAGTAGTGTATTTTCATCTCATTGGAACTAGGAGAATAATGAAATCTTTCCTTATTACTAATACCCAGCAGATTTTAATTCATCTCAGATTACGCTACACAGTATGTGCTCATAATTCACATTAATGGCAGCAGACTGTTTAATGCATGTAGAAATGATAAGGCGGATGCCTCTTCCTCTGTTTTGTCTGCTTGACTGAAACTGAAGTTTGCTTGATAAGTATGAACTAAAGTTATCTTATGAAAAATGACAGACTTGATATAAGTCTTAAAAGTTTTGAAAAATGTCGAGTAAACACAACTTTCCAAGGAAATATAACCGAAGGCAAGATACAAACACTCTGTGCCTTCAATTGAAACAATAATACACGTAGTGAAATCGTTTTTCACCCCAGAACGCTATTTTATAAGATATTTGAACACAGCATGCCACATGGCAACTTGGGAAAGGAACGAAGGTAAATTTTTTTTAGGTTAAAATGCATAGCTTACTAAAATTCAAATGGCAATGCTTGCCAGAGCTCTACTTATAGAACAGATGACATCCATTTTCTGCTCTTCGTTTTTTCCGTGGTTGCATCAGTCACACTGCGCCTAATTTCCCCATGTCATTCATTTCCCTAACAATGTCCATTCTTAATCTTATTCCAGTCTTTAATTTTGATCCCCTCAGTCGAAGAGAAGACTCTCTTATTACGGAAGCGGTGTCGAATCAAGTTTATTTGCATTGATACTATCTTTCACTGTTGTGTTGTTGTTGCAGCTCTTGAGTTTGTCTATTGCTCGCCTCAAAATCTTGTGCCCATGACCATCATCGATACATTGACACTATGCTTTTTGCATAATTCTTCTATTTTTATTCCAAGCAGTAATTTTAAAGAAAGTCATTTCGAGGGAATATACATTTCTCGAGATCAAACAATCCGGTAGTCTTCAAAATCAAAGAGATGCACTGTGAATGCTCTCATCTTCGACGTAGATGACGTTTAAATGTGTATATATCATTGCAAAATTGATTGTCTGATTGTCTGATTAGACCTAGACATCATACACTCCCTTCGCTAACGTCCCTGGTTTTTCTCGCAGTTCTTTATCAGCTCTAAATCCATTCTTGGAGGTGCAGTTTACACTCTAAATTTGCATCTGGTCTGTGAGATTAATAATTTAAGTACTGATTATGAATTACGTGTCCTTCAAATTTTATGCTTGTCCAGTGCATTTTCCATGGAGTTGCAATTTACATGGTCATCAGTATTACTTGAAAACCTGCTTATCGGATATTCCGTAGACTCTTGGTCTAGATGCGGGCTCTGTTGTTAGAGAGCAATACTGAATTTAGGCGAGTGGCATAAACTACGCAAATTTTAAGAATCAAAATTTTCACTTTTCTTTAAAATGTGATTCCTTTCTCAGCACTTAAATTTTTTGTTTTAAATAAGCTCTAAAATTTCGCATTTCACGCTCTTTTCGAAACTAAAATTTAAGAAAGTTGCTATGACGGGAAGAGCATGTATAGTATCTTATTAGCTTCTCTCCCCATGTATGAAAAGCTGTCATTGGCGGTTGAATTCTCTGCCTCCAGAGTTAATTCTTCCCTTATAATTACAAAGATGTTCCGGCATTATGCAAAATGCGCGTACCATATATGTTTGACCGTGTGCACAGCTTTATACAGATCCCAGACGGACCACACTTAGTGTACACACATGAAGCACTCATATGCTGTACCTATATAATTTATGTCTGGGATCACAGACCAAAAACTTTGTAGAAAAAATGTAAAATCAATGAAAAACTATCATTTTTTATTCTTAGAAATTTAATCACAATTGCAACGTGTAGACAAGAACTAAATGACCAGAACAAGAAGTAGTGGTTTTTGGACAAGAAGGATCTAACAAGAACTGAAATAATAAAGAGCACATACAAATAAATATGCTTATTCGATATTTATTTAAACTGTTGGTAGTAATTTAAACTGACGGTCATCTGAAAAGAATAGATATTAGATACACAAAAATAGTATGTGTTCTTACATTAGAGTACACAAAAATGAATTTTATAATTGGTTTTAAAATTTTCTGTTTACAAATTCTATTACAGTTTCTGAAATGGAAACTCGTGCAATATCAAAAGTGTTTTGTAGTTACTTCACGCTGCAGATTTTTTGAGACTTTTAAGAGCAGTTTAGTCTGATTTTAATTTTCTGTAAGGTTCTATAATCTTCTCTAGCTGACTGAACAGAAGAAGGTAAAATAAAAAATATTCCGGGGAAATTTTTCTCACTTGGATTTGCGTTAAAGTTTGTTAAATAACACATTTTCAGAAAAATTACTTCATCACAAATTTTGAAAATTTGTAAATTTCGTAATCATATTTTCTTGTTAATTCTTTAATTACATCTACCTTAAGCGTTTCAAATATCTAACATATTGTCAGACTCACGTCTGACATTCATAATTGGGACCATAGACACATCATTTAGAATGATTAGTGAAGACCGTTAGCGGCATGCGACAAAGCGAAAAGCCGGCGGCGTTAAAATTCTCCATAGGTGGTCTACGTAGGACGAAACCGGAAGGTCGGGTGTTCGAAGTGTGGAAAGATGGAGATTGTTCGAGAAAGAGAGAAAAAGGCATAAATAGAGGTTTCAGCGAGGGAAAGAATAGACTAGACTTGGACTTTGCAGAAACGACGCGTGCGAGCGGACAGAATAGAGAGAGACAGAGTCTCTTTTGAAATTTATTTATGAACCCCTCTCTCATGAATGTTATCAGCGTTCTTTGGATCAAACTTATGTACCTTATTACGAGTATTAGTCGAGATATTGATGTTATAATAAACCAGATGTGAATAAGAGCTATTTCTCCAGTTATGAATAACTCTACGAGACATTTATTTAACGGATCGCGACGATCAGGTTAACATTTGGCGCAGTCGGACTAAAGAACGTGGGAGGACCCGAACGATACGGAAGGCATCAGAAAAGATGATGAAAGGTCAATACTCAACGAAATATAGGCGGTCACGAGAGAGGTTGAATTCAAGAGATCGGAGTGGTGTGTACGACATCAACGATAAGTAGTTCAAGAGATCGGAGTGGTGTGTACGACATCAACGATAAAGAATTGAGAGATCGGAGTGGTGTGTAAGACATCAACGATAAATAATCAAGAGATCGGAGTGGTGTGTACGACATCAACGATAAGCAGTTCAAGAGATCGGAGTGGTGTGTACGACATCAACGATAAAGAATTGAGAGATCGGAGTGGTGTGCACCGATATATTAACGTTAAAGAACTCTCTGGTGAACTGTTTTTAAAAGTGCTTCAAGAAAACAAACGGAGAAAGATTAGAGCGACGGCTATTCATCGAGGAGAAAAAGGGGTAAGTGATTCTATCTTTTCTCACTGTGTATGAGATAGCGGTATTAATTAGTTGAAGGAATTGAGGTATTTTTTTTAAGTATTCAAGTGTTGAATTATGATTATAATGATGGAAGTAATTTTTTGAGTTATTGAATTATTAGTAATTGGATTATTATTTTAAAAGTGAAAGTGTGTTATTTTGTATAACGGGAAAAGTGTATAAGTGTTCGTAATATTTTATTTGTGGAAGTGATTTATAAATTGTAGTAGTTAAATGTTCGTAGAATTATCATAATTGTTGAGGTAATTAATTCAAGATAAGTGTTGTTAGTTATATTTGTTTTAGCGGTGAAAGTGAATTTGTACTCGTTTGCTGCATTTGTGGTTAAGTGATATAGAAGCTAAAAATGGCATTCATAGGGAAGGGGCGGAAAGCTGATTTAATTTTGTTAGCTACAGAGTTAACAGGGATTTGTCCGTCTTCTGAGAACAGGACATAGGCTGGTCTTAGGGAAATAATATTGGGAAGTGAGAAATATGAGGAAGAGTCCGCTAAGGAATGATTATTTGCTATAATTAATGAGAGATTGGAAAGAGAACGAATTGAAAAACAAGAGACTGACAGACAACGGGAGGAGAGAAAGAGACAATGGGAAATTGAAACACAGGAGAGAGATAGATAATGGGAAATCGAAAAACAGGAGAGAGATAGAGAAGAGGGGGAGAGAGAGAGGCAATTTGAAAATAAAATTAGAAATGAAGGATTTAGAATTTGAAGAATTGAGGATGAGGGCAGCTGAAAGACTTTCAAGTTTAAGGGCCAGAGAAAGTATGGGAAGGGTTAATAATAATTTCGAAGGATTTTTAAGGAATGAAAAAGGGTTATTCTTGAACCACTAGTTAAAACAGATAAGATATTTGCTAAAATTGACCTGAAAAAGGAGGATAAAAGATGTTTTGTCTGTAATAGTAAAGACCATTTGAAATATCAGTGAGCCCAAAGAGTTCAAAATCTAAGAAATAGAGGAGATCAGATGGGAAATAAATTTGAGAAGGAAATTAATAGAGGCGAAATCATTCAACCTGAGAATAAAATTGAAACCCGACAGGAAAGAGAAGTTGCGTATGCAGTTACTCAAGGTAAGGGAGTCCTCGAAATGGTGGCTTGTACTCAAAGGCATTTGAGTTAAACTTTAGATGAGGTGTTAGATGAGGAGATGATTATTCCTCCTAGTATATTTGAAATAGTAAGGGACACAGATGAGGAGATGATTATTCCCCCTAATATGTTTGAAATGGTAAATGAGACGAAGGATGAGGAGATGTACGATAAGGGAGGGGTTAATAAATTAAGTCCCAGAGAAATCGAAACTAAGACTGATGAAGTTTCGGGGAAGGTGAAAAATAGTAAATTGAGCTCCAATAACAATACAGATGTGCTGCTGGAAGTGATGGGTTCCCAGGGAGATAAATTGAGTGGAAAGAAAGAATCAAGGGGAAATGATATTAAAAGCGACAAATCACTGGACAAAATGTTGGATGGGGAATTAACTCACAATGAGAATTCAGATGAGGTGCGAGAAATGGGATTTTCAACGGAAGAAGAAGAGAGGAAAGATCAAATTGATATTATAGGGAATGAAAGGTTAGAGGAAACTAACAACGAGAATGGGAATATTCAAAGGGAAACACGAGAGAAAGAATTAAATGTCCAAGGAAGTCCCAACTATACGGGTAAGAAACAAGCGAAGAGTATGGGGGACAATACCGAAAAGGGTAAAGTTGAACCGACACTAGGTTATAACTTCACAAATGAGTCAATGAGAGATGGTGAAGTAATAAAACCACAAAGTCACGTCCATTTATTTAGAGTCCCATAAAATAGCAGAGAGGATAAAAAATTTAAGTAATTCCCAAAGAATTCCGGGAAATTCAAATAATTGTGTATTTTGTAAATGTTTTAGAAATGATTCAAGTAACTCTCAAAGAATTCAAGGAAAAATTAATTAAAGATGTATTTTTTTTTAGTGTATTGATAACTAATGTTTATGAAGTCTGAGAAAAATGGATTAAATTTGTAAATATAAGGGTATTAAGAATTAATGTGTTTAAGATATGTTTTTTTGTGGTTGTTTTGTTGTGTGAACACTTTGGTTTGTGTTTTATTTAAAGTGAAGAGATAAGTGATAGCTTCGGTTGGTGTTGTGTTATTTAAAGTGAAGGGTTAAATAATAACCTTATCTTGATGATATTATGTTAAAAACTATTAGAAATAATTTAAAGTGGTTCCCAAAGAATCCGGGAAAAATTCATCAAAGTTGTAGTTGTAACTAGTTAAGATTAATTTAAGTAATCCCTAAGGATTTGGGGAAAATTCATTAAAATATGTAGGTGTAACTATTTAAGATTAAGTCAAGTAATTCCTAAAGAATTGAAAAAAAAGGAATCAAAAGTGTAATTGTATTAAAAATTATTGTAGTGAATATATGTGATGGAGGAGGAATAATTTGCTTTGTGTTTTGTTTAAAGTGAAGGACTAAGGTAATAACTTTGTCCTAGTAGCAGTTAAAGTAAAGAGATAAGAAATAAGTATAATATAATTTTGTTTTCAGTATAAAGTGTAAAAGAATGTGATAGTGGTAATAATTGTATATAATAATTTGGACAACGAACAATGGTTTAATATAAGTTAAAGAATGAATAATTGTGTAAAAGTAATTTTTGTTACATGTAAATGAATTTTGCTGTCTCATACTCAGATGAAAACATGGGATCATTTACCTGTAAAAATGTGTATCATTGTGGTGCCTACAAAGCGCACATCTTCACAAGTTTAAAGTACAGTATTATTCGAGTGTGGTGCTTTGCTATTATTTGGTCAAAAGGGACTGTCGTTGAGGCGTGAAAACGTCTCAAAAAGACTTATTTCTCGCTCCAAATGGAAGGGGCGTATGTCAGATTCACGCCTGACATTCATAATTGGGACCATAGACACATCATTTAGAATGATTAGTGAAGACCGTTAGCGGCATGTGACAAAGCGAAAAGCCGGCGGCGTTGAAATTCACTATAGGTGGTCTACGTAGGACGGAACCGGAAGGTCAGGTGTTCGAGGTGTGGAAAGATGGAGATTGTTCGAGAAAGAGAGAAAAAGGTATAAATAGAGGTGACAGCGAGGAAAAGAATAGACTAGACTTGGACTTTGCAGAAACGACGCATGCGAGCGGACAGAATAGAGAGAGACAGGGTCTCTTTTGAACTTTATTTATGAACCCCTCTCTCATGAATGTTATCAGCGTTCTTTGGAACAAACTTATGTACCTTATTACGAGTATTAGTCGAGATATTGATGTTATAATAAACCAGATGTGAATATCTGCTATTTCTCCAGTTATGAATAACTCTACGAGACATTTATTTAACGGATTGCGACGATCAGGTTAACACATATTACAATTGTTTCGTATCATTTGAAATTTCTGAGTACATCTCGTAATGATCCTAAAGTATATTTAGTTTTAATATCCCAAAGTCAGCAGCAAAAATAAAAACATCGATTTTTAAAATATGCTGCTCACCATCTGACCGAGCTTTGAAAAGTATCGATTAATACCACCTAACCACTATCGATTGTTCCCACCTAAGGTCGATTTTTCTGCTTTCTTCTCTAGACGTTGACCTGCAGTTATTTAAAAAAAATTTTATCACTCGACGACGTTAAATTGTTTATCATGATGGATATTTGTCCGTTGCTTCCGGTCGGGCGCCATTATAACCGGAGGTCGGGAGATCATTAGACATCTAACCGGAGGTCATTAGAGGCCGGGTTCGAACCTCTCTCACTTGGCCTCTGAGCCAAGTGAGAGGTTCGAACCCGGTTGTCCAAATGTCAAGACGATTATTTTACCAACTGAAATATCCAGGTGATTTGAGTAAATGTTATTTACAACGACTTCAAAAGTCTAACACATAACATTCTACAAAGGACTCGAAAAAGTTCAGCACAAAATTCTGAATGAAGTATGATTGAGAAATGTATTTAAAAGTTTTTTGTTTATTTATATTATATGTACAAGAAAATGGAATCCTAGAATGCATTTGTTATGAAACTTTTCTTAACAGCTGACCATAGATTAGAAAATGAGTTGTTTTGAAGACAGTCGATTCAAAAAAGGGTGATTAAGTCTAGGATGAATTTCTTAACAATCAGATTGTAAGAACATTCATCATATGATATTGATCTACTAATTATGTGTTTTTAAATTTAATCCAATAGAATTATAACCAACTTGTCGACACGTTTTGCAACGAGATATGAAGAGTTTTCTCACTTATCAACTTTAATAGGAGGCAATCTCCAGGTGGGGATAAATCTTTGATTTGACTTTTTTTAATGGAAATTTTCATTTCCAAATTTTAGCAACTTACTAAGAGTAAGAATTACTATGAAAATTATCTTCTTAAAACACTTGCATAATTAATTGATATACATATGCATATATATCTCTCTCTCTATATAAATATATATATATATATATATATATATATATATATATATATATATATATATATATATATATATATATATACCGTTTTCGAGATATGAGCCGTTGAATATGAAATTTTTTCAAAAAAAGTAGTAGCGGTTCAGGTATCTCGTCAAACTTAATCTTCTAACTCTTTCCCCTTCCATTTCTCAGAAAACTCGTGAAAGAAAAAGTTGTAGACCGAAAGATTTCCTCCAAAAATGTATATAATTATGCTAATTTATCTTCACCAGGTAAATAGTTAGAGCGTTTTGAAGTTTATGGGTACTTTTCAACATTTTGCTTGTAAAATGCTCGTCACTCAAGTTTCGTTTCCATGGTCTGTAACTCTCTTAATAACTTTGTATGCTGTTTAATTAGGTACGTATAGTATTCATAACCCATCTAAATAATAAATTATGTATACCTGTACGTATAATGTATATCTCATAATATACAGAAGAACACTTGTAGTACAAAGGAGGAAGTAAGAAAACAAACCAAAATGTATAAAAGTTGCTCATATAATCAAAAAATGGTTATCAAAAGTAGGTTCAAACAACAAATACTTACATTAAATATATTATATACAATTTATTTCATCAACTGCTTTCCTATATATTAAAAGCCGTCAATCTGATACTTCGGAAAAAGTTTCAAACAAGTCAAAGTCTTCACTATCATTTTAGCTTCTGTAGAATGTCCGAATTTTCACGATCAGATTACCCACAAATGTGGCATCCCACTAAAATGCCACGATCAATTCACTAAGCTCCTTTCACTAACTCATCGTCTGACAAACGCATAAATATGACCTGACAAACCACTACCAATGCTTTTATAGCTTTCGGTTACGCATCAAATTACGTCACCTGCTAGATCCACCTCTTTAGGGGGGTGTCCGGATACTTTTGACCAGATAGTGTATAACGTATTATTGAATATTAATGAATTATATAAATTATTAAATTTACTTAATTGGGGTCAGCTGAATGATAAGACCTGAAGATGTTGGGAAGAGTAGAGCCTGTCTTCTGTGTTGCCCCGTCTGGCCTCCATGAAAACACATTCGTGTCTCATGGGGTGAGTGCCACAAGTAAGACGAGCAGGTCTTACCTATCTACTATCCGCACAGTTGAAAGAGAAGTGTTTTGCTACCCACCTCTGACAATACTGCAGTCAGCATCTCCTTTGGCTGTAGTAGACTGTATACCTCTTGCACCCAAGGCCTGAACTAACATAGTAATGAGCTCGGTTTTGTTCCTTTCATTGGAAAGGAAGTTTTCCTGATGAACAGTAGCTACTATGTTCTTATTGAAGTCAATATCTACTGATGTTTTACTTGATGATCTCCGATGTTGTTCGTCTCTATCCGTGGAGTTCGTATCTTCAAAACCATCAAAAACCCCAGCTGAACTGCTGCCGCAATGGTTGATTATGTATGATACATATTGATCGCAGATGGAGTCGAAGGTGATGTTGGTGTTCCACTTTACTCTATGAAGCAGGAAGCCGCCATCGATTACCGTGAAACTGTTCTTCACATCGATCAATTGATTACATTTTGGGAAAGCATCATACAGTGCTGACTTTTTGATTTTTCTCATTATCCCCTCGGCGAATAGAGATAAAGGGTATGGGGCTAACTCGTACGTTAGCAACTCCTCTACATCCCCTTCTTTCTTCTTGGTGATCAGAGTTCTTTGAAATATCCTCAGAGGCTCTACCACCACTACCTCATCATTAACTTTGATCATATTGCTCATCGCAGCTAAAGGAACGACTGAGTCCTTCTTGGATTGTTTCACTTCTGAGAAATTCATTCCAACAAAAGTGCTCATTGTGCGGGTTCCAATTTCCAGCAGTTCACGGATAGCAGTTGACATTACTTGTTCCAATTACTCCCGTTGAAAGTGACATCAAACAATTACGTTCAGCAAAAGGCGGGTGATCAGCCAACCACTGAGCAAGCTTCTTTCTGTCTAGATCAGGGGTGTCAAACTCAAAAGCTACCTTGGGTCAAACAAACAAGGCTTAACTATAGGTGGGCCTAAAAAAATCAATATTAATTGAAACGTAGGTTTATTTGCCTAATTACAGTATATTCAACATAAATATATGCATTTTGTTTAATAATAGCTAAAAAAGAGTATAATTTAAAAAAAATAGCGAATTCTTCCTATCTTATTATAATTCTTCGTCAGTTATATTATTAAATATTATTGTGTGCCAATATATTGGCCGGGCCGCAAAAATGTTCGTCGAGGGCCGCAAGTTTGATACCCCTGGTCTAGATCATCTCTGGTTATGCATGATGCTCGAAACTAAACATGTTGTTCTCCTCTTGCAGTATGGACGCCACAAAACATCTCAAGTGAACTACATATTGCTGTAGCTGTGCGTGCTCCCCCAACCCATTTCGCCAACACCGAATCACTAAAGCCTCGCCCACGTGTTAATTCTCCTTCACTCATCATGTCACACATGAGTGTCACCTCAATTGCCATGTCAGACCACACACCAGCCATTGGTGTTCGAGTTCTGTTGACAGTGAAGTGTCCACGATCTATAAAATCCTGTTTGAGTTGAAGGTGGCGAGTTGTTAGTCCCAGCATGTGTTGTACATATAGGTGAGTACACTTTGCACAATGAAAATACCCGCTGGTATGGAAGTAAGGTATCATCAGTTGGGCGCATGTCATATCATCTTTCCAGTTGCGCTGTGCTGCAATGAATTTTTTCATCAACACCACCATTTCAAAGTACTGGACCAACAAAGCTGCTGTTGGCCCATTACCTTTGAGACGTGACAATTCGTTGCTCAATTTCCACTGAATGCTGGCAAGGGAGGTATTTGTGGAAATGTGTTGTGGAGTAATTTCTACTGAGGTCTGAAGTAACTGAACTACTTCTTCTTTTTCATATGGTGTGATATCTAAATTTTTCAAAATGATCTGAGCTAAAGTGACACTTTTATACATTTTGGTTTGTTTTCTTACTTCCTCCTTTATACTACAAGTGTTCTTCTGTATATTATGAGATATACATTATACGTACAGGTATGCATAATTTATTATTTATATGGGTTATGAATACTATACTTATCTGATTAAATAGCATACAAAGTGATTAAGAGAGTTACAGACCTTGGAAACGAAACTTGAGTGGAGAGCATTTTACTAGCAAAATGTTGAAAAGTTCCCCAAAACTTCAAAACGCTCTAACTATTTACCTGGTGAAGATAAATTAGCATAACTATATACATTTTTGAAGGAAATTTTTTGCTCTACAACTTTCTGTATCATGAGTTTTCTGAGAAATGGAACGGGAAAGAGTTAGAAGAGGAAGTTTGACGAGATACCTGAACCGCTACCACTTTTTTTGAAAAAAACTTCATATTCAACGGCTCATATCTCGAAAACGGTAACATTTAGGTACAAACATGGCTATACCATTTGAAAGGAAATTTTATAAGCTTTAATTTTTGGATTTGACAATTTTCTGTGCGACGCACCGGTTTCGAGACAAACGCCGAAAACTAAAAAAAGTAACCTTTGGACCCCCATCCCACCCTCCCGCGGGGCCTGAAATCGAGGGGCTTTATTAGGCGTTGTTCAGGGGACCAACCCCTACACATTCTTGAAAAAATCTCAACCCCTTCATTTAATGGAAATGAAAACCTAATTTGACTGGACTATAACCCCCCCCCCCCCCCCCCCCCCTTTGAAAATTTCTGCGTACGCTGCTGCTTACATTAAAAAGTATTTCTATTAAAATTTTTTTCTATTTTTTTTAACATCTGATTCATGAGACATCTCGATAATTCTTTCTTAATTATTTTTCACTCTTTAAAATTGCCTCCCTGGTTTCATTACATAGAATCGACTTTCCCGCATTACTCATGCTGAATTACCAACTCGTCATTTTCGCTTATATCAGGTTTCGACTGCTTGCGTGCCTTTTTCTTTTTTACTTCATTCTGCTAATACTAAAAAAAGTAAAGTTTTGCAACTACCGAAGGATTAAAAATAGATTTATTTTTTATATTTATAGAAATGTCTGTGCAATACTTGACAAATCTAGGTATCAACCATGCGATATGTTCCGCTACTACTGCAATTTAAATTATCATCTCCAGATCACTAATATTTTTACTATCATCATTATTATTGAGGATGATGCATAGATATAATTATTTTGATTATTATACTGCTACTTTTTTAGATTTTTTTATCTGAAATATCCCAGTTAAAAAATTGAAAATTGTTTACCAGCGTTCAAGTTACGATTAGTCAAAATATTAAACTTGCAAATTGAAGCTTTACAAGATTCCTAGACGCATATCACGCCACTGGCGTAACCTAACTTTGCGTATATTTCAACACCAACCTCTTGATGGCTGTTCTCTACACATGACAGAAAGCGTCTAATATCTTATTTCTTCTCTGAATCTACTGCTTTAAGGGATAATTGATTTGTTCTCTGGTCATAGGCCAGCTTCTTCGAGTCGAATCTGTTCACTTGGCTTAACCAATGGCTAAACTTGGGAGAACTGAAGGTCAACCAGGTTAACAGATACGCCGCCTTAATCGAAATCACGGCTTAGGTTCGTGGTGTAATAGTCAGTACACTTATCTGATATACAGGAGGTGTAGGCGGAATTCCCGAGCGTAGTTAGTCGTTTTTATACAGTAAAAAAGAATGCGTGGTAGTGTCTGAGTGCTCATAGCGACACTCAATAATAATAAAAAATATCTCACTCATTTTAACCGAAGATTGAGTCACCAGATGTCTTTTTTGGTGGGGAAGAGCATAAGGATGATCAACAATATGGTACGGTAGTTCAGTAGTTAATATATCTGCCCAAACTGTGGGAGATGATGAATGCGGTTTTTGTCCCGGCCATACTTAAATTTTAATTGTAGAAAAATATGAATGAATGTAGAGGGAAAGATGGGTCGTCATACAACCTCATCATACATGAATAAATGCAGTTTTTTTATACTAGATTTTATAACATACATTCCTTCACTAAGTTAAAAAAGTCTATATCTTAAAATATAACTTAGGACCATTTATCAAAGAATAAATTTGTTTATGAAATAGAAAAGCAGGCTTGAAAATTTGTGATATATTTTTCCTTAAGAAGGAGATATTTGTTCTTATTACTTCTTCAAAACTATTATTTTACATCAAAATATAAATGGAGCTATTTTTCTTCAAAGTTCTTATCGATATAAGAACTTTGGTCGGTATTATTTATGGAATGAAACTTGTTTCAATATTTTGAAAATTACGGATTTATGAATGAATTAGTTCACACTGCTAAAATTTTCAAGTATAAATCACGTGATATTACGAAGAATCAATCTCTGCTTATAATTAACTATGATATATTTGTTCAATATTTGACACGAGAAAGAAAAACATTCCTTGAATAAGTTTCTGAGGTAGTTAAAAATTACCTAGTCATGGTTAATGAAATTTTGTTAGTTCTATTAGCCCTTCTTTGAAACATTCACTGCATAGTTTATTTAGATACTTCTACTTTTTTGCAGAAAGGAACAAAACTTTTACGTGGATATTAAAACCCAGTTGTTTCAACGAAACTAATTAAGATATGAGTCCACGCTATTAAAACTTTTTAATTCCAAAGACTAACTTAATTTACAGATTGAAATAATGCCAATAAAACTTTTGCGAGTGTTGGTTGGTTGGTTTATGTACAAAATATTAACAGTTATTTTTGTTATTCGTACAAGATATTTTAAAACTTTTTATTAGCATGAAAATCAGATTGTTAACTGAATAAAAAGATGTAATCGAAACAATATAAACCTGGCTATTTATTGATTTTACTCATATTATTCCGGAAAAAGAGTGATTTCAACAATTTAATTATTGAAAATAATTCCCTTGATTTTACTCATATTATTTCGGAAAAAGAGTGATTTCAACAATTTAATTATCAATGCTTGATATTCTAATTGAGAAGTTTTGTTCTTGTTCCTTCAACTGAAATTAAACGCCTTATTCTGCAGTAATGAAATTCACTAACGTGACAAACTTTTCAGTTCCAGATGAATCACTTAAAGTTAAGAGCAAGTTTCTGTAAACAGATACTTTTGGTTTCAACAATTTCATGCATAAAACGCCTTTTTTTATTCCCGTTGGAAGGTAAGAAAGTGAAAATTGAGGTCAGCGAGAAATTCTAAACGACTGCCTGGGAATTAACAATCTGCTGTTTTATCTACTGTATTTCGCGGATGTATCTTTTGCCTTTAATCACATTTCCTACGAAACACTGGATCACACTTCTCAATTACTTTCTTCCTTTTCAAAACCACGGCTGAACAGGAAAAAGGCCCGAGGATTTAATTAATATAGTGTGTAATATACTCTCATAACTGTGAAGTATCATATTTTGACATTCGAAACAGATAATCAAGCATTAGAATAATTTTCATGTTTAAATCAATTACACAATTTTCCTAAAGTTTTCATAAATATGTTCATTTTAACTCATTCATAAAGATTAAAGTATATCCATCTTTAGTTTACAATGTTTCATTAGAAAGCCCATGAATAATATTCCGTAAATTATTCTATACTTTTACAAAAGATTTCTTTTTCATGGGGAGGATATTGATGTCTTAAACAAATCCTTATATCGGGCATAGTGTATACATACACACACACACACACACACACACACATATATATATATATATATATATATATATATATATATATATATATATATATATATATATATATATATATATATATATATATTATATACACTATCTTACCCAAAGTATACGGAAGCCCAGTGGTACGAACTCGGAGAGTTCTGAGGCATATATTAATATGATGTTGGTCCTCCGGTCCTCCTTTTGCATCAATGACAGCCTGCACACATCTTGGGAGATTTTCCACCAGTTTTTGATAGGTGTCCATAGGAATTGACTTCCAGGCGTCAATCACAGCTGAAGTGAGTGTTGGCAGTGAAGATGGTCGATTTGGCTGGCTACGTAATCTGCGTTCAAATTCGTCCCAAAGGTGTTCAATGGGATTTAGATCGGGGCTCTGAGAAGGCCAGTACAGTTTTTGAACACCCATTTCGCCAAACCATGCCTGCGCAAGTCTCGATGTGTGAATGGAGCAGTTATCCTGCTGGAAGAGAAATAGGCCTTCCCCGAAATATTGCCATAGAGTTGGGAGAGCAGCATTGTTCAGAATGTCCATATACATCTCAGAGTTCATGTTTCCAACCAGAGAAACTCAGGAACCCAGGACAAATCCTGAAAAACACCCCCAATGCAGTCACGTAATGCAGTCACGTAAGAAGCGCTCGTCGGACATCCGCCAAACCCAGACGCGTCCATCGGACTGCAAGATTGTAAAGCGAGATTCATCACTCCAAAGAACATTTTCCCACATGTCCACAGTCCAATGGCGGTGAGCTTTGCACCAATGCAATCGACGCTTCGCATTCAGGGGAGTGATGTTCGGCTTGTGAGAGGCTGAACGACCATAGAATCCCAGGTTTTTTAACTCTCGACGAACAGTCCTGCTGCTAGCACTAATGCCTGATGAACTTTGGAACTCCTGAGTGATTTCAATCAACGAGGACTTCCGATTTTGTTTCACTACCCTTTTCAGAGTTCTACGGCTGCGTTCACTAAATTTTTTCGGCCTGCCACTTCGTTTTTCTGAAGTTTCACTGCCTCGGCGTTTCCACTTCACAATTACATCACTCAGTGGATTTTGGCTTCTGTAGAATGTCCGAAATTTCACGAACTGATTTCCCACAAAGGTGGCATCCCACTATAATGCCACGATCAAAGTCCCTAAGCTCCTTTGACTTACTCATTGTCTCACAAATGCATAAATATGACCTGACAAACAGCTACCAACACTTTAATAGCTTTCGGTTCGGTCACCTCATTAAATTACGTCACTTGCCAGATCCACTTCTTTAGGGGGGTGTCTGAATACTTTTGTCCAGATAGTGTATATATACACTGCTGGACACCCAAATTGCAACACCAAGAAAGACAAGAGATATCAGAACAAAATTTATTTTGTAGATAACATGTTGACCAAGTATAAAATGATTAAATTTCTAGACTTCTGTGAAGTGTGGTTCCTGCGAAAATCAGTAGCCAGAGTAGCCGCCATTCTTGGAGATCACCGCTGCCACACGCCTCAGCATTGATTCAAAGAGACTTTGGATGAGTTCTTGGGGTACAGCAGACCAAGCAGCTTCCACACGTTGACAAAGTTGATCTGCTGTGGCAGCTGGGGATGGAATCTGGGTCAATCGTAGAGCAACCATGGACCACATGTTTTCTATCGGCGAAAGATCCGGAGAGCGAGGCGGCCAGGGAAGCAATTCAATCTGGCGATTGACGAAGAACCGTTGGACAATGCGTGCCACGTGTGGTCGCGCATTATCCTGTTGAAATATGGCTGTGGGCAAGCCCTGGAGGTAAGGAAGGACAACTGGTTCCAACACCTCGGAGATGTAGCGCTGGCTGTTTAAAGTACCGGCAATGCGTACTAGAAGTGTGCGAGAGTGATATCCAATACCGCCCCATACCATAATACCCGGTGCAGGACCAGTGTGGCGGTGCATAACGCAGATGTTCAGCATCCTCTCTTCACGGTGTCTCCAGACTCGAATGCGACCATCGTGGTGTTGCAGACAGAAGCGTGACTCGTCAGTAAAGACAATTTCATTCCATTCTGCCGTCCACATCCTTCTGTCATCGCACCATTGGCGGTGGAGACGTCTGTGGTTCTGCGTCAAGGGTAGACAAAGGAATGGACGTCTTGCGGACAGACCACTCTGCTGTAAACGGCGTCGAATGGTACGCGCAGACACTGGATGATGCGTTACAGACTGCATGTGCTGTGCTATGGTTCGTGATGTGACTGAGCGATCCGTCACTGCCATGCGCACAATTTGCCTGTCATCACGTGAAGTGGTGCGCTGAGGTGGATGCGATCGAACACGCCGGTCCGTCGTACCCTCCTGCATCCAACGATCACATATCCGCTTTACAGTTGTTTGGTTTCGTCCAACACGACTACCGATTTCCCTGAAAGATAATCCACAATCTCGGTAGGCCACTATCCTTCCTCTTTCGAACTATGATACTTGATCAAAAGATGATCGCTGTTTTCGACGAGGCATAATTGATGGTTTTTTTGAAAAAACCACAAGAAAAACACAATTGCCGAACTTGAAATCGTCGAAATCTGCAAGCCTTAAATAGCACTTTGAAGTGGCGCCACAGGCGCGCGTGATGTGCGTCTGCACTGAAATTCTAATCATTTGCATATCTCACCTCCGCTAATGCATGTTGTAAATTTCATGTTATTTGCATGTTTCCTTCAGGGTGTTGCATTTACAGTGGCCAGCAGTGTATATATATATATATATATATATATATATATATATATATATATATATATATATATATATATACAGGGTGATTTTTATTGAGCTGACAGTACTCAGAGTCACCTGTAGCGCGATCTATCAGTCGGAATTCCCCCAAAGTTGATAGAGGGGCTAAGAACGACATGGGAAAGAGTTTCCGTGAAAAAAAAATTATTTTCAAAAGTTGCCGATATGGGTTGATATGGCACTGTTGTTATCGGCACACAAGATAATTTGCAGAAAACGCAAGTAAAATAACAAAATGCAGATTCATGACTGCATAGTCGACAGAAGCGCCAGTATTTTGGGCTACAAAGATGAGTGCGGAATCTGTTGCGTCATCGCTTTACAGAAGAAAGGGTCATCAGTCACTTTTTTCCACTTGCATGGCCACCTTGTTCCCCGGACCTAACCCATGTGACTTCTTTCTGTGGGGTTATTTAAAGTCCAAGGTGTATCTTGGTGGAATCTCTAACTTGTCGGCCTTAAAGGTCAACATATCCCGAACTGTGATGAACATTCCCTGTGACATGTTACACTCGACCGTTGAGAACGTAGTGTTTAGGATGCAATGTGTCGTCTACCAGGATGGTGGTCACACTGAAGTAGGGAGAAGTGGATTTGCTGCATAAAGCGGTGTCGAAGTTTTTTTATTATTCATCTGTCTGCTTATTACAACTTTTTTGGTTTACACCCCTTATCTTTACAGCCCGAAATACTGGCGCTGCTGTCGACAACGCAGTCGTGAATTTACAGTTTGATGTTTTACTTGCATTTTGTGTAAATTCTCGGGTGCGCCAACAACAACAGCGCCATATCTTCCCCTATCGGCGACTTTTGGAACTTTTTTTCATGGAAACTCTTTCCCATGTCGTCCTTAGTCCTTCTATCAATTTTGGTGGAATTCTGGTTGATTGATCGTGCTACAGATGGCTCTGAGTAGTGTCAGTTTAATAAAAATCACCCTGTATATCTATCTATCTATCTATCTATCTATCTATCTATCTATCTCTCTCTCTCTCTATATATATATATATATAAATCTGTTCGAGGAGAAAAGGGTTGTGAGAGCTGAAAATATTTGGATAATATTTTTCTTGAAGTGGGGGGGGGGGCTTAAAAGAAAGGGTATTAGGCATTTAAAGCCGAAGTACTGATAAATTTTTGTGTTATGTGGCCTCTAATTTTGAAAAGACTATAGTATAAAGACTCTAAAAAGACTGGAGCAAGTGATAAGGAGTACAGGTACTGAGTGCACCGCACACAGTCGCCATTGAAAGTGGGACGCTAAACTGAATTCTGAATATTAATAATAATAATAATAATAATAATAATATACTATTCAGATTTCCGTTGGAATTATAATATTTCTTACACTAACTTGTATGTATCACAGATAATTTACAGTACCGCTTAAATTTACCGTTAGTCCATTGTTGGGGGGAGGCAGAAAGGCTGTTTACACAATGACGTATTACATGTCAGTGCCGGCCCTGATTTATGCGTCATCTGATCTTTCAGATAATCACTTTTACCTTGCTATCTCTTCAATATGTCTAATAATTAAGACAACTGAATTTTAAAAATATTTTTTACTCTCCTTTCATACAAAAATCAACCCCTAAAAGCTGATCAGCTGCAAACAGCCAATTGATAAAGAGAAAACTCACTGAGGAAGGATTCTACAAAATAGCCGATTTAAAAAGCAGGAAGAACTTTAATGGTTGTCTCAGTCCCTCATCTTCATTGATAATCATTAGAAGGAACAGAAAAGCTTCAGAATGTTTTGAAGTAAAAAGTCTCTAATAGAGACTTCCCCGATTTAAGCGTCATCTGATGTTTCAGATAATCACTTTTAACCTTGCTATCTCTTCAATATGTCTAACAATTAAGACAACTGAATTAAAAAATTTTTTCTTTTTACTCGGCTTTATACAAAAATCAACTCCTAAAAGCGGATCAGCCGCAAACAGCCAATTGATAAAGAGAAAACTCTCTTAGGAAGGATTCTATAAGATAGCCGCTTTACAAAGTAGGAAGGACTTTAATGGTTGTCTCAGTCCCTCATCTTCATTGATAATCATTAGAAGGAACAGAAAAGCTTCAGAATGTTTTGAAGTAAAATGTCTCTAATAGATGCGCCGCACTTTCTTTTAAACATGAATCACCATAAAAACGAAAATGGAACTGATTCGAAGAAAGATTAGCCTGGGAACTGGGCGCCACCGTGAAGAAGATGAACATCTTCCTCAAAAGCAATAAAGTCACTCATTCTGAGTAATGTGATAGCTTCGCTGGCTGTATACACTGATAACATTCGTGTTCTAAACACATCTCTTGCTGCTTCATGAAGAAATTTTTTTCTTTTTACCGTTAAAGTCTTCGAGATTTCTTTATGGGTAATTTGAAATGAAAGTACAGAAAAAAAACAAGGAACACGTACTACGAAACAGTCATCGCTAGAAAAAGGCAACGATTTTAAGACTGCTCAAATGTTGTTTGTTTTTTGAACAGTTTTAAACTTTGCAAAATGATATAATGGCTTTAATTCGATTATTAAAAAATGCACTTGTTTACGATGCAGTAAGAATTCCGCTCGTAAGCGTAATAGACGTAACCAGTATTACCATAGGCGTAGCGTCGGGGGGGGGTGCAGGTGCCCCCCAACTTGACTTGAAATAAATTAAAACATTAATAGAAGTTCAGTTAAAATCGGAAAATTGTAGAAAATTTTTAAGAAAGTTGGTTTTTTCCACTTTTTCAAACTTTGACACTGAAGATTCCGATCATGTCTTTAGCCTTAACATAGTTTTTAACAATGATATGATCCATAACAAAAATTCGATGTTATTATTATTTTTTAAATTTTATTTATATTATAATTATTTTTCTCATTGTATAACTTTTGAATACAATGACTACTGAAATATTAATTCTACTGTAATTCAATTTTAAAAAAATCATAATATTTCATATTTTAAGGACCGTCCGGCAGTCAATGCGCTGAGGTGGGCCCTAACTGAATTAAATTTGTGCTCCCCCCCCCAAAAAAAAAAAGAAAAAAAAAAGTTAGAAGCACGCTACGCCTATGAGTATTATATATTTTTTTAATATTGATTTTTTTTAGAAATATTAAACGAGTGATTTTATTCATTCTTTGTTTCTGGAGAAGAGATCTATTAGAGTTAATTTAAAACAAAAATAATTTATAGATGTTAATAGGCCCAACGAAAGCTTTTTAAACGTTGTAGGATTAGATTCAGATGGTCAGTTTCCAATCAAATGCTATTGTCAAAATCGAGTTCTTTATGTGCTAAAACTTTTGACCAGAATGAATTTCGTGAACCTAACTAACTTTTACGCAGTGTTCTTTCAGAAACTGAAAGATTGTATGTTATTTCACAGCTTTACCGTTTAAAAGTGAAAATTGGCTTTAGAATTTGGATTTCTTCAGATTCGATTAAAATGCCTGGAAATTTACAAATTTACATCATATTTGCAACTTTTTATTACGTACATATATATATATATATATATATATATATATATATATATATATATATATATATATATATATATATATATATAATGCTTAAACAAATGAGCAAAAGTAATACTAAGAGTAAATTGTTTAGATTAATAACAGTCTGCTATAATTAATCGAAATTAGATGTTACAACCAACAGGAGAGGACAGAAAATTAAGTTTGCTATCATTTAAGATTTTTGAACGTGTTAAATGTTAAGCAGGTATTAATTCATTCATCATTTTCCTTAAATGAATAATATTATTTAAGATAATGTCACGAAATGGGTAATGTATACGTTTATTTGACTTGTACAAAAGTAGAAAAATTAAAATAATAAAACATACAATTTTAACCAACTTTAGCTAAAAAAATTTTGTGGAAAATTGTCTTTTTAATTCATGTTCATTCAAAGGATACGATTTTTTGGAAGCAGTTAACATGAAAACCAAGCAGAGAATTATATCTTTACATTATTTTGTTAGTTGTCCTGTTAAAAGCTAAAAACCTAATGTTATGCTGTGTACAGGAAATTTCAGTCTAATGGATGTCGTAAACTCTCAAACAGTAAATAGCAATCGGGAAAAATAAATTTAACACTCGTATTTGCTCAGCATTTCACTTATGTCACTTAATTATTATTAGAAACGAATATATTTTTCATTAAGCTAACAATAATAATATTTTTTCCTTGACATAATTTATTAATCTGAAGGGATTTAGGAATCATTTTCTTATAAAAATTTTTTTCTTGGTAAATATCACTAAATTTAACACACAAATAAAGAAAAAAAAATGTGTTCAACTAAAATTTTTTTCCGATTTAAAGCTATAGAATACACCTTACAGTATGCAATTTTGTTGAGACGAAAATTCCAAATGATACGAGAATTGATAAAGATATTGTTAACAGAAGATATTTATTCCTTACACGAACAATCAGAAACGAAGTATATTACGGATGCCCTAAAAGTTTTCAGAAACTTCCTCTTCACTAAGTCATCTATCCAAAATGTATGAAACACATCGAGTTATGAAATACATCGCGATTACATCTTGTAACAATAATGTATTACATCATATAAACCCCATAATCCTCACCACTCTAAATAAATTCCTGCACTGTACTAAAGGAATCTCACAGTTTTTCTATGCTTCCTATGGCTTCTTCTATGAAGCTAACGCCCTTCTTTTTCAAGATAAGGGGGTGTTTCTTTTTTTTTTTTTTTGGGGGGGGGGGGTCTCCGAATATCTCTTCCTCCGTACGTAACGAAAAAAAGAAGAAAAAAATCACCCTACAAACGCCGCGGTCCCTAATTTACGGACGCCTACTCTTTGAGAAGCGTCTCCCCGCTACTCAGTGAGAAAGGCTGCAATCTTTGGCAAGTTATCGCACCTACAAAATGTAAACAGAGATTAAAGTGAATTTTTTTTTTGTAAAAGTAATCGTACAATTTTTTTTATAGAAGCGTCTATAAAAAGATTAATTTTATTGAGTCGGTATTTTGGGAATATAAAATCAGAGAGATTTTTTAAAAATATGTTGAGTATTACGACTTCTGGAGGTGAGATTAAATGCAAAAATTTACGCGAAGAAGCTCAGATGTCATAGTTTTAAGGCATATACAGCTTTTGCTTTACGGTGAAAATTTACGTACTTGCAGGAAAAACATAACAGTTTGTATATAAACCCCTTGGAGGGTAACTTTTTAAAAAATATCACGGGAAACTAAATTATACACATGTATGTCTGGACCACTCATATTTCTGAAAAAATGTCGAGAACAGCGTGCATATATGGAATGGAGTATTATTTATGCATTGTTTTGGGGGTCTAGAGAATCCAGAGAAGAGAACCTATTGTTTTAAATAACTCATATATGAAATTTAAATTGGATTATCCATTAGTTTAAAAAATGATGCCTAAAGCAAAATCATACGGAAATAAAGGAAAGACCAATTAATTTCAGATAATTCATTTATTTTTTAAAATTATTATTTTTTTGGATAAATAACTTAAAATAATTCCCCTTTTAAATCATGACAAAAATTTTCTATATTTATCAGGAATGAAATGAATCCACATATCAATATGTAGATTAAAATATTTAAAAATTGAAAATTATCTATTTTTAACAATTTTAAAGAATATTTTGTTATCTTGAGTTGTTGGAATTTTCTGCAATACACTGCAATAAATTAATAATCCATCCTATTAGAGGCATATTTTCATTCTCATTATAATTTTCCTTAGTTAAATATGATTGTACTGTATAGAAAAGTGGCAAAAGTATCCCTAAAATTAGGTTGCATCACATCTACATTTTTTTCTTCTTCTCAACTGCTTCTCTGATTCTTCAGTCACTTATATCATTTCGCGAATTGATACCCGACGTCGGAAATTGTAATTTGCACTTTACTTGCCCTTCCAGGGTATTTATTACCTTTGGGCATTAATGTGAGCTCTAAAGATTGATAAAGCACCAAATTTCTCTAGGAAAACAGCTAATCCAGAAAAAAAAAATATTTACCTTTTTGAAGCTTTGGAAAAAGCTTTGTATTCAGAAGCGTATATCTGTTGTTATTTGATGCTAATTCCTATTAAAGTGTTCTGGGGATTAAGAACTGTACGTATTACTAGGAGGAACGTATAAATCAGAAACAAATAAACCAAGTTCAAAAGTTTTTGTATCTTTATATCATAATTTCTAATGATTGCATTTGCAATTTATGAACAATTCCCCGGGGCATGAATAGCAAAAAATGTTTAATACTTTAACTTTTTAATGTTGCTTTCTATTAAAAGTTAAGAATTTATGAGTTATGTATTTATGAAAAGTTATGTATATTTATGAGTATATTTATGAGTTATTATTAAAAGTTATGTATTTATGAGTTATGAGTACATTTATGAGTGTATTTTATGAGTGTATTTATGAGTTATTATTAAAAGTTATGAATTTATGAGTTATTATTAAAAGTTATGAATTTATGAGTTATGTATTTATGAGTTATGAGTATATTTATCGGTGTATTTTATGAATGTTACAATTATGAGTTAAAAATAATAATATTTTTCATTGGAATGTTCTATATAGTTAAAGGTTTCCTTCTCTGATAAAAGGTAGTTACAAAAACTATATTTTAATACATTTGATGAAAGTTTACGCACATAAAGTCCTTGAGAAAATAAAATAAAGATAGAAAACATATATCTAACAGTTAGTTAGATTTTCATTTTTTTCCCATAATTTCATATTTTTAGCAAAGGAAATTTGCATGTAGGAAAGAGCTTAAATAAGTTTAACCTTGGGTTCTGAGCATTGATGCAACCACACCGGAGGGCAGAGGAAGTTTAAGGTTCAAACCCTAACGAGTCCGAAAATCAGAAGAAGAAAAAGTAAAGCTAGTTTTAGTTTAGAATAACTTTCCCAGAAAGTGGTTCTAGTTGCTCCACTGATTCTAAGGTCAAGAGGGACGTAACTATGTGTCATGCTGAGAAAATCTCTTAATCTTCAGAATTAAAAGAATAAAAATAGAAAATTGACTTCTTTGTGTAATGTTTCTTATTTCAAGAAAATAAAGACCCTTTAACGAGACAAAATATCATCTTAGAGTATTAGACACTGATTCCGGAACAGAGATTTAAAGCATTCTTTATGCTTGACGTGTGAAGTGAAACAAATCGTGCGTTACTGCTGCTTTTATGCTAATCATTTACAAATACCTTTAAAATGTTGAACATCATTTTATGAGTTAACACATTTGCTTCTCGATCAATACTCACCGAAGACATAGAAAAGGAGGAAGAAAAATTTTAATGACTGTTTCATACATTTATCAGAAAAATCATCTCAGCAGAAAAACGTGACCAGAGTTCTGAACTCGTGCACTTAATCCTATATCAGTAATCAAGAAGAAAGGAATTAAAAATCTCTAAACCTTTACATATAGGCAGAAAAGCATTTTCTGAGACACCTTCAAAAGAAAGTATCTTACTCTCAAGGGCAAATTGAACGAGGTAGAATAATAACAACTCAAAGACCAACAACAGGTAAGAGAGATTTTTTAAATAGATTGATATCGAATCCCGGCGCGCCGTTAAATACCTCCCTGTCTAGGCCGGATATGGGCAAGTTAAATTCGTAGACCGAAAAGTCCCTCTATGAAGGTCAGAGAGGGTGGGAGAGGGTACGAACCCCCCCAGATGTCGTCCCTGGGGGAGCTCGGTCAAAATTGAGGATGCAACTAGCGGAGACGGTTGGTTTGGTGCGCTACGGTAAATATTTTGCTACACGAGGGCTAATTAGACCGGGACTTACAGTTTAAAGCCGATTCCGAACTGCTACAAACACTCATGCCAACAGTGGGACTCGAACCCACAGTATCTGAACCGAATGCCAGCACCCTAGCCATTTGGTCATTACCTCGCCTATCTAAGACGGACTCCGACCCTTGTGGTCTTATTCGAACCGGAGCCGCACACTTCAGCTCGAAGCCTATTTGGACCTAGTCTGGAATTACATTCCAGCCAGGGGGCATAAGAAACAACAACAACAACACAAATGAGCCATTTACAAGCCAAATCGGTTAAGTCCATTTTTTGAAATTTTTGAAATTTTAGTATCAAAGCACGTGATTGACTCGTAACTTTTGAATTCATCATAAATTTCCCAAATAGTAACTATTAACACCACTAAATGACAAAAAAATTTTTGGCCATCGAAAAATAGATAACTTTTTTCAGAAGCCAATCAAGTTAAGTCCGTACTTTAATGTAAATCCTTGCAATAATGCAATTCAAACGCAGAAGCAAGTATTTGATGATAAGGGTAAATCGTCTAGTGTTGTTTCATCACAAAAAAGTATAAAAAATTAGTCAGTTACAGTCTAACTGCTGCAGAAGTAAGTACTTGTGAATTATTAAAACTATTATTTAAAATTTTTTCTGTAGTAAAAAAAAAATTGAAAACTGATCTGGATGTTATTTCTTTTTTCACTTGCCGAATACGTGAAGTCCCTTAGTCAACCAAAACTTCTAATAACAATAACGATTACTCCAATGATATTCTATCTTACAGTCGTCAAATAAAAGCTACATCTGCAGTAATACATTCTACAATGTTTATTTGAATTTATATTTTCAGAGGAATTTTAAAAAACAATGTATATTATTTTATCACCTTTATCACCTTTTTGCTTTTTGGACAACCTATTTGGCAAGTGAGCGAGAGGCTCAAATAATGCTCATAGGAAAAATCTGTATTCAATCCCTCTAGATAACGCACTGAATAAACTATTGCATAAAATGCAAAGTATTCTCTGGAGAACATTCTGTGTTCTACAGAGCTGGGTATGGACCCATAGAACCAACTTTCAGACAAGTCGAGCAACGATAGAACCTACTTAAATAGATCATACATGGCATACGCATTCTGCGATAGCTAACATCACAAAACTTAGAGAGAGAGATAAAGGAAGACAAGTCAGGTAACTCCACACCACATGTCACTTCTAATTGGAACTGCTGATCACTTCTATACACATGGCGTAAGAAACGGCTAGATTTGATTGTAAGTACTACAACAGATCTTACTTAGGAACAATCGGGTGTGGTGGTGCAGTCCGAAAATCATCGATAGGGACTCATGTTTAAAACCCAGGACAACAATCGGAAATGACTGAGAATAAAAATAAATAAACAAGCACGGATCTAATGTCTTTCCGTATTTTTGTCAATCATTTATAAAGTGACATTCCCCAAATTTTTTTTTTCTTTAAAAAACACTAACGGGAATGCACTATAAATACATAGAAATTGTTGTTTTCAGAAATTCTTTCTCAACGACAATCAACGATACAGCATGCTGGTCATATATCTCTTTCTTTCCTACCGACGATTCTCAGGTTTTTTCAGCATCAAGTTTCATTATACATTTACATAATGGTCCATCAGGATTAATTTCCGACGGTTTGGATCATTATAACGTTGATTTGCCAGATCGGGAGTCAATGGCGGCTCCAATAGGGGTGGTGGGGTGGTAGGGGCAATTGTCCTCCCCCCCAAAAAAGCCTGGTGTATTTTTTTTCCATAGTCTAAAATTATATAATCGTAGGCCTAATACTAAATGAGTTTAAATTTAAAATGAGAGGATTTTTATTTCATATATATATATATATATATATATATATATATATATATATATAAATGGTTGCAAGTTTTATGACGTCAGTCATCTTGCGGTTACAAGTTCTTAACTTCCACTCTGACTAGCGCCAGGCTTGGTGTTCTTTGGATAAGTACTTTTATTCAAACTTAATTCATTTATTATTCAATTCTTCTGTTAATAAATGATTGTACGGTGTCTGAGTGTGTTTATTTAATAGATCATACTCATCAGAAACAATACATAGGTTTTTAGACAGTATTGACACCGCTGATGAAGAAATGCTGTCAAAAACCTTATTCATACTTTTCTTTACATGTTGTTTGTTCCTGGCTGCAAGTAGCTTTAGAGCTATTACTGGTTTTCTCTTTCATCTTATTCTTATATATATATATATATATATATATATATATATATATATATATATATAAAACCCTAAGAGCCGACGTTCCCCCCCCCCAATCTCTGGACTGAAGTCGCCCCTGTCGGGAGTCGAATTCGGATCTTATTTTGAGACGAGCTTATTCTTAAAATATTCTCTCGTCGAGAAGAAAATTACTTCCATACACTTTCATCAATGCTTGATTCAGTTCCATTATTTTCATACTACACTGCTGGCCACTGTAAATGCAACACCCTGAAAGAAGCATGCAAATAACATGAAATTTACAACATGCATTAGCGGAGGTGAGATATGCAAATGATTAGAATTTCAGCGCAGACGCACATCACGTGCGCCTGTGGCGCCACTTCAAAGCGCTATTTAAGGCTTGGAGATTTCGACTATTTCAAGTTCGGCAATTGTGTTTTTCCTGTGGTTATTTCAAAAAAACGATCAATTATGCCTCGTCGGAAACAGCCATCATCTTTTGATCAAGTATCCGAGTTCGAAAGAGGAAGGATAGTGGCCTACCGAGATTGTGGATTATCTTTCAGGGAAATCGGTAGTCGTGTTGGACGAAACGAAACAACTGTAATGCGGATATGTGATCGTTGGATGCAGGAGGGTACGACGGACCGGCGTGTTCGATCGCATCCACCTCAGCGCACCACTTCACGTGATGACAGGCAAATTGTGCGCATGGCAGTGACGGATCGCTCAGTCACATCACGAACCATAGCACAGCACATGCAGTCTGTAACGCATCATCCAGTGTCTGCGCGTACCATTCGACGCCGTTTACAGCAGAGTGGTCTGTCCGCAAGACGTCCATTGCTTTGTCTACCCTTGACGCAGAACCACAGACGTCTCCGCCGCCAATGGTGCGATGACAGAAGGATGTGGACGGCAGAATGGAATGAAATTGTCTTTACTGACTTGTCACGCTTCTGTCTGCAACACCACGATGGTCGCATTCGAGTCTGGAGACACCGTGAAGAGAGGATGCTGAACAGCTGCGTTATGCACCGCCACACTGGTCCTGCACCGGGTATTATGGTATGGGGCGGTATTGGATATCACTCTCGCACACCTCTAGTACGCATTGCCGGTACTTTAAACAGCCAGCGCTACATCTCCGAGGTGTTGGAGTCAGTTGTCCTTCCTTACCTTCAGGGCTTGCCCACAGCCATATTTCAACAGGATAATGCGCGACCACACGTGGCACGGATTGTCCAACGGTTCTTCGTCAATCGCCAGATTGAATTGCTTCCCTGGCCGCCTCGCTCTCCGGATCTTTCGCCGATAGAAAACATGTGGTCCATGGTTGCTCTACGATTGACCCAGATTCCATCCCCAGCTGCCACAGTAGATCAACTTTGGCAACGTGTGGAAGCTGCTTGGTCTGCTGTACCCCAAGAACTCATCCAAAGTCTCTTTGAACCAATGCCGAGGCGTGTGGCAGTGGTGATCTCCAACAATGGCGGCTACTCTGGCTACCGATTTTGGCAGGAACCACACTTCTCAGAAGTCTATAAATTTAATCATTTGATACTTGGTCAACATGTTATCTACAAAATAAATTTTGTTGTGATATCTCTTGTCTTTCTTGGTGTTGCAATTTGCGTGGCCAGCAGTGTATTAAATGATCTACAATTTACATGTTTATGCAGTAAATCCCCCCATTAACAGAAAACCGTGGGACGTTTGTCTGTGAAAGAGAGGGCTTTGGGGAAATACCTCTGTAGTTGTTTCCCAAACGACCTACGACGAACGAGCCTAGAAATACTCTACCAGCCTTTAGTCAATAGCTGTTGCTATAATCACGTTAGTAGTGGTTGTTTAGTTCGCGAGATGGCAATAATTCCTTAGCTTTTTTGTTTAAATGACATAAACGGTTTGCTCATTAGCGGTTTGTGTGTATGTGATGTGTGATATTATGAAAGCTCAAATAGCGTACGTACAGGGGTACTGCACCAACGCATTATTTAATACGAATGAATTATTTAAATATTGTCAGAGTAATTGTCTGAGTATGTCCTCAAAGTATGGGCTCGAAACAGATAGATGCTCTACCTTTTCTGGTGGGAAATTTTTATGTATCAGTAAGGGAGAGATGACCATTAGGCTGGGTTTCATTGCGTGTTATTAATTACTTTGACGTATTGAGCAATAAATTAAACTAAACTTTACATTTTGTGGTCTTGTAAGTTAGTGCTTTAATGCATTTTGAACATTTAATAGAGTTGTATTTGAGCAACGTGTAATGTAAGGGAGATTATATTCAAATTCTTTCACATAATCAATGAGCCAAAAACAGTTAAATTATTCGTAATTTAGAGCCGTTGAAAACCATCACCTGGAAAAAGTAGGCCATAAAGACTTTATTAAAGGTCTTGTAAATTTAAAAGTACAAAAACAAACATATTAATTTCAAATTTAATAATAGATTCCTATTTTAAAGATAAATTATATTTATAACTTTTTTTTCTACAAATTATAGCATAAAAAATGTTTATCTTATGATTTTATTATCTCTGCCTCTGTAATTACTATGGAAACCATGCATCGCAACTTTTTATCTAAATCTAATTGTTCTCGAAAGAGATAACTTTTTTATGAGATTTTAACAATAATTTTTTGTTGTTTCTTCGAATGTTATTATAACAGACTAATCTTTATAAATAAAAAAGTAAATTTTATGATAAGGGAAATTAAGATTGGAACTCTGAGGCAAACTTGAAAAGTTATTTACCATGACTAGGAAAAAAAATCATAACTTAAAAAACAAACAAACAGACTATACACACCAAGAATAAGTTTTGCAAAAGTAAAAAGTTGATTCAACGTTGCTGACGTATTTTGATAAATGGTGCAAACAGAATCCATTTCTATGGTGTGGTGTTCCATCTTTAGGAGGGCGGGTGCTTTAAGAACACTGGAGTTATTATTGGAAATGAATCAATCTTCGATTTTTAAAAAAAATTTATTCTGGGGTACTCTTTTCCACTTTTCATGGTTGAATTGCTTGTTTGTCCTGTGTTTAAATGTTCAAATTTTATGAGTTACGGCGAAAGCTTCTTAAGAGAAGTATTCGATTGTAACCTGCCCCATCCAAAAAGAAAGTGGGTTTTATATTGTATTTACACTACTGCTTGGCAGAACATCTGTTTAAAATGGGTATATTTCCTACCAACGTTACCCGGTCTGCAGGGCAGGCGTTTTGAATTCGGATCACCTCCTAACTTGCCATGGACTTGACAGTATCTCACAGAGAAACGGAGACATCAGAAAATTGTGTTGAGCTCCAAGGACCAGTATCAACCCTCTATGTGACTGAACATTTTGATTGCGTATATTTTTCTAGTTTATTTTGTTTCTAGCTTTTATTGTTGGTTTCTAGTTTATATTGCCGCTTTGTTTTGTTTTGTTTCCTGATCATTTGCAATGTTGTGGGATGCTTGATCTGTATGGATTAATTTCCGGAATAAAGCCATATGCAACACATATTGTATTTAAGCATATTTTATTCAATAAAAATCGCTGTACTTGAATGTATATATAACAACAATATAGCCTAAGGAGTCTATCAAAAATTTCTCAGGGGTGGAGGAAGAAGTTACTGTCTTCGAAGTTCAGAGGCACGAGGATTTATTTTCCCTTCTCCAACAAGCTGTCATTAAAAGTTTTGCACCTGGGATAAGCTAACTACGGAAGTGATTGAACCCATGGACTTCTGTTATCCATTACGTAATCAGAAACGCGCATATTTATAACAATTTCATTGACTTATTTAAACATTCTGGAATTTTCTCCTCTTGAATGAAGCAATAAATTTCTGCGACATTTTCACGCTTACTACGAGAGGAATTTATCCATGTGTGCTTCTTGAAATATTAGCCATTAATAAAATACCTTGATAACGCAATGGAGATTCATCCGACTGATGACACATCATGTGTTTAATATACACCATGTTTTAACAGTAAATATGGTGATGCATTTCGACAGTCTGTATAGGAGCACATGTAAACAGAGGACAAAGTTCCATCCTTGTCTTCTCTCTACATACCATTGAATAGGAAAGTGATCAAAACCCGTGAAAAATAACGCTGACAGCATTCATATCACGAGAAAAATACCCAAGGGAACATTGTGCGGTATGAAGTCATTTTTTACTAAGAAAGATAGGAAATATACTAATACATATAATTTATTTAAATATTTGCAAATATTCAAACATTTGAATTTATTACTAATCATTAAAGTTTAGTTTAGTCTCTCTAGTTCACATACATATGTTGAATCATAGTTGAAGTCACGAAGCGTTTTTGGAACGAGGAAAAATCAGAATGCAAGCAAAATTATCTAAATAATTCAAAACTAATCATTTCCTTATAATTGTGGAAATATTCTACAATATTAGAAAACCGTTCGGTTAAATAAACTAAGCAAACGAATAAAATAAATTCTTTTTGATTTATTGAAAGTTTAATGTTTCTTGATGTTTTATGAAACGAAAACTGGTTCAATTATTTATGCTTCTTATTGAGAAATTTTTTCCCTCTGTAGGTCTTGAAATTTTTTTTATGATAACTTAAATAGTGTATTTTACATATCATTTTACTAATATACACACATATTTCTCGGTGCATAGCTGAAAGGATGCAGATTATGAGATATGTGTTGCTTATTGCCTATGCCACTTGACCGACAGCAACATCAGATCAAGTCCCGAAGGTTATGGGCGATGAAGGTGCGGCTCCTGTTTTGACTGGCACAACAAGGGTCGGAGTCCGACTTGGCCAAAGGACCAGTTCCGTAATTTTGAACCGAGTCAAGTGACGAGACCAGCACACTTGACCCCGCATCTCCAGAGATAATTTTGAAAACTTGGAGGACATTGCAGCCACGACAGATTTTACGTGCACCAGCCGCATTAATGTACCCGGCAGTGGATTTGTCAGCGATGAGCATGGAACCAGTGACTTTCAGATCACTAGCCCGTTGCTCTTGCCAACTGGGCCACTGCGTCTCCATGAGATATGTGTCCAACATGAAGTAATTATGTATAACATTGTATTATCCTCTATTAGAAGCATAATTTTATAATGCTAGCATTTTTACTTTTGACATATCATTGAGTATTATTGCAAAAGGTCTGGAACTATTTTTACTAAAAGTTGGAAATATAATTTTTCAATTTGCGATCAGTTTTAACAGAAATGTTTTTGTTATGTTCTCAAACTATTTTTCTGATTTAACAATCCTTCGCCTTTAGCAGGCCATAACAGTTCCAAAGAATTATACGGCAAAATGAAAAAGAAATAAATTAATTTCAAATACACTAATAAAGTTTCTATAGAAAGTTAAAGCCTGGACGGTATATTATACCGAAGCGAATGCTCAGATTAAAATAAAATATTGAATTAACAAAGAATATGTTTTTGTATACCCAGGGCCCTATATCAAGCACTATACCCGATTTTAAACCAAATATATGCATATTCTGCGTCCTACTTGTCCAGACTCTAAGCGGCGTGATGGATGTAAATGTACATTTAATGCTCCAATAGGTACTAAAGCGCTCCCCAGGTGTTCTGCAAGGCTCCGGGGCAATTAAGGCCACGTAAACTGTAAGTCATAAATCAGAGTAAAAGACAAGGGACTCGTAAATTCTGAAATGTGACAAAAAGAAAATTTTATGCACTAATACAAAGGAGGATTCATTTCTATTTACATGGTATCAGTAAAAGCAGTATAATGTTTTAGATACGATATTTCGAGTATTTTATAACAAGATATGTATCATATTTAATGCGAGGATTTACCTGGTTGGGAAACAAAGGAGAATGACATTGGAAATCTAAGACGTCAAATTACGCTGGTTGACATATTTAACCTGATATTTTATATCCTATATGATTATTCACTTTTTTATATTTATTTTTGTATTTAGAAATTTAAAAAATACTGAAGAAAATATTAAGCTCATCTGCCAGAGGTATAGTTCATATTATTTACATGAAACTTGGAGACGGGGGGGGGGGGGAGGACAAAAAATAGTGCTTAATATGTTCTTTAGTCCACAGTGCAGGGTAAAAATGGCGACGCTGGTAAACTCTTGCAGTTAGTTCAAAACTAGTTACCATTTTGCACGCTCCGTTACGGATTTAAGAAGCTGTTATTTCCTACTTTTGCATAGCCAGGTGATGGCTGTACCGGCTAGGGCGCTGGCTTTCGATTCAGATCCTGTGGGATCGAGTCCGCTGTTGGCATGGATGTTCGTAAGGGTTCAGAAACGACTTTACGCTGTAGGTCCCGGTCTAATTAACCGTCGTGTAGCAAAAAGTTGACCGTAGCGCTCCAAAACAAACCTACTTTTGTATAGTACACAATTAGTGTTATCGAAATATAGTAAGTACGAACACGTTAAATAATACATACACACATATATCTATGTATGTGTGTGTATACATGAATTAATTGTTTACACATTTCATTAAATTAAAACCAGCGGGATTATTAGTTTATTATTAATCTTTAGAGGTTATAAAAACGGAGGTATGATGCTAGAAAATGGTACATTTATGAAGCGCCATTTACTTTCAAATTGACATTTATGGGGTACCCAGAGAAATCTCTTGCAACAGACTAACTTTAATTTGCTCGCATGAAAAATCCCCCTTGAAAGCACTTACCACGCTCGCCTAGCACAGTTCCACTGATTTTCGGGAAGAAATCTAAGAATGAAAGAAGTAGATTTTCAGCAAGATCAGGCTTTTAAATTTTTTGAGCTTTGATGGCAGTAGTCATTCCCCAAATCATTAGTTTCCTTCATTTTTTCAATTTTTTTTCTGAACCTTCTAAAAGACTTTCCCTCCTGCCTTTTCCTCATCTTGCAACTATATTGTCAAGGTGTTCATCTTTACAAAGTCTTGCATCTGAGAATGGAACAAATATGCTCTGCGTGTCTGTGACCAAGTAATTCAATATACGACATCAGGCCCCGGGGAAATTCTTTTTAACTGCATTCACAGGACTAACGCCGAGTCTCTTTAACCAGCCCCAGAGCTCTAAGACCAATAATTTTTTTTTCTTTTTATTCCCGTCTCGTCTGGCTTGAGTTCATCTTCGACTGGAGAAGGAAATTTTCAGCTAAATGTCCATATTATTCGCTTTCAATGCGTTCTTCATTGGCTGTATTTTATGTGGAAGGACAATGGTAATTTTTTTCCCCGATCTATCAGTGGGACAAATTGCTTGCTCTTGACTCCTGGATCAAGAGATTTTTGGCGAGGCCAATGTTTTATAGTGTAGGGTACTGTCCCTTCTACAATGGAAGCAACAATACTCTGTAAACTGAAAATGTATTCCTAATTAAATAATGATAACTTTAAAGTCTCACAAATTTGTTACTCCTACTATAAATTGTTAATAGCTTAAAGAAGTAATTTTACGCTGAAGTACGTTTCCTTCGAATGAAGAATTTGAATGGAATACATGTCTTTCCTAATGCGAAATTAAGCAGCTTTCAGGCGAAGTTTCGAAAAATCGATGAATAATTTTCAGTCTTGAGGTTTAAAAGGACTAAAGGTGAAGTTAAAAAAACTTGCTTACGTCGTTTATATTCGTAAAGGCCACCAGACTTTTTCACCACTGTAAAAATCCTACTGTCTACTGCGATAGATCGAAACTTTCATTTAACTACCCAAAAGATTCCAATTTTGTACCTGGATGCCAATATTTCTGCTGTAGTTGTGGAAAGATCTAATTCTCTTATAAGATCACTTAATTTGTTTGAGTTTCATGTAAGGCCTAGCGATAATAGTGAAGTCAGGATTACGTGTGGTTTTGGAGACAAAATCCTCAAGCACAGTCTTCGTGATCAGATTTTTGATCACACTTTGAGGATGGTTTTCTGTTTGAATTCTGCCATAATATAAATCGAAAATGCAAAATTCTAAACAACTTCGAAAATATACATTTACGTTAAATTTAATTTCGTCAATAGTAATATTCTAAAATATTTTGAAGTCAATTTTACGTTACTCAATAAACTCATTATTTCATCCTAAAAGGAGCTGACAGCAGGAATTTCTAACAAATAGTTCAATATAACTGCAACCGCCGTTTTTCTCTCTCAATACCGTAATAAATTAATGTCTGATGTTAAATTATCCTTGAAATTCGTGCATGGATTGTGCTGCCGTTCCAGTAAACGACTCCCAAGTAAGAAAAAAAATCGCAGAAGCGGATTTTCAATCTTATATTTTTTTTTCAATTAGTCCTTGAATGTCTTTGTATTACAACTTAAGAATGCTTTAAATACAGCATTACTGTTAGCTAGTTTGAACTTATTCTGTTGTAATTTTAAGTTAACGAGGTCATAATTAAGTAAAGAAAAAAAAATATTATCCTAGATTTTTCAATTTAAAATAATTGCAAGAATTTTTTGTGTGTAATACAAAAAGATTCTATTAAAATACTTGAAAAATTCTTATGACAAATTTCTTTAGTGTGTAAAGATTTCATTTTATAACAATTTTCTGTTTTAATTTTTTTACGATATGACCTTTGTTATTTTTGCAGCTTTCATGCTGTTTCAGATTTACATGTTTAGTGTCCCATAATAATTTTTTTGCTACTTTCTTGACTTTTGAAATAATTTTTGAACATTTTTTAGACGTATTGGAGTTCAGACGTATAGGACATAAATCAGCATCTAGTTTTCGTTTATTTATTATCAATTTCTAGTTGAATGAGTTACGGTAAAATAAATGTTAAGCTTATACTTAGAGATTTATAGTAAATATTCAATAAAAGGCCATATCAAGGTAAATTTTATGATTAATGTACTCAGTAATTATAATTTTAATTATACAGTTTTGGTTGTTTATATAAATATGCATAATACATAATAAAAAAAGAAAAACAGAGGAAGAAATACAATTATACAAACCAAGAGGAACACAAGTATGATGAGTAAACAATATGTACTCAGTATAGGGAAATCAATCAATCAATCAATCAATCAATCAATCCATCAATATATATATATATATATATATATATATATATATATATATATAGAGAGAGAGAGAGAGAGAGAGAGATACATAATTATATATGGCATCATATAGTAGTGATCGTCGCATGTTTCCAGTAATTAGGCTCGGGTTCGATTCCCGGCTGAGGCTTGAATGTTCCTGTGATGTCCTCTAATAGGGCATAGGGTTTGTTCACGTACATGGTGCTTCCATAATAAAGAAGCCAACAAATTCTGGACGGGTGAACGCCCACACTGAGATCTGGACTCCCACCAATCGAATTTCTGTATGTTTTATTCTTCAAACAACGCCTCGACAGAGCTCGAATTGTGGTATAGGCCCTGGTCATGTTGAAATTAACAAGAGTGTTCCGTAGCACTGCCACATTTTAAGAGTAGCACAATCATTTAAAATGTTTATGTACCTCTCAGAGTTCACAGCTGAAGGCAAAACAATCAACAGACTCAGTTCTTCCGAAGAGAAACAGGCAGAGACCATCATATAGTTTTCTCTCCGAGTTAGAGAGTTGGGATAATGCAGTTGGAAGGAATACACTCCCAGGCAGACGCCATATTAAGACACAGCCATCCGTTTGGAAAAGTATGAAGTGAGATTCATCACTCGACATAACCCTTTTCCATTTTTTTGTTGACTATAGACGACATGCTAAACACCACAGCAGTCTCTTTCCAGCATTAGGCCAAGCAATGTGGGGCTTATGTTTAGCCGATCTGCCATGAAATCCGATAGTATGTTGTTTCTGACGATTAGTACGAAATCTGAAACAGTTTTTCCAACTTTAGACACCTCTGAAGCCAACGCTGATGTAGTAGAAGAGTGATTCTTGTTTAAAATCTTTACTAAGCTTTTCTTGCCTCGATCGCCTAACTTGTGTGGCATCCCTAGCTCAGGGTGTTTCTCCAGAAGTGCCGCCAGTTTTCCATCTTCGAATGATATCTGCCGCAGTTCATTTCGTGATGCCCTGAAGACCAGCTATTGCATTCAAATATCATTTGCTGAAGTAGAATACTATGACAATACCTCTTTGGAAATCCGTAAGTTCACCATCGCGCATCGTTTCAGATTTCACTGACATTTAGTTTTGCAAAGTGATCGTGATTTTTACCTTTTACATACGGAGCATCTCTATTTGAACATGCGAGTTTGCCTATATTTGAATATTCGGTGATGTCGAATTACTTTTGGTAGTATAGTGTATTCGTATTCAGGTTACTCATTTTGCTAGCAAAATTACACCTATCGAAAAACTCTGGTACTAAATTGAGGAGAAAATAATTATCTTTTTCTAAATTCCTGTTTGAAAATCAGCTTGGTTTAGTACAGGTAGAGGAAAATGTAAAACGGAAGTAATCGCGAGTCTTTAACGATTTAAAGAGCAAAGAAAACTATTCATGAGTTAAAAAATAATAATGACGCTTTTCACTTATAAAAGGAATAGCTTTAAGTCACTGACTTTCATTAGCAAAATAAAAATTGACTTTTATAATAGTTTTTTCAGATAATCAGTTCTTCCCTCAAAAAGGCTCAAATCAGAAAGATACAGATAAAACAATTTTACTTAAAATATTTTATTAATCTTCCTTTAAATGAACTTACAGTTATGGTTCATTTATACGTAGTAGTGTACCCATAAACTTGAAAGATTTAGCACCCAGAATAGCAATTTCTTCCATTATTCAGCTCTGTATATAATACCAAAATTTAAACAAAGGTATGACAGAAAAGTTTGAAAAAAATTCTTCCTGTATACTCATTCACGGATTGAAATAGGGATTCGTAAATTCTTTATTGCAATCTAAAAGAACCTTTAAATCTTCTTGCTCAGAAGTTACTGCAAAGAACGCGAAACTAGCTGCTTGTAGTATAAAATTATCCCCCTTTCTCCAAACTATAAAGCAATTTCAAGTTTTTTATTGTTTCTGTTGTTGATAAGTAATTTTAAATCAAACGAGATTCGTGATTCCTTTTTTAATTTCGATTTCCCCCCTTACAATTCTCATTTCATTTGACAAGTGCAAGCGGTATCTTGGCGACACTCCCCCACCCAAACACTGCCAACTTTCCATTTCGCGGCAACCCTATGTTTCAACAACACGTGCAGAATATGCTGTGAAAGCCGGAGAGGAGCGTCGGTGCCGTTTGTTTGTATCGGTGACTTAACAAAATGAAATTGCAAACTTGACATGGCAAGTAACGGTTCCAAAAAGCCTTTACCGGACATTGACAACAACCGGTTGTCAGTCGAATCGAAAGAATCATCTTACATGGGATTTGATCGAGGGATCGACTCCGACATCGAGATCGAACCGGGCTGCCGATCTGTCGACGCGCAAGCTAACTCCAGCGATCCCCTGACAGCGGGGAGATGCTCTAGCGAACCACACCTCAAAAGAAGGATTGTGTTGACGCCAAAACTTGCGAGGTAAGAATTTTTCCCTAATGATCTTCTGTTGAAAAACTGTTGTCTTGATTGTCAACGCTCAACGGGATTAGTGCTCTCTCTGACATGTGCTTCTAAGTCATTAGTTGTCAGTTGACTACCTGCTTTTAAAAACTAGAGTTCTTTCATAGATGTTTTCGATCTCTGACATGCCAATAGAGACTCTAGCGATGCTCATTCTCCTTTGGTTGCTTCTTGTTCTGGTTTTTTTTAACTCCCTCGAACAAATTCATAATTCTGTTTATATTCCAAGTAGAAACTTTAAAATATTATTCATATTTAATATGAATATGATGAAGCGTAATCTTGAATCCTTAATCTTTCAGAATAAAATATAGTGAGATAAACTTTTCTTTTCATATAAATTAAAAACCGTAATTAATACCCATAAAAAACGATTCCCTAAGTATAGCCCTTTTTCTTTATAATATTAAATTAAATACCTGAATTTGAGAGGATATATTGATAAACTACAGTTATCGAAATATAGGATTAATTATTATAGGGGGAAAATTTTAACATTTAGAGCTAAATTTTGTAAAATATTCTATAAAAAAACTAAATTTTTCATATAAAGAAATATTAAAAAAAATTTTTTCCTGTCCGTGGCGAATTTAACAAAATAATTTGCCTAATAGAAATGTCATGCAAATTATCTAATGGTATTGAAATATATTTTTGGAGAAAATTACGAAGACCTCTTTGTTTAAAGTGTTTCAACAATAAATATTAACAAAATACATGAATGAAATTTAAAATATTTACAAGTTAATGAAATCTAATTTGGTTTTGCTCCCTTATTCATCCTAAAAAAACGTTTGAAGAGAACTTACAGAAAATGAAATTCCCTAATCAAAAAATAAATTGCGATTTTCCGACCAAAAGCCAAATTGATTTACAGTGGGTGATTTTTTTCGAGGGGGGGGGGGACCTAAACATTATTATTCTCTCATTTTAAAATTACCATCTCAATACAAAAAAATGCTTGTTTTTGTACGGGAATACCCATGTGTACGTAGACAATAATGAAACATAAAATGAAAATAATGAAACATGAAAATCGAATTCTCCTGGAAAAAAAAATTCAAACAAACAATTCAAAAAAATAAACAATTTGCTTTTCATTAAAAAAAAATGATTAAGGAAATTTTCATCGTAATTTAGGTTTAAGTAAGCAAATTTTAATGCTGATTTCTTATCCTTAATAGTGCCGACAATGTCATTGAATGAAAGAGTATTTCGTAATGAAGAGATCGTCAAGATGAAAATCCTTGGCACGAGGCAATCCTTCAGTTGAAAAATAAAAAAATAATTAACAAATATACTTACCTGAGATATTGTTCTCGCTTGTAGTACGAGGTTCTGCGAAAGCATTAATGTACGAAAAACGGTTGCATATACGTACGTGTAAATAAAAGTTGAGCTTTTAACTCCTAAGGATAGAAAAAAGATGCTGTGTAAGTAATATTGCTGTTTAAATACTTGTGAACTAGCGCTTTTCTGAACAATATCGTTATTATTTTGTTTTTATAATTATTAAAATTTGACTTTTTTAATCAACTTCCTCGTGCTATTAAAAAATTGAGAAAGAAAAACATGCATATATAGGTACAATAAAAAATTATAAATTGTTAAGGTAAATTTATTTTAAAAATCTCTCCGATAAAAAGCGGGAAACCATATATCTCAGCTTTATTTTAAATCTATGTTCATTGAACCATGAAGTCCTCCGTTATCAAATATCAGCTAAATCAGTTGTTCTGAAATGGAGACGAAAAAATAGGAAAAGAAAAAGCATGCATATATAAATGTATGAAAAAATTCTTTGTTTTCATATTTCCTTAATTTAAAAAAAGCTCTTTTAAAAAATAAAAACATTGGAAATCACACCTCTAAGCTGTAATTTAAATTTAAGCTCATTTAACATCGAGCATAAATTCTTTGTTCGTTCATAAAAATACAGCTAAATCAGTTGTTCTAAAAGAAGTCGAAAATACATCTTTTTCAAACATAAAATGATTAATACAATAGTACTTTAAATACGAAAAATCTCTAATTTTTTAATAATTGAATTTTGAAAGCTGATAAATTTTTAAAGATATATTTCAATTTTGAAAATTCATATTACGTTTTAAAAGAAACTAAAAATGTGATTAAACCCCAGTTACAGAACTGCATCAATTGAATGTCGAATGAAGCAAATGATAAATACTTTAATCCATCCTTATCCATAATTAATTACACTCATGGGCGTCGACTAAATATTTCTTGACAGAGATTATAACAATCCTTAAGTTCAACGGGAAATGGGAACATTAATATCCTTTAAATTTTTACCTGTGTAAAGTTATAAATATAAGACAGTAATTTTTCCATATTATTAACTCGATGTATTTGCTATTTTATATTGATTGATTGAAAGAAAGCCACGAAATCCAACTCTTGATTAAACTGTCTTTCTTTATTTTTACTTTCCAAAGCCTACGAGGGCAATTATCCGAAACCAAGAGATATCGATCGAAATTGGCAGTCTTTTTCTCCTATTATGAGTAGAATACCTTTTCGGTTTAACGTAAAATAATAGATTGGGATAAAGGAAACAAATGTCCCAGAAGACCCTATGCCTATTTAATATATATAATAAAAAATAATTTAATGGCAGTTTTTTTCAAAGATTACAAAGCTTTAAAAAATGGAAAGATATGATGCTTTCCTATGATGCGCACCTTTCTTTTTACAAAACATTTATAAAACGAAGTAGCCACAGTAGTTAGTATACCATTTTTGTTTCTCATGAGCTTTCGTGTTAATGATAAAATTTCTACCAAATATATTCTGCGTATGTGAACGAAAATTGCCCCCAAAGAAAGGTTATTTCTGTAAAGCAAACTTAAAAAATTTCATTTAAAACTCTTGAGTTTAGGTTGGCTTTGTTTGGAACGTTACGGTCAATCTTTTGATACACGAGGGTTAATCAAACTGAGATCTACTTTTAAAGCCCATTGCGAGCGGATAGGAACATCCATGCCCAGAGCGGGATTCGAACCCACAGCCTCTAGTACCGAAAGCCAGCGCCCTAGCCGTGCAGCTAGCGGTTGAGGTTAAGTAACGATCTGTATTAAATAATACACTACAAATAATGGCAGCTTAAATTCCAACGAAAGGTTAACTAAAAATTAAAAAAAATAAATTTTAAACAAGGATAAATAAATTTTAAGACTTGACTAAAATTTATTTTTATTCTTAAATAAAATAAATTTTAGTCAAGAGAACTTATAAGTTTGCTTTATTTTCATCACTACGGCCATAAAATTTTCAAAAAAGTCAGATTTAATTTAAACGTTTCGAGGCAACAGTTTCTAACAAAATTTCTTATTATAAAAGAAATTTCTATTTGCAATTTGCATTTCGTGTATCCATTTGCAAACCCAACGGTTTTTGTCACCTAAATTTTTCTCGTATATTATAATAATTATTATTCCCAATAATATTATAAATATCTGTATGTAGTGTAATAAGTTTCATATTGTGTAACTCCATTTCCCGTATTTGTATTTTTAGACAACGTAACTGTGAAAGTTACGCTGATTTACATTTGAATGTATATTTTTTTTTCGGCCATCAGTAACTCTTTGAACTGAAGGGCATTTTGCAGGAATTTAACATGCAGGAATTTAATATGTACAGTCTTTTTCCTTCCCATACCGTGATATCTTTTACATTTTTCAACGGAAATTTCAACAAGCTAAAATGAATCTAAATGTATCATTTATTACAATGAGAGATTCTATTTTTCTTCACATATAGTTTGGAAGAGAAATGATTGCTAAAAGTGCTTTACAATTCAAATGTTAGAGATGCAAGTTATTGTTTGCGGACATGCATCTGAAATTAAGAGGTATTTTTGTCTATACCATCCCGACTTCGTGATATTTTGTGGGAGCTTCTTGCCATGTATGGAACTGAGTGCACTTTTGCACCTCATTCTCAAATCAGTCTATGATAGGTGCATTTATTAAAGGCACAGATTCATTCACCATGATAGCGGGGTTATTTCATTGTCTTATCCTGTGCTATCCCTTCATAGGGAGCAGTATTGGTTCACCTATATTATGGTGTCATAATAAGTAGCCAGAAAATTTGCGCTATAGGCGGGTCATTGTCTTCAGGACAAAGTACCTGCCGCGTTGAATATAAAATAAAAATAATAAATAAAAAAAATTATCAGGGTCATTGGCCAAAGTAGGAAAATTAACATTTTCCTTTAATTTTCATTTTTTTGTAAGTCTAATGCGGACGCACTTGACGTTAGACATACACCTTTTGTTATTCGCCGCTATTTTTACTGGCTACTTTATTATGGGAACACCGTATAGGTAAGCCAGCATCGCTCCCTATGAGGGGGAGGACACGAAAACGGCCGAGCTTTATTCGGGATTTGAACCCCAGCCCACTGCTCGGAGGCATAGAACACTAACCACTACACCATCTGGACGGCAGGAAACCTCCAGTATTACAAAATCTAAAAAACAGATATTACTATATCAGGAGATCTTAGAATTAAACCAGACGCAGATTCTGCCAAAAATACGAGAAGACTAAAAATAAAAGAGACCAACAAAACAAACTTTATTTAGTATATAATGCATATCTCCGTAAATCGTTTATCGCTATTCTACATTCAAAAGAAAACATAAAAGAAACACCCTTTTCCTAAATTTAAAAAGAAGCCTGTTTAAAGTCGGAGGTTCTGACCCGGCAGTGTTGGCCTTGATCCACCCCTAGGGAAAGCAAGTTCTTTATAGGGTATTGCTATGGCTTCAAATAAAATGTCGAAGCTTCGAAGGTATGCAAAACTTCATATTCTTTTAAATAATATTTATAAAGAAACCCCCCCCCCCCATACACAAAATAGGTAACTCTATTCTTCTAAAACAGTTGAAAGGTTTTGATCTAATGTAATTTTTTGAAATTTAATTTACCGGTTAAACTCCTACGGAAATAAATGTAACATACTAATAAGAAGTAAGAAAAAAAATAGTGATATGTGCAAGTTAAAAATAAAACTAAAAAGATTCTAGCTTTAACTCTAGGAGTTATTTGATGCCTAATTAAGTAAGAAGGGCACCCTTTACGAAATTACTATCCAAATCATTACATGATTCTTTTTGTTTCACTATGTCTCTATTTGATATTTAGGCATCGTAATACTTTACTAAGCAATTCTAATTTGAAACAATGTCAGTTTAATCTTCTTTATAATTACATAGAATCATTTTCAGCCTGTTTTTACTTTCTGTTATTTATAGGTTCTACAACTACGTATTTAGTGACAAAAGAAGTAGTAATGGGTCTGATTAATATCGAGATGAGTATGTTAAGTTAATGGTTTTTTACATAAATAGCTAGCCATTTGTACTTTGTGTAACTCATTTGATCCTGAAAAAGAGTCCTCAAAAGTACTTTGAACAGACATACTTGTCAGCGAGACATTTTGGTCACTGGTGTGACGAGCTACCATCATTATTCATAGTTCAAAATTTCAAGCATTGAATGACCTTTAAGGAAGTCCGTACATTGAGTAACATTAAACTAAACTAGTACTTTCTGTTATTAGATAAACTTAAATTTTTTTGGTAGAACAAGACTGAAATGTTTACGAATGACAGAATTATGTTTCTTTAATTTCGTTGTGTAACAAATGCATAGAGTTTTTAAATAAATTGAAATAACGCAGATAATTTTCTGTCTATTTTCAAACAATTTAGCTTTTTTTAATCATTTGAATTTAAAACTACTCAGACATTCAATTATGGTTGGAGAATGTTGAGACATTGATGATAATATCGTAAGTTAGAGTACCGGGTGGTCATAAAGAAACTTTGCCGATACATGGACCTCTAGCGGCTGTTCCGGTCAACCGATCGAGATGAGATTTCAGATATAGTTATTCAGAGGTATGAACTCGGGATTCTGTGAACGACAACCAAGTGGCGCTCACGGTTACGGTTATAGGTACAGAAACTCGAAATTTTCAAATGGCAACACCCATTTTTTCCTATCGCAAAATGCTCAGCGCATGCGAAAACCCTAAGAGCGTTGTAACGGTACGTGTATCACAAAAAAAACGGACGCGTTATGCCCGCACAAAAAACAGCTCTGCGAACGGCCTACAAAAACGATATATGGACCTCTAGCGACCGTTTCGTTCAACCTATCGAGATGAGATTTCAGATATAGGTATTCAGATGTATGAGCTCGGGATTCTAAGAACGGCAACACAATGACGCTCACGGTTACGGTTATAGGCATAGAAACTCGAAATTTTCAAATGGCAACGCCCTTTTTTTTCCCGTCGCAAAATGCTCAGCCCATGCGAATCAACGTGCATCACAAAAAAACGGACGCGTTATGCACGCACAAAAAAAAACAGCTCTGCGAATGGATAACAAAAACACGATCAGAGAGCTTTTTATCGGTTTTCTACGCTGAATATCTGGCGAACGGCGTTCTGTGATTGGTTTCTAGCCTCTGTCATATGCAAATTTCCTCCGTGCGCCCCAATCGTGTCTTTGTTGGCCGTTCGCAGAGCTGTTTTTTTGTGCGTGCATAACACGTCCGTTTTTTGTGATACACTTACCGTTTTAGCGCTTATTAGGGTTTTCACATCCGCTGAGCATTTTGCGACGGGAAAAAGTGGGCGTTGCCATTTGAAAATTTCGAGTTTCTATATCTATACTTGAGCGTCACTGTTGCCGTTCTCAGAATCCCGAGCTCATACCTCTTAATAACTATATCTGAAATCTCATCTCGATAGGTTGAACGGAACGGCCGCTAGAGGTTCATATATCGGCAAAGTTTCGTTATGACCACCCGGTATATTCGAATGCCAGAGTTATTGAACAGAACACCAATTAAGTATTTTTAAGAAGTAGTTATTAATCCCCTTGGTACTTTTTAAGTAAAAAGATCCTTTCCGATGAATTCAACATCTTATCTTTTTCCCCATTTTAAAGTTTTATTTTATCGGTTTCAGTTTAAAATAATTTTTAAAATGACTAACAGCAGTAAACTTGGATCTTAGCGTGTTGAGCTAAATAATAAAACTGAGTAAGCACTGAGCTACAGTTTGTAAGGAAGATGAAGAGAAATAGCAGAATGAATAGAAACAATTTCGGTGTAGCTCAACGGGAAGAGCGTCTGTAGCAGGATGAGAATATTCTGGCTCGACTGAACACGCGACAGATTCCGGTTTCGGCCCTGGCATAAAAGCCATATAGTGGCACACGATTTTAGAAATAAATCTAAACCGTTTTGTTAATATATGGCTAACTGTTGATATAAAATAAGGAATCTTTGGAAATAAAATATGTTAGATTAACTTTCTATGTCGTTAATGTAGAGAAAGCTCAACGAAGTAAGTATTTGCCTCGAAACGAGAAGATCTTGGTTTTACTACCAGTCCGGAGTGGAAATCGTTATGAACAATGCTAAGATACAACATTAATGCTAAAAACGTCGATGCTTGTTGTATGATGTACGTTAAATTGATTTAAAATGAATTTAAGGCATAACTTTGTTTAGTGTCAGTAGTCAAAGGATACAAGTCAGACAATATATGTGGTTAAAACATTAGCTTAAGAGACGGAAGAAAACCAAGGAATGGCCTTTTATAAATGCCAAGTCCCTTAGTAGATTTTGAATTTAGGATAAATACTAATGATAAATGAAGGAATTTAGGTTGCACATATTTATCATTTTTATTTAATCATTCGGGCTTGTTGAATTTTATTTTCTCGATGAACATTTATAGTATGCTTTCTTACTGTCCATAATCATTCTCTATAACGGTAAAGTGCCATGGTACCGGTTTTCTGCCAGGACTAGGATTCGAACGTGTTGTTTCCGATTTCGAAGTGGTATTCCATATGCTGAACTATTTTAGCTGTATGAAAGTCTCCCATTTTTTTTTAAACATCATTTTTCTTGAAAGTGAAACATCCAAGAGCAGTACCCAATCATGGATTTAATTTTTCTCCTTCATGGTATAAAATAAATGGATCGAATTGTACAGCCCTCTTAATTGAGAGACATTTAGCGTCAGCCTTTTAACTAACATATCATTGTCAGTTTGGCCCAATTTGAACAAATTACACGATAATAGTAACAGTTAGACGAAAATCTACTAAGTTTTGAATATTACCAATTTTAAATATTCTAAAACACATCGAGTTTGTTTTAAGGATTCATAAATACTTTTAAACTACTTATGCAAAGCTTTAAAAAATTGTGATTTGTAATTGAGTCTTTAAGAGCGAAAATAAAAACGTTTATTCACTATTTGGCGTGTGGTTGTCTTTATAAGTTCGTGGGAAAGACCGAGAACTTCATATGCAAAGCTTTAAACAAATGTGATTTGTAATTGAGTCTTTAAGAGCAAAAATAAAAACATTTATTCACTGTTTGGCGTGTGGTTGTCTGCAAAAGTTCGTGGGAAAAACCGAGAACTTAAATACTACTATCACTTGTTTAATGGACACCGTGATAAAGAATGTGATACAAGCAACTAAACTTTGGAGATTTTCGCTTCTCCTCCTCGCGCTCTGGTTCCCACCACTAATTTCTAGTCTTGCCTCTCTGTGTACGATATGCTTTTCCGCAGCTCCTCTCTTAGCGTGGTCATAAATTTGGTGGAAAAAAGTTGCTCTTTCTTATAGCTGGAGCTTATCCTCTGCGTTGATGGTTCAGGTCAAGTGTCAGCTTTCGGCTGTGACGACCATCTTCCATATTTTATCCCTTAGATTATGTGAATGATCAAAACGGTAAATCAGTGGTTGAAGTCGCATATATTCGCTGAGCTGTTAGAGGAAAGTGATTCTAAGAAATTTGATATTATTGGGGGAGGGGAGAAAGGAACTTCGGAGGGAAAAAGATTTGAGTTTTAGTCTGCATTGTTACTAGAGTCTTCAGTTTCGTCAGTAGAAAATGGACAGCGCACAGCCTGAGATTATTAATTTCTTTATCATATTTAGTAAAAGAGTTATATAATAGTGCAAATACCAGAGCTGACTTTTCATTCATCTGAATAATAAAAGAATGGAAAACTATTTTGGGTGTCGTTTCTTAATAAATTCTGCTTACTCAGAGATCATACATAACGTATTATTCTATTTTAGTAATTACCTTAAGTTATTACCAGTATCGTATCAGTGATATATTTGAAAGAGAAAAATGATGGTAATAAAATCAGAAATAATTTATTAATGAAAAGAAAACACAAAACATTCAACTATTTTGAATACTCAAAAAAGAAAAAAAAAATGAAATTACCGTGCTATTTATATAAAAAATTACTTTTTTAAAGCATTTTTTTATATTTCATGATTTTATGAAGCTCTACATCGGTGTTTTTCAAATTTAACGTCATGAGCAATCAGTTAATATTTCTAAAGATTGAAGAGCACTTCGTGAATTTGTGAAAAGAGTTTTTAAAAGATGTGTATTTAAACTAGAGTTCAAAAAGGAATTTTGGGACTGGAAGTTAAATTTGTTAAGTACAAATTAAGTTTGGCTTGGTTTTAGTCCTTAAAAGTATATTTACAAGAAAAAAAAAACCCTGCGAAATAATTCATTAAATGTTTTAACGGATAACATCAGTGGTAAGACATTTTTCTGCACAGACATGAAATTACTTGAAGCTGTAATTTTCTTATATCGATAATTTCTGTCCTCTAGATGTGAAAATATTTTGCATATTTCTTGTATGGTTAGTGAAAACCAATTTATTGACTCGATTTTGGATCCATCTCAAATGTTTAACGGGCATTCAAAAGAATTTATTATCGGAAACAAACGTACCTGTGGGGCATACTCGTTCAAAACACGCCCTGAAGAGGAGGTGAGAGTATTTTTCTGATGCGATATACGCCAGAATTTCAATATATTGGCTTTTACTCCGCTTGAATTTTCCAAGAAAGAGAATCATTTTATTGCCGAGAGGAATCAATAATATATATTTTCTGTCAGACACATTCCTCGAATCATTTGTTTTCTGAAAAAGCAATTTCGAGCAAGTTTTTCAAGATAAGATTATACCGTTGTGGTATCCCTAAGGAGCAAGAGAGAGGGTAGATGCTATCCTTGGGGTTATTACGTTGTTTTTACGTTATGCTCGGTGTATTTGGAGATCAAGGCTATGAAATCTATCCCTTTTTTTAAACCACTTTTTTATAGGTGCTTTGTATAAAGGAAATTATTTTGCTTAGTTGGTTGGAATGCTATCATCAACTTGCTAAAAGCGGGCTGAGCAGACTGGTAACTAGTACATCTTAAACCGATTCCAAGCAGTTACCAAACACAGGCCAACTGTGTGTTTCAAAATAGCTGACTTTGGTACCCAAGGCGAACCTTAGGTACCAAAAAGTCCTTTGGTCTTGAATAGACCGTAGGTCCTCAGTTGGATGTTGGTCAAAAGGCCAACTTTTTACTGAAAGTTAATTTTAAATAGTGTCATATCTAGAGGAAAAAGTATAAAAGTGAAAGAGGAATGCGAAAAATGTAAATTTTAATTATAACTTTCATTTACTTGTAACTTTTGCCTATGCGTCTTTCTTGATTTATATCACTTTGTTTCTTTCGTTTTCTTTCTTTTTCAAAGCGCCTAAGTGTTAGAAAAAATTTGAACGGTCGAGATTATTTTAAAATTTTCTATGCAAACTAGTCCTGTCATTTGTTAACAGTAAGAAAATCCTATTTTCTAAAATAACCAGATATTTTTAAAGTTTTATTCAGATGAAGAATAATCTTCTTTGTTCAAAATCATTTTCTTTTTATACTCTAAGCATTTCATTTTGATGGAACTGTGTGTAGAAAAGTAAATTCAACGACTAACAGTCGAGCGATTTCATGTGCTGTGACTTTAATGACTAGATTCAAAAATGTTTTCTAAGATTTTTTTTATTAAATATATTCAAAGAGCTTCGTTAATTTATCCACATGTATAAACAAAAATTAAAATTTTCCTGACCAAATTCCAAGGAGTATTCTTTTATTCCTGTAATATTCAAAACCCCGAATATCCGTTCCTTTGTTGAGTAAATTCATGAACTGCTCTCTAGTTGCGCTTTGATATTTTACCGAAAATAATTACTAAAACTTCGGGTTGTCAAATTTCTTTCTATTGCGATAAAGAACTTTTTTCAATTCTTTATAGCTTCAGAACTTCCGCATTTCACTTAAATCTGAGTGGAACGAAATTTAATGTATTCTCAATTGTACTCGTTTCGATAAATTTTACCCTTTCAATGCGCGCTGAAGAGCACTGCCGAAGATAAATTACATTAACTGTAGTTAAAAACACGACTCTATGAACAGCTTTACTTTGCATAGAATTTGATTCTTTTGATTCTTCGTCATAACGAGCTGTGAAACGCCTGGTTTTCAAATTATATAGGAAATTACATGTTTTGAAATAAGATTTGTCGTATTTTCTGTGCTTTAAAACGTTCTTAAGACTTCAAAAACTTACTGAGAGTTTTATTTTTTACCTCCAAATATTTGTTAGGAAATTGATCCTCAAAATACAGTTCAGCTGTTGTAGAATGATGCATAAGCTATGCAGCAGAGTCACTAAAAATTAACCAGTACTAAATAAACCATTACTACCATACCTAGTGTTTGACTAAAAGGAATAAATTTCTTTACGTTTTATGGATTTCATTGAGCACTCATAGGCCTTAAAAGCACCAATTCCCATCTGAGGCAGAGTTCTCAAATTATTAGATGATAATACAGCTTCTATTTTATTTAATACTAGCTGAAAACCCGCGCTTCGCTACGGAGTACATTCAAATTAAATACAACGGTCAACGTATGCAATTTATGCCAAAAAATAAATATATATATATATATTTATAATAAATGCGATGATCAATGTATACAATTGATGTAAAATATATATCTATCTATATATATATATTTATAAAAAAATCGTAAGGGATATGCATTTTTTTTTGGATAATATCCAATCGTCTGCTGTATTAGAAAGAGAAAAAAATATTTTTTTTGTCTATTTAGTTGTTACGCACGTGACGATAAATTTATTGAAAGTACCAGAAAAAGAAGTTACGTGATCAGCATTTAATAAATTAAATTCTAAAAATTAATCTTTAAAAATTCACCAAAAATCAGGAAATGGAGGTAAAATTTTGAAAAAAATTTCGTTTTGAAGGAATTTTTATGATCTTTCTCGTGATATAAATTTTATAACCCTCAATGTATTATTTTAAATGCAAACGTAAAAAAAGTTTAAAAAACAGCTTAAAAATTTAATTTAAAAAAATCTAAGATGAATTTTTGAAAAATCTTTCTTAGTGCACCCCTACACTATTAGAAGAATCCCCATGCAAAATTTCAGCCCTTTAGGTCCAGCGGTTTGGTCTGTGCGTTGTATGTCAGTCAGTCAGTCAGTCAGTGAATGAATGAGTCAGTTACGGAACTGTTTTATATATATAGATTATTTAAATAAACTTTTCTTTACGGTTAAAACTACACAGTTCGAAGGTCATTAAGCAATTTTTGCAGCCTTATTTAACACATTTAAAACTTTTCGGCCACAAATTTAAGTTTAGAGATATTGTAAAATCACGTCATTTACCTTTTAAGAAAAGTGGTTTGATGTAAGAGTTCTCCAAATCGTCGGCATAGCGTAATTGGTTGAGCGTGCGTCCCGATACTTCCGAAGTTCCGAATTTCTGTCCTGGCAGAGAATCGCTATAGTCGCTAAGGATTGTGGGAATTATACCTTGATTAACTATTACAGAAAAATTAATGTATGATCATAGCTGAAAAATGGGAAAATTGCAAGAGCTTAGCTGTCATTTGTCTTTCTTCGACTGAATGACAGTAGGATGTGCCTCTGAACTAAAAAATAACTTCTGTATTTCTTTTATTTGCTGTCACATTTTGTAAGCCTATGAGGCTTCGAAGATATGCTTTTGAGCCTAAGGATTGTAAAGCAGTTAGAATACAGGCATTTACGTACCATGACATATTATGGCATATAAAGTTAGTGACAAATACTGAAATTTTGTTTGTATTGATAACACATTCAGAGGTTGTAAATTTTTTACTGGTGCACAATTAATATATATTATATGAAGGTTTTTTAAAAACTAAACCACAATTTAACTGACTTGGGGTTGAGAAAGTTTCTGAGAAGAAATTAAATTTTAACTCAGATAAAAGACAAAACAAAAAAACCTTATCACTTCTCTATATTGCACAATTTAAAGGTGAATGAACAAACTATCAACTAATCATAATTACTAATTTTTCAACACTTATTCTGTCAATGTACCATTGTGTATTTCACCTAAACGCTCCGCTTTCTAATAACTACTTTTCTACAATCTCTCTATATAAAACAGTTCCGTAACTGACTGACTGACTGACTGACATACAACTCACAGACCAAACCGCTGGACCTAAAGGGCTGAAATTTTGCATGGCGATTCTTCTTATAGTGTAGGGGTGCACTAAGAAAGATTTTTGAAAAATTCTTCTTAGATTTTTTAAAATTAAATTTTTAAGCTGTTTTAGTAACTTTTTTTAAGTTTGCATTAAAAATAATAATTTGAGGGTTATAAAATTTATATCACAGGAAAGATCATAAAAATTCCTTTAAAATGAAATCTTTTTCGAATCTTTACCTCCATTTTCTGATTTTTGGGGAATTTTTAAAGATTAATTTTTAGAATTTAATTTATTAAATGCTGATCACGTGATTTTTTTTCTGGTACTTTAAATAAATTTATCATCACGTGCATAACAACTAAATAGACAAAAAAAATTTTTTCTTGATAATAAGGCAGACGATTGGACATTATCCAAAATAATATTAAAATACAATAAAAGATATTATGTTCCACAAACTGTACTATATTAACTGTACTATATAATTTAATATGTCCTATTACATTTAATTTGAATATTTTCTTCTACATTATTTTGTCTATAAAAATATCCCTTACGATTTTTTTTATAAATATATTTTTTTGTTTTTTGTTACATCAATTGTATACATTGATCGTCATATTTATTATATATATATATATATATATATATATATATATATATATATATATATATATATATATATATATATATATATATATATATATATATATATATATATATATATATATATATATATATATATATACACAGTAACCACCGCTTATAGTGATCAGTGGTTATAAGAATCAACCGTTTATAAGAATCAAAATCGCGAAAACAAAAATGTATTATTTCCATGTTAAAATTTTCGCTTTAAAGAATCAATCCACCGATTTTAAGAATCAGTTTACACTCTTCGCCTTCCTTTCATTTTTCCAAAAAAGCCACTTAAACCCTCTAAATGCACGAAGTTCTTTCTTCCTTTTTTTTAAAAGAAAGATTGATAAGATGGGATGGAATATAGTCGTAAAATTCATCCCTTTCTTTGTTAGACATAACATAATAGTTTCCTCTTAAACGTATTAGCACAACACTGTCCTATTAGCTTGACCCGGGGGCATCTTTACCCGTCCGGGTTCTATTTCACTTTTCTCCACTGACAAACAAAAATAGGGACTCTTTTTCCCACCTCCCACATCCTGGTCGCGGCTTCCTGGACCCTGAAACACATAAATCTTCGGCGAAGTGTCCACTATCACTTAGGCAAACGTGACATTAGTAGATTCAGCACGTTATCAAATCGTGAAACGTAAGCTAGAAGGTGAATCTTCGTCTGCGACTATTAGTATTGAAAGAGGTATAAACAGCCTCCTGAAAACTTCATTACGTCAAACTACCATAGAAAACTTTTTCTTGCTCCCTTCCTGTAGTTGAAATGTTATAACTGCTAAGCAGGTATGTTGTAACAAATATTGGATTTCTTTCTCCTCTTACTATAATCATGTGTATCTACTTATAGGTCTAGAAATTAAGTTGTATTTTTAAAATTATAAAAAATAATTTTAATAAAAGATAATTAATTTAAATTATAGAGTATTTTATGGTAAATTATCTAATATATGTATATATAGGTGTGTGTGTGCTTGTCCAAAAACCTAAATTTCGGCTATAAGAATCAACCGCTTATAAGAATCAAAAACTGCAATAACAAACGTGATTCTTATAAGCGGAAATCACTGTATATATATATATATATATATATATATATATATATATATATATATATATATATATATATATATATTTGGCATTAATTGCATACATTGACAGTTGTATTTAATTTGAATGTATTCCGTAGCGAAGTGCGGGTTTTCAGCTAGTTAGCGATAAATCTTCCATTGGAATCTCGTTTCTTTGATGAATCTTCTTGCCTGGATGATAGTTTATTCCTTCCAGCACAGGAGTGTTTCACCGAATCATACCTCTCTGGCGCCAGCGAGGGTAATTTCTCTCTCGATTTACTGGTTACACTCCTGTCGAGTAGTTATGATGTTTGTTTACGTCATACCTCTGAATCAGCATTTTTAGCTGTGACTTTCTCTTACATCCCTGGTTAAGAACTAGGCTTGATATTATTTAAAGAAAACTTGTCAAAAATATAATTTATCAAATTTTATCTTACGGGTTACTAAAATTGTTAGTATTAGTTAAGAAGTTAAGTTGAGAAATATAGTTATCATTAAGGACTTTATTAAGAGCAAAAAATCTGGAAAGCCATTACAAGCACTGCAAAATTAGTTCTGCAAAAATATGTAACGTTAGGCACCTTCTAAATTTATTCACTCCAGTCGTACCTGAATGGGCTGCTTTTCCCTCTAAACTTTTTGTCAGTGTATTGATAGCTGATGTAAAAAGTAACTGACAGTTATAAAAGGTAATTTACAAAGTACATTCTTATCCATGATCTTTTTTCGAAAAGGTTTCAATTTTCAAGTTTTATGGTAATCCGATTTGAAGAAAAAAAATGCGTAAGATGAAACAAGGGCTTTGTAAAATAAAGACATAAAGGACTGTAATTTTTTTTGTTGTTGTCTTTTTTAGCTCAGAACACGAGTTGATCCCAACTTTGACATGTACAGGTATTTTTTATAAAATAAGCATTAATGTTTCTAATTTACGGCACACTGCATTTTCAAATCAGAATTTAAGTTTTTAAAAGCTATCAGAATGTAATCATATTTGGGTTGATTCTTTGTTTACTTCTTCTATAATAACCGCCTTTTACTAGTCATGCTTTGTCATTTTCTGTTCTGCTGATGATAACAACCATGATTTTTTTGTCTTTTATATTTCTCGAAACAGTAACATTATCCTTTTATTACTAGGTATGTTTAAAAATACATTCAGCAACTGTTAATTATGCATCTAGCACTTGTTTGATGTTTATTATTCTTGTCGAAAAAGCTAGCTCGCTTCTTTTACGTCCATTTACTGAAAATGGAATTTGACGGTATAAATATTATAACATTGTGGCATTATAACCCCATTCACGCGAGCGTTTGAGTACCGGAAAAAGTCAGCATTTTGCGGGTTTTCGCACGCAAATACCGTAATTGCCCATTCTAGATTCCTCGAAGCCTCAGAGGCCCCCAGCTTTTTCCACAACAATTGATTCTGTAGTTTGTAGGATTGCTTTGTAATCAGCATTATTGAAGATTTTAGTTCCAAGCTTAGCATCTTGACCCCATTTCGGGCTGTGAAAGTCTAAAAATTTTGAGGCTTTTGTCGGCAGTTTTAAAAATATTGCATTAAACTCTTTTAATGAATGTTGTACATTCTGGAATGCGTATGAAGTGTGATTGTTATATACCGATTATTACAAAAAATTATAAAACAAATGTCAAGAGTTAGTATTAAAAAATAAATAGCTTTCAAATTAAAATTGCGAAAGATAAAATAATTCATTATTTAATTTGATTAAAAAACGTAGTAAATTTTTGTGCGCCATAAAAAAAATTCGTTTATGAGTGTAGGATGTTTGGATAAATTAAATGCGTTTTATAGTACAAAGAAACATTCTTTATATCCCTTTAACTGCAGAAATGATGTAATTCTGTGATTTTGAGGCGTGAAGAAACTGGGAGGAATAAAAATGAAAAAATTAACTGAAACTCCACTCTGCCTAGCATATTGTTAGGCATACAGTTATTGATCAGATTGCTTTTATAGTTCAATTGAGTTTATGAAAGTAATCTATAACATGCTCGCATACTCATCATCAATAGTGTAATGACTAATGGTTATTAATTCATTAAATTTAGTCTAATAGGCATCATGTCGCAACGCAAGTGCTCGAGCTGCAACAAAACCTGGATAACTGATTAATTTGCTTGAGTTTCGCTGAATCTGGATGCATGAACTCTTTAAACTCTTCGAAATGTTGCTCAAACATATTCGAACATTTCATGCTTGATATTTTACTCTCTTTAGGCGTTTTTCTACTTCTTCTTCTTCCTTGCTCGAAATAGCTATTTTATCAGGAATTTTGGCGCTTAGCCTTGCCGAATATTAAAACGCAGGGTGTCAATACCTTCAGAAAGTTCAACCTTGGTCTAATTCGACGCACCTAGCGCAACGGCCAGCCAGCCATTGAATATTTTGTTTTATACCCTGTCATCTTGGTGTTTAGCTTGTCATTTCCCCGCTGGTAAATGCTGTACTCCTTTTCTTGGTACAACAGAAAATAGAATTTCTTGAACTAAAGGATCTACCAGCGATATCCTGTTTAGGCACTTACGTGCTCATTATAAGTATATACTCCACGGTGGACTGGGGGTAGCTTGAACGAATGGCCTGAGGCCATATAGTAATACCACGCCCCAGTAGCGTTCAAGCGGAAAAGAGCGCTTTCAAATAGATCAAGCGGAATAAAATTATTTTCAAGTAGATCTATTTTACGAAATACAAGTATATGGAGATAACTGCTTAATTCTAGCTTTGACCATCTTTCGGATAAACTTGTTTTGGCAAATTGCCTTATTCACTGGAGGACCACATTGCCTATAGGCATACATATTAACATACTGCGCAATAAACGTTTCACTCGCAGTGATTTAATGACGTTCGCAAAAGATATTTTAAAGCCTATTATTTTTATTTTGATCTTTATTTTAAAGTCACTTCCTCCTAAAAATAAGTTTGAAAATGAAGCAATATTTGATGGACAAAAACTTTAAATCCACAAGATAATTATTATTATTTTTTTAAAGATTTTCTTCTACAGTCATGAAACTATGAAAATGGTTTGGAGTGTTTGGCTGTTCAACATGCAAAAAACACTCGATTCTATCTATTTGCAAGTCAAACAATGTAGGAAGATAGACATCACAGTTTTTCAGTGAATAATATGACTAAACCTCTAAAAAAATTAAAATCTATCTAAACAATCATCTCTTCAATGTAAATTTTCTCTAATTGTGGACAGACATAATTCAAAACTGATTTTTTAAAGAGATAATTTATAATTGTTAGCTCTTGAATCTATCAAAATGAGTATCTGTCAAAAGTAATTTATTTTCCCGTTTTATCTACAGTGAAAACCTCCCAAGTAAAACGTCAAATAATGCATCCTGCTTCCTGAGTTCGGTCATGTATGTTTTCTTACCCCCAGTCACAAAGTCATCCATAATGTTCTTTTGGGGGGAAATTCATCTCTTGAAAAGATGAGGGAGAAAGCTGGAAAGCAAGCAATGATAAGGCTGTTGACCTATTCTTTCTCTCCTTTCAGTGATGAGTTTTCGCAGAATTCCCTTCTTATTTGCTTTCTGGCTGGTTTTGAATTTCATGGCCTCCGTCGCAGGCCTCGTATACCCTGTTCTGGCTTGACTGATTGGTTGATAGGAGAGCCAAGTAAAGTATTTTTTTCTTTCATACACCCCCTCTTTTTTTATTTTGCCCGTAACAGTTTGAACTAAATGTTGCTCTTGTTTATTTAAGATTTTCAATGGTCATCTATAAAAAAAGAATTTATATCATTTTCCACCACTTTTTTACGGAGTAGGGAAGTACGTCACGTGTTTTGTGATGTTTATACATAAGCCTTATTTAAAAACCATGGAGGATTCTTTAAGTTCGGTATTTAGAGTGATTTCCGCAGTATATTGGAGAAAAGTTCTATTCGGAAATGTGGAGTAAAACTATTAACAAAAAGAAAAAAAAAAAGCAAAAAATAGTCAATATGATTGGGAAGTTTGGTTATAGAGTGTCCATGGTCAATCTAAGCATATTTCTCCTAGCCTAATTTGTTTTAACAAGCATACCAACTTTAATAAATAAACTATACTGCTAGTTAAAATAGGTAACAAATAATTGAAAAGGATCGTCTCATCTAGAATTCCTGCATTATATTTACAATATTAACCCATTCTTTTAGATATAATATGCAACCAAAAAAACAGACTACATATTAAACAAAGATATAGGAACAAAATAAAACTGTTGTCCCCAGTTCGAGAACATGCCTCAAAACCTGAAGATTATTAGAATAAATACAAATGAATAATTTGCCACTAGGCATAAACAATGTTAATGAGCATTCGAGAAAAATAGTCTAGCACATAATAGACATTTATTTGAGCATATAACTGATTGCTTTTATTCTACGTAAATTGGCATCTAAATACCTTTTTCTGCAATAAACTGCTAGTAATTTTAAATTTAAATTATTTATCAATACTCACTTATTAATTTAGGCAATTATTTTGTTATTTTTGTGTTTGTCTATAACCTTTTTTTATTTAATTTTATTTATATACTAGCTGAAAACCCACACTTCGCTACTGAGTACATTCAAATTAAATACAACGGTCAATGTATGCAATTAATGCCAATATATATATATATAATAAATACGACGATCAATGTATGCAATTGATGTAAAAAAAAACAAAAAAATATTTATAAAAAATCGTAAGGGATATTTTTATAGACATAATATTGTAGCAGAAAATATTCAAATTAAATGTAATAGGACATACTAAAGAATATAGTACAGTTAATATAGTACAGTTTGAGGAACATAATATCTTTTACTGTATTTTAATATTTTTTTGGATAATGTCCAATCGTCTGCCGCATTAGCAAGAAATTTTTTTTTGTCTATTTAGTTGTTATGCACGTAACGATAAATTTATTTAAAGTACCAGAAAAAGAAATCGCGTGATCAACATTTAATAAATTAAATTCTAAAAATTAATCTTTAAAAATTCACCAAAAATCAGAAAATGAAGGTAAAGATTCTAAAAAGTTTTCATTTTAAAGGAATTTTTATGATCTTTCTCGTGATATAAATTTTATAACCCTCAAATTTTTATTTTAAATGCAAACTTAAAAAAAGTTTCAAAAACAGCTTAAAAATTTAATTTTAAAAAATGTAAGAAGAATTTTCTAAGAAGAATATATATATATATATATATATATATATATATATATATATATAATTCATTTTTTTAAACTACAAGTTGTAACTTTTATAATCTTTTTTCAAAATAAATTACCTAAGCTCTGTCTATCACTTACTGTGTTTGTCAGTTTGTCTTCATGTTTTGCCCGTATACAGTTTTTCAATTCAATTCAATTAGTAAGATTCATCTCTCAAGAGTTTTTAAACCTCGCACAGTGCACCAGTGACCTAGTGATTTACTGGAGTAGGTCGATGTTCTGTTTCAGTAGTTTTATTAACCTGGAATGGCAACGACATGGAGTTTCATACATCACTCGGTTTGGTAGATGAAGTTGGAATGGTAGTGGTTTTGCTTTGCTATTTCTTTCTTTCCTTTCTTTCTTTTTTTATTTTAAATGTTCCTCGTGTGCAGTATTTATCCACTAGTAAAGTATATTACTAGTAATAAAGATTTAATTACAATTAATTTAGTCCTCATTATAGTTAATTAATTGTTGTTCCAACTTAAGAGAAAACGGGAAATAAAAGTCCAGTCACTTTTTTGGAGCCGATATTGAACATAACAGAAATGGCTAAAAAGGGGCGTGTCACCCAACTAACCAATTTTTGCACTAGGATTGAATGTCACATTTAAGCCCTCTCCCCAGATCCATCCTATATGATCAAAGGAATTTCCGGGAATGATGTGGTAGTACTTAGAAACTAATGAAACTGTTGGGGGAAAGTCACTACACGTAGAGACGCAAAACTAAGAGTTTTACGGGCAGAGGAATTAAGTTGACAGAGAGTAGTGATTAACGCGGCAGGGGATATTGAGCAACTGAAACGAGTAATTAACAGATTAATATTTCCACAACATAATACATAGTTTTTATTCGATGAATGAAGGAATTATCTAGCTGAAACGTATCAAGCTGCGTAGGAGAAAAGTATGTCACCATGGGATGATGCTATTTATCATTAAAAGATAACACGCAGTTCTTCCGGCTCCTTCCAGTATGACAAGGGTTCCCTAATCAGGTCATAGGAATGCACTCTAGACATTCAAAGAACCACCAAAACCCTATACAGTTGGAAATAAACGGCATCATTTTACTATGGGGATCTTTGCATCATTGGAAGAGACCACTTAGCGCAGACTTTCGATTCATATGAGTTTTAGTGACAATTTTTGAAATTTTCTCCCAATTGCTCTCAAAACAGCCACCCCCTTTTCTTTTCTTGGTATAAAGCACTAAAGCTCGAAAGTTCGTGGTTTGCTGTAAGCACTATCACCCATGATTGTAATTCGACGATTTTCTGTCGATCGCCTTATTGACATAACCCCAGAAACTGTTCATCAAATAATATGTTCCATTCCTTCTGGGTTGGTTGCAGATATGCATCTATCAGCTTCGCGCCAACAATGACGCCCCGTCAAAAATCATCCGAGGTTTTGTGTTGATTCGATTCTAAGTTGCAACAAGCGTCCGTGGGCTTCTGTTTGTCTTAATTACATACACCACTAAAAATGTTAGAAGTACAGTTGCATAGCTTCCACAAGTGGCGCATCGTAAGCACTGCTTTTTAATTACCGGTAACATGATCCAGTTGTTAAACATTTCCCTTTTTTGCCCATTAATTGTACGTACATATGCATTCCAAACCTTTGTGACCTTCTTGTCAATTGCCCCCTCTTTATTCACATGGCGTTTATCCCTCATGTCGCAAGAAGCAATAGTACCACTAACCAACCAATCATCATTGATGTTGCGGTTAAAAATCTTGAAGAATGCAAGCATCTTGCCTTTGCAAGAATCTTGACATTATATACATTTCTTATGTTTGCTCCAAATTATTTTTGCAGGCCTTAATATATAACTTGCTGCAGATGAGTTGTTTTAAGCTTATTCTGTTTTAAATAAAAAATGGATTTAAAATGATGGGCAATTATTTTAGAAATAGGAGACCAAATCTCAGTGATTTCGGTATTCTTTTGTTATTTTTTTCTAAGGACCTAAGGAAAAACATTCTTTAACATCAAAATTGGCATGCTAATTGTAAAATTTCATGTGTTATTTCTTAACCAGTTTGTTAACTGAAACGAATATTATGGCACTTAACTCATTTTGTGCCAAAGAAACGAAGAAAAAAAAAGGAGGTCTGTATATTAGATAGTAACATCTTAAAAAATACAATAGGACAAAAACTACTAGCTTCTGAATAACAGATATATGGACTAATCAGAAACTCAAAGATAATTTCACCTTTTCCTATACAAAAAAGTGTGATTAGATCACCCTTACACCTTAGAGAAACTGTGTCTAAAGTCTCACTATACCGCCAATATTAAATCCCAATCTATATAAATAGATGAATCATTTTCTGGTAAATTCTAACAATGATCCTATTAATATCAAAGGGTTTAAGGATTTTCACACTTGTGATTTAACCATACAGGCACTCGTACCTGTGTTCTGCGGCCTTAAGAAGAACTATAACTAGTTCCAAAACTAGTTTCTATTTTTGCGTCCTATTATAGCTTACAGGGCACTTGTGGGAACACTAACTGGAACGAAAAACTTCTTTAAATCTACATAAAGTGTATAACGTAGATTAATTAGTTCAAAACTTGTAACCATCCTTTGGATTTAAAGAAGTTTTTCCATTTCTATCATAGATTTGAGACACTATTATCTGCAAATTTATTGTCTTCCACAAGTTCCATGTTAATGAAAAATATTGCTTTCAATTAAAAAGAAATAAGTGGAATTTTAGTGGAATTTACCGCTAAAGAAAATGATTCAAGGAAGCCTGAAAGTATAACTTCGAGTCCTGTTGATAAAAAAGAACCATTCCTTCCTTTGTAATCTAAATAAATTATGAAGTCGCGAAATTCCTTCAAAAGAGGAATGCAACTGTTTTAACGGTAAAGAAATTAGAAAAGCGGCATTCGTCTGACGTGAATCGGATAATGAAAAAAAAATTGCACCGTTTTAGACGTAAATACTTAGACTTCCCGAAAGCTAAGATTAAGCTTTTCAGTTGGTGCAAAGGAATCGCAAGTTATTTTATACATTGCACCACCCCTGGTGTCATTAATTTGAATTCCCCTCCCCTCACACAAAGGAGAGAAAGAAGGAATAGCATCACAGTACATCACAGCTCTTAAACTGCGGGGTTTGTTAGGTTCTAATGAGGACTCACAGTGCCATCTTAGAATGGCATAAAACATCTAATAAGAAAGCATTTGCAATTACAGGAATCTATTACACCGGCGGAAGAAACTGAAGGGGATGTTATACTATACTTCATTGCAAGGGAAAAAAAGAAGTTTAATGAAGATTCATTATCCTTAAGTGGCATATGTTTTATGCCTTCTTTCAAATTTCTCGTGATGTGTATTGATATAGGGAGTATTAGTTTTTCACGCATTGCATAATTTGAATATTCATCTTTTGTTCTGTTTTATACTAAGGTTTTAAGAATGCAGTTGTGAGTGTTACTGAATTAGTTGCAACTAAATCTCATAATTAAGGCTAACTGAATCGGGAATTTATCAGCTCAAATCCATGATTATACAAGAATACTCCTGTAATTTAAATTTTATTATTATTTTTTTGCCAATAATTTATGTATAATTTTAATTCATGCTGTGAAGTATTTAATTGAAAAAAAAATAACAGTTCCTCTATATAGTTCAGTTCATTTAGTAAAATTCCAATTTGACGGTTGGAGGCAAGGGTTTGATCCTCTGTACTATCAGATGGCTGTTCCAATACATGTGGAAAGAAAGAAAAAGGATCCTATTCACTCTTAATCTGGTATTTCAATGCTTGATAATATTTCTCACAACATTTGGGATCTCAGAGAGATTTTAGTGGACAAGGGGGGGGGGGGGTAAATAAAACAATCAATTGAGAGGCTTAATTAATTGCTTCACGGATTTCTAGTTATTGATATGTTTACATCTTTCTCACTTTCTCTGTTTGTCTACAATATCATTTGTTTGATACGGACTCCCTAAAATAACAATTCAAATTTTTGTAGCAGTATTTTAAAGGAGAATTTTAGTAAAGCTTATTAAACAGATTCAACTGAATGTTAATTACATTAGATTTAGGATTTATAACTTAGAAGGATTTCAGAGTAATGTATAATGTTTTGAAAATAGAACTAAAACTAACCAATTATGATTGATATATATTATATATTATATATATATATATATATATATATATATATATATATATATATATATATATATATATATAATATAAGAAATAAGAAATAGATGATAGAGAAAACCAGTAATAGCCCTAAAGCTACTTGCAGCCAGGAACAAATAACATGAAAAGAAAAGTATGTAAGAGGTTTTAGACAGCATCTCTTCATTAGCGGTGTCAATACTGTCATATACTATATATATATATATATATATATATATATATATATATATATATATATATATATATATATATATATATATATATATATGTGTGTGTGTGTGTGTGTGTGTGTGTGTGTAAGTAAAAAAATTATAGTTACGGAATTTACTATGGAGTCAATGGAAATGCACAGGCTGGAATGGGAATGTAAATCTAATTAGGAAAAATATTTATTTTGAGATGTAAATACTAACTTTATAATCGTGAAGAAACGAGTCAATAGCTTAGAATCAAAAGGTTATTATATTTAAAACTTCTCAAAACATTAAATATTGTCTACATAGATTTTCTAGGTAAAAGTTATGTTCGTTATTGTTATGACCTTTCGCTATAAGTATTTAGGAAGGATTTTCGCTGTCCATAATATTTTACCAACGTAAGTCGTATAATCGTATAATAATATGAAGGAGGTCAAATGATTATTTTAACTACAATTCATATATAATGGTATTTTTTACTTATGGTCTCCTTTTATTCCAACCAAGCTTTTGTTTGTCCACATCTATTTTCTGAATGTAAGCATTGCGATGGAAGAACAGTCGTAATATTAGGCTAGACGGCCTCCTTGAACCGAAGGTGCCCTGGGTAAAGATAACAAAACCGGTCTGTGGCTATGTAAATCAAACGGAGCACCAACAGTATGGCTTCGAAGGGAGATTTTATGGTAAAAAGCTCCCTGTCTCTTTCTTTCTGGTAATCTTTCTGTACCAGAGATCGGTGGAGACGCTTTTTTCCTTTCACGCCGATTCTTGTTAGGAATGGAAAGCAGTTCAAATTCCGAGAGTTCAGAGGAATACGTTCAGTTAATTGAGACTGGCAGGTATGTCCTATATTTTCTCAGTTTTTTTAGTATATGACAGGATTATTGTCTCCAAGTCATGCTAATTCAGATTCAAAAATGTATAGTCAATATAAGGGGAAGATGCGACAATCACATTAAGTTTTTGTTATGATATACTGGCAGGTATGTCCTATATTTTCTCAGTTTTTTTCGTATATGACAGGATTATTGTCTCCAAGTCATGCTAATTCAGATTCAAAAATGTATAGTCAATATAAGGGGAAGATGCGACAATCACATTAAGTTTTTGTTATGATATACTGGCAGGTATGTCCTATATTTTCTCAGTTTTTTTAGTATATGACAGGATTATTGTCTCCAAGTCATGCTAATTCAGATTCAAAAATGTATAGTCAATATAAGGGGAAGATGCGACAATCACATTAAGTTTTTGTTATGATATTCTGACTCGATATTGTTTCAAATAACATAAGATAAAAATAATAGTAGTAAAAATTAAGATAAACATTAACAATATTTACGAATTAATTGTTACTTGTAATTGTTTTATTGGGCTCCGTGAATTATTATTTATCAAAACTGGAAACAAACTGAAACAGGTAAGATCAATAGCAGAGGAGTAAAATATTCCCAAGTTATAAATTTAAGGATGATTATAACTCCTTCATTTTATTCTTTCTGTTTAAAAAGAGTTGCTGTAAGATTACCAAAAGAATATTTTGCTAAAATTTTGCAATATCAGATATAGATTAGGTCCTTATTTTTGGTTTAAAAGTACTTTCTAGCTTGAAACACATGGTTAAACTTACGAGAGAGATTTAAATTCTACGGATAAGGTTTAAAACAAGTAAAAAATCTTTTCACCCGAAAGATGCTCCATTTTCACCCGAAAGATGCTCAGATATCTTCAGAGGGAAATCTGTTACATCTCCTGCAGTATAGTTGAGTTTAAAAAAGAGCTTATGGAAGAATGCTGAAAAAAACCAAAACCAAACCACAATACAATTCTTGTAATTTTTGATATATACTTCACTTAGTTTATTAACCTGTCCCTTGATTGTGCTCCTGACTACTGTAAAAGAGTAATCCCGTTTTTCTATAATTTCCTCACTCTTTTTCCCGTGGAAAGTTTCAAACATAGAGCTATGCTTATTCTCTATTTTCCTGGAGGAAAAAAAAAGACCTATTAATGATCAATGAGTAAAATGGACAAAAGTATCGACAAATTAATTCACAATATAACTGTTATTATATTTTCAATTCGTTTGACTATTTTCAATTCGTTTGATTCGTTTTTAAAAAAATATATATATATATATATTTCCACGACACTGAAAGCTTGATTACGATATTCTGCCAGGACCGAGAGTCGAACCCAGATTTTTTCATCTAGGGACGGATATTTCATTGGTTAGCTATCGCAGTCTCGGAGAAAATCTTAATTTTTAATTCGCCTTACTCGATTACTCCTTACTATTCTCCATATATATATATATATATATATATGTAAGATTAACGGATCGGTTGTAGTCGTTACCGGGGCCGGCGAAAAGGGGAGTCAAACCAAAGCAAGTCCTGGCGAGAAAACATAATCCTCCACATAGCTGGTTACACAGTTTTTTTATTAAAAAATATTCCAGTGGCTGAGGTACACTTTGATGCACTCACAGTTTAATAGCTATAGAACTTTTTGCATGGTAATTCTCGTCCTGGGGCTGTCGGAACAGCTCGCAGAAAATATAAAATCGCAGCGCGAAAACTGCGCCTATCCAGTATCAGTGCGACAACACAAAGAGCAAAAAGAAAGTAAATTTCTAGCCCGAGTGCGAGTGAAAATGAACTTCTGATTGGGCAGTTCACGACACCTGACCTCAACGTCAGACCTTCTAGAAGTTTCGCCTTATATAATGGTTATATAAGGGTGTTGGTGCGTAGCTTCAGGGGGAAATCTAATAGTTTATTTTGGTTATTCCCAGGTCAAATTCAGGTTGAGGGGAGTTGTTATATTGCAATAATATAAAAGAATTTTGAATAGGCGCTTCCTTTAATGGTTATAAAAAGTTATCGTTTCATATTATATATATATATGAAACGATAACTTTTAACGCAGAATTATATAGTTCCATTCCGGAGCCGGTCAAGTTGTTTTAAATGTGAAGGGAAGGAATTGAAATTAGTAAATGAGGCAGAGATTATAGTTTTTATTACTATTTGAGGAATTTGAGGAAAACCATTCTAAATTAGAACTTGTCGTTCCACTATGGTAGATAAATTGTTTGAGTTCCTATTTGCTGTTCACAAATTTCATAGTCCATGTCCTGGGCCTGGCAAGTAACGTTATAGCGGCGTACGTCAGTAGAAAAGAACGAATATAAATCGTTGTGCAAATAAATGATAAATTTATAATTGAAGTGTGAAAACTGAATGAAGTGTGAAAACTGAATATGTCTAGCATCCTGAAAGGACAGTGTAATGTCTGAGAAAAGTCATTTAATAAAGACTTCAGGCAGTTAAGGTTACAGAATCCGTTTGCAGATCAGAAGTTTGCGAGTTCGTGCCTCCGCATTAGGAAAAGAAAAAAGTTTGCGAGTTCTAATCTCCACATTGGGAGAATATTTTTTTCCTTTAACACTTTCCCCCTTTAACCAAAGTATCAACGCCACATAAATAAGTTCAATATTTCTTTCATATTATTAAATGCAAAAATTTTCCCTGAAATCTCAAGTTTTTGATTATCGCCCATATTTGCCCGAAATGCAAAATTACAGGAAATACGAATATACAAAATGACTATAATTTAAATAAATTATTTAAATGAAAACAGTGCCTCATAAATAAATGCATGCTATGTGAATTAAAAAACCCAATTACTTGAATCGTAAAGATAAAATGCAATTTTTTAATACAAGTATGTACTTTCAGTTTAAAGGGTAATTCAAAATAAGTTATTAGTGTAGGTGAATTCGATTCGCTTTCATCGCACGTATATGAAAAATCCACGTTTCTTTTATTGTGATATTTTTGCGTCTACTGTTCGCAGAGGAAGAAATTGTTGCCAAGCCCACTATTGTAAGGTAGTAGTATAATTAAGATATTCCCAAGTTTTCTGACTAGAGGAGTTTATCGAAAATGAGAAAAATAATCAAACAATGTATATTTTTCCTCAATCGATCCGTTATTTGATATAAATAAACGTTTCTGTATTGTAATGAAAATTCATTAAAAAAAATCCACACTGTCTTTTCCCTTTGAGAAAATAAGATATTTTTCTTGGAATAATTTGTAGTAGAGGAATTTTTTGCCTAACTTTTTTAATGGTACTCTCCTGTAAGACTTATTTGTGTTAATTTTTTTGCTCTTGTTGTTTAACGGAAAAGATCTACAGAGGTAAAACAATAATAATAACGCTAAAGAAAAAAATTAAGGGAATCTAAGAAAATTTACTCATAATCTTAATTATATTGATATTTTATTTTGAAAAAAAACAAAAAAAAACAACATTTTTTTTTCTATTTTCGTAATGAATATTCGTAGAATTATTTATATTCGTAGAAATCCTCATTTACTGATCAACTATAGGTTACCTGTTACGTTGAAAGCTGCTTGAATCCTGGAAATTATTTTGTAATGAAAAATTTCTATTTTTTGTTTCTATTCAGAGAAAAAGTCAAAGTTCTTTCTAAGAAACCTGAAATAAACGAGAAGCATACTCATTGTGGTTAAAGTTCCATTGTACGATTGCTGTTTGCCATCTGTTTTGATTTGTTGCACTGCTTCTTGAAAACATCTGTTTTTCGAAGGGGTGTCAGATTTCTCTTAAGTCATTAACAAAAGTATTAGTTTATATTTTTAGAAAACATTTACTTTTTATCCTTAAAATATTACTTTTTATCCTAGGTATTCATGTAATATTTTAAACATGACTTACTGTTTTTTGCTGCATAGGAAATAAAATAAAATAATACAAATATACGAGGTTCTTTCCTTTTGAAAAAATATTTTTAAGATAACAATATTTTTATCTTGTTGTTGTCTCTTATGTCCCCTGGTTGGAAGTTCCAGACCAGGTTCATATAAGCTTCCGGCGAAGTGTGCTGCTCTGGTTTAATTAGCACCACAAGGATCAGAATCCTTTTTTAGGCCAGGTGATGGCCGAATGGCTAGGGCGCTTGCATTCGGTTCAGATCCTGTGGGTTCGAGTCCCACTGTTGGTATGGATGTTTGTAGCCGTTCGGAATCGGCTTTAAACTGTAGGTCCCGGTCTAATTAGCCCCCGTGTAGCAAAAAGTTGACCGTAGCGCTCCAGACCAAACCAAACCGTATTAGCTAGTTACCACCTCAATTTTGACCGAGCACAGATGATTGTCGATACAGATGTTCTAATTATAAATACCAAGATCTATCCGGAGCCCTATCCGTCAGAGAAGGGGGCTTCGAGGATGTTCATGTATTTATGGGGATTGGGCAGGGGGTGAGATGGGTGAGTGGTCTCAGAAGTCTCCATTCTTGATCCGGACTCCATTGTGGAATACAGTGGTACTTCGACTGACGAGTGTCCCGACTCACGAGTTTTTTGAGATACGAGCAGTCTCTTGGCCGTTTTTTTTGCCTCGAGTTACGAGCTAAAATTCGGGTTACGAGCCAGCTTCAGATAACCCACCGCTAGTGTGCGGAGCTAACGCCATGTAACGTTCTCGCCAAATGAACACACGAGAAACATATAATATTTACAACCTTGATGTACAATTATTATATAATATCATTCTAAGACTACTTTCCAGTCTGAAACCGAGATATTAACTCTAAACAATTATCACGCGGGGAAGCTTGCTCTGCCCACACTTGAGTCGCCCGCCGAGTCAGCATCTTCAAGTCATCTGATCTTCACAGTAAATGTTGTACATCAGTGGTGTCAAACTCAAAGGCTAACTTGGGCCAAACAAACAAGGTTTAACTATAGGTGGGCCGCAAAAAACAATATTAATAGAAACGTAGGTTTTTTACAGTATATTACCTAATTACAGTATATTCAACATAAATATGCACATTTTGTTTAATAATAGCAAAAAAAGAGTATAATTAAAAAAACACTTAGCGAATTCTTCTTATCTAATTATAATTCTGCGTTGGTTATTTTATTATATATTATAGTGGGCCAATATATTGGCCGGGCCGCAAAAATGTTCGTCGTGGGCCGCATGCATCCCGCGGGCCGCGAGTTTGACACCCCTGTTGTACATTATACTTAATAAAACCAGCTTAAAGCAGTACAGTCTATTGTATTCTGTTTTTATGTAATATATGTTATTTATAAATACATTTTTCTTATTTAAAAATATGTAAAAAAAAATTGCGGTGTTTTGAGGGGGATCCGGAACGAATTAATACCAATTCAATTTATTTCAATAGGAAAAATTGATTTGACATAAGAGTAATTCGAGTTACGAGCTCCGTCACGGAACGAATTAAACTCGAAAGCCAAGGTACCACTGCATTTGTGATATTTCTGATACTATTATATATTATCCACAGGTTATTATAGACCTAAACCTAAGTCAGCATGCATTTTTACCACTGTTATTCTGGCCATTCAAATAATAGAAACCATATACATTTCATCGTGAGAGAAAAGCTCATAGAAACAAAGACATACCCGCGCATTTTAAAAAGATTTTTGAGTTAAAAATAAATGGATGGCTGTGGAAACAAACCAGAAGCCTTTTGTTTTGAGGACAGATACGCTGGTCATATTCCTCCGAGCCATGTCATAATCCTTTCTAATTAATTGGATAAAACCTCCGGGGAAAGCCTGTCGGCCTCAAAAGCTAGCGTTTGCGTTTTAATTAACAGTATAGGTAGTTAAGCCCTTATACCGCATGTTTTATATTATTCAAAATGTTCTGTTTTACTTTGACCGGTATTTCACACACGTTTCTGACATAATATACAAAGATCCCTACCTTAGACGAATCTTAAATTGGAAATGACACTGGGATATTACTGTTGGATGTTCTAGAAAGCATGCCTTGTAAGATGTGCCAATTCTTTTATATCATTCCCTCTATGTAACTTGAAGGAATATTTTTCCTACGAGGCCTCTACTAGAAATATGTGTAATTACATGCATATACGAATAAATATTTTCGATGGCTTGCTCCACGTGACCTCAGTGATTACTAAGAAATTAAGTAATTCTTAGCAGAAAATAATACAACGAAGTGAAGAAAAATTACTTGATGTCCATTACCGACCAGCATTTTCATTAATAATTCTCCAAATTGTCGTTTTGTATGTACTTCTGTTTCTCTTTTCATGCAAGCTGCGCTCCCTGTTCTTATATCCGGACTTTTCCATGACTGTATTTTAGTGCTCATAACATTCTCAGCACGACCTTAACTCAACAGAAAAATATGCAAATATGTTCGCTGCTTATATTTTAATGTTTTCATTAACAGTTTAATGACCTTTCTTTTGGGTGAATAGTTACCGAAATAGATTTCCAGATTTTTTTCTTTTATTGTGTTCGTTAAGCTGGCCTTCACGGTTTGTTTACAATTCCAATACTGATTTTAGTTCAAGCTAAACAAACGCTTAACAGATTCATAAAGCATTTCGTCCCGTTCTTTTTTCTTATTTGTGTATTCCGAATAAGCTTTTTTCTCACGTAGATTTTGAACAACGCTGCTTAAACGTAACGCCTTATGACAGTCAGCATAGCTGCAGAGAAACGGACTGAAACAATTAAGAAAATTAAGAATTAACTTTTTAAATTCCTTTCATATTATTGAAACGAAAAATGTTGTTTTGATCATAAATAGAATTTGTGAGTCTTGAAGAAAACCGCGTTTTTTTTCTTCTTTTTTAAACGTAATCCTTTAACTTAGCTACTTCGAAAAAATCCTCACTTCTGCACGGCGAAGCAGAAAATTGGTTTTTCAGCAATTTTAACATCACCGCTGGGAACTGGAAGTCATAGGCTGCGGATGGTTGGATAAAGCTGTCCGATAATGGAAAGATGAATGTTTTTCGGGGAGAGCTAAACAGACTAGTGTCGTCCGTGAAGTAAGACAGTCTGTTGCGGCATTTTACTGTAAGGAATCTATCTCTCTGTTTGGAAAACACAGAGTTCGGGTGGTTCATCTATAAGTAAGTGTAATACCAGATAAATTTTTCGTTTTCGCATATTTTCCGATTTTTTGTGATAATTATTATTAGTATATACCACAGAGGATTGGAATATGTTATTTCTTCCTTGAAGAATATTTTTGTAATGATCAGATGTATTTTGATTGCGCAAAGAGGACGATAACACTTAAAATGTATGCTTTAAAAATTGTTGTTTTCTATTGAAATTTAAATAGAAAAATATGAACTTTTAAATACATTATTGAAAATAGTATTTTTTTTCTTTTTAACTTCTATAACATTTCTTTTGTTGCCCCCCCCCCCAAAAAAAAAAAAAAAAAAAAAATTAAAAAAATTCAGGTAGTCTCTTCTAACGAAACTACCACGGGTTATTAGCGTAGGATTACTTATCGTTCCATACCTCTTTTGTATGTATATATCTATGTATCTATCTATCTATCTATCTATCTATATATATATATATGGTACTTTTCTGTTTAATTGTTTACTGGTTGCCCAAGCGATACAGACTGGGTTTGGTGCGCTGCCAAAATCATAACTCGCGACGACGGACGGTTTTAGCGTCTAAATTTTGCTTTCCGGAGGACCATTATAGAGGAACGTAATCCTACGTTGAAAAAAATTAACTTTAGAGTGCGCTTGATAACAATTGTTTATTGAAAGCAATACATTTTTTTAGTGTTGTTTTAAACTTATGTTAGGAATCATAAAAGAAATCTTGACAGCCTCAATGATCTATCATATGCATTTTGATCATAAGAATTCTTTGATAATGGTATTATTAGACATAGTTATTAATATATGTAAAAATCAAAAATAGTTATGCTCTTTTAATGTCAACAGAATTCTTTAGTAATGCATAATCCTACTTATCTTTTATAGGCATCGAAATTTTATCTATCGCCGATAAAACAAAAAGGTGTTGATCCATTTCCCCTACTTACATCCACAGATAAATATAACGTACTTGTAATTAATTAATGCACGTCAATCTGAAGAGTTGATGAAGGCCCATACATGTCAAAACTCTTCAAACTGACACGCATTAATTAATGATAAATATATGACACATCTTTGATGTGCAGTGGCTGCAGCAAATGCACCGACACACTTTTGTTTTATCGACGAAAGACAAAATTTCGATGCTTATAAAAGAAATCGGAGAAATATTTTCAATAAATCACACCTTAAAAAATGCAACAGACTTAGTATTTCATGAATTTGCCGACAAAATTTATTTTACTGGTTACTTAGTTTTCTGAGGTTATGAAAACTTAACCTGAAACTCTAATGATAGTTTAGGAGTAGGGACAGAGAGTTTTCATAAATAATATCATTATAATAATCTGCTATACAGAGTGTTTCAAAAAGAATCATCCGATTTGAAATGAGTATATTATGAAAAATATTGAACATAGAAACTTAAAATTAATTTTATATTACATGGCTAATCATAAAGTTTTTTTACAAACCAAATTAAAGGTGCTCAATATGCCCACCTTTAAATGCACGACATACGTCTTTACGGTAAGTAAATTCGTCCCAAACTTTTGCGAGCATGTCTGCATACACTGCTTCCACGGCTGTTATGCGTACACAGACAACCCGTGTCTTGGAATTGTTTATACCATCGCCCAATGCTCTGAGAGGTAGGAATTTCAATCTACCAGGATTTTGTCGACGAAAATCATGCTGAACAGTTGTTACGGACTCACACTTCGCAAAGCGTAGAACACAAAATGATTTCTGTTGTGCAGTCACCATCTTCACAAAAACTGCAGTGGTGAGCGAAGGAAGAGCGTTAACGCTACTTGTCGGTAACTGCGTGAAACTTGAGGTTTCCCACTTTCTGCCTATATATTATTCGATCAAAACAGATTAAAAGATGAATAGCTACGATTTTTTAAAATCGGAGGATTCTTTTTGAAACACCCTGTATAATAATCTGCTCATATCAGTGGCAGATTCGGTATGTATTGGTGTTATTTTGAAAATAGTTTGCTCAAAAGGGAAAGCATCCGTCTCGAATTTAAAAGATTCTGGTTCTACTCCAAGTTTTGACCGAAAATCTTTATTAAGTGTCTTAGTAAACAACTGATTGTTACCGTGGAACTGATTGTAACTGATTGTTATGATGTGCACTTTTTAAAAAATATATTTCACGAAAAAGCATGTTTTCAGTTGACACAATGAACTAAAATAGCTATTGCCTTAAGAACAATTGTTATACTATTTGTAAATATATAAATGTAGTTTTTGGAAAGTGGGAAGCAAATGTGTTCATATGAATCCATACGCAAATCAAAATTTTCTTTGAACTTTTTGATCTTAAAAAATTCAGCTTGGTAGTCATATATTGAACCAAAATGTTTAAGTGATAGAGTGTAATAAGTACAACTTAATGGAGAGAGAAAATAACGGGAGGTTTAAAAATCATCTACTACCAAGAAAACTAATTTGAATGAAAATTCAAAGTTTGCATGAATTCAGTACAGGATTTTTTGTAATCGCAATGTTTATATTTAAAATTTAGAAATGAGATTTATTCACAGTCGATTCTTTACAGGAAATAACTATTAAATTAAATACTTTTTAAAGGTTTATTAATTTAAAAGCATACTAGTGATAAATTTAAAAATTGGGAATTTTTCATTAACATAGTTATTAAAATGTTTTATAAAATGCACTCTATAACAAATATTTCATTGGTGTAGGATCAAAACTAGCAATCTCCATTTTTTTCTTTCAAAATTGAGCCAAAGATACTTTCTTAAAGTATTTCAATCAGTTAAAAATGAAAATTTTTGAAAAGTGGCCTACTAATAGAAAAAATAACATGGAAATTTTCTAAAGGTAATTTCAAATTTATAATAAAGGTCTGATGGAGATTGCTAGTTTTGATTGTACTCTCCTCGGTGTGAAATGTTTAAATTTCTGACGTGTAGCACTAAGATCAATGACTATTTTGACAGATTTTTCAAACACTTTAAGGGGACCGTGGTCTTTTATTTGAGCAAAAATTGACCCCCAAATCGAAATTTATTTTTGTGGGTATTATTATTCTCCAGTTTGTCTTGAACAATTTGCGAAAAACAAATTGCAGCTGCGATGATTTTTCACAAAGTTATAAGCGTTTGAAACTTGTACACAAACAATTTTTTGACCCATTAACTATCACAAAAAATGTAAAAAAATTGTGTCGACCATTATAATTAATTTTTTTTTTAACTTCAAGAATTAATAATTTAATAATTTTGTAACTGTGCACATTAACTATAACTAGAACTGCATTCGATCGTTTAAATAGCTAAGTGTAGTAATAGACTTTAAATCTGTTTTTCTCAAAACAGAGTTTTCAAGTTTTTTAGATTTTTTAAATGCTCCAAGAGACTGAATTTTTGTTTAAAATTAATGAAATTGATAAGGAAGAATCCTGATAATGTTAATAAAGAAACTAGGTATGTATTTTACAATTCGACTTCATTCAGGTGATAAAATAGGATTTATATCTTATGAAATAGCAAAATTTTGATGAATATCGGGATTGAAATCAGAAAAAAATTCTCTCAAAAGTTAACTATTAAAGGGATTAAATAATTGGTACCCAGATTTGTTTGTAGTGCAGTTTTAAGTTATTAAAATGCAAAATAGAGGAAATATCTCAAAAATTAAGTCGCAAGGAGCATTATGAAATCTATATATATAAAACGCGTAGGTATGCGGCAGAAAAATCGACGATATTGCTACACTCCGAATGGCAACGGCTGCATCTACCAGATGTAAACATTAGCGGCCGTCCAAAATTTGCAACCGCGTGTCAATATGGATTTACGCACTGAAATCAGGAATGTTCGAAAGCGAGCAGCACGATCAAGTGAAAATTGGGAACAGTCTGAAGTAAGAAAGCGAAGAAGAAATAATTCATTAAGAGAGGTGAAAGAGAGAGCATAAATGATCGCGAGGTTAGGCTTAACCGTCGCCGGTATAGCAACCAACAGCCAGCAATAGTCAATTTTCTACACTTTTTTTCAGTACTTGCTGAATTTTTACTCCATTTTATAAGTGAAGAAATTTTCACAACAATTTATTATTTTATATGATTAAGTGTAGATACCTGAATTGTGAACAGTAATACATGCAGAAGTAAGAAATCAACAGAGTGAGATTTCAACACACAACGGACAATCAACGGAGTGAAGTAATCAACACTATATTTAAAAATTTTCCCCAACAATTTCTTATTTGTTGTAATGATGAATTATAGATATCTTTATTTTGAAAAATATTACATACAGAGAGAGATGTAATTTTTAAAATCATTGTTGTTGGGTTTCTCAGTCTTATATTTAACTCTGTTCTGAAGTAATGCAAATTAACATTTTTAGATCACGATGTTTTAGAATCAGCCTTATAGAATATACCCCTTAACAACGTATATTTATGATGACAGATAATGGTAACATTCCTTACATATGTTACTTTAAGTTGAGTTGTTTTGCAAAAGAAAATATAAAACTAAAAGCGACCATGCTAGTCGCGCAGCGGCTAGTTATGTTTATAAATTTTAAATAAAAAAAATTACAAGTATAATAAGATTGGAAATTTCTCTTAAGGTATTCTATATACTAAGGGGGAAATGTATCTTTGTACAAAGTTTCATATGTCTACGATAAAAAGTAAAAATAAATAAATTTTTAAACCCACCGTTCCCTTAAGGGAAGTTGAGGGCTTATTAAACTACACACAAAGTGATCATACTTTTAGATTTTCATAAAATGAAAATATTGAGTGAGCCAAAAGAGAACAAAATTAACTCTATACTCAATTTACGCAGCGACTGTCTTATAATGCAAAAGAAATATCAATGATATACTAAAAATGGCAGTGTGTAATTCTACTTGAAATTCTTAACAAGAAAGAGGAAAATAAAATTTAGAGATACGTTCTTCCAACCGGGAGTCAGAAATGTCAGGAAAAACATATTTTATTGCCTATTCAAATGTCAGAACTGCATAACAGGACGTAGACATAAAATAGTTTTTGTAATTGTTTAAAACAGATAATGCGAACTTGTATACTTTCAAAAGTATGCCCTTTAACTGATAGAAAGTAAGATGAGTTTTTCATATACTTTATAAGTATTTGTTAAGCTACATAAACTTTTTTCCCCCGCATTATTTCTTTTGACTGATTACTTAGGAGAAAGATGCAAAAAATTTTGCTTTTAACTACGAATAACACTAAGGGTGAATTATAATAACAATAATACAGAAAAATTTAAAAATCGCTTATTTTGACTTACGTAAAAAGATTTTCAGTAGCGTTACTTCCTGATAAACTCATCGTTAGGCGAATATATCGTAAGTCGAAAAATTGCATTTAATACACCTAACCAGTCTCACGTCATAGGTTAGCATATGGTTTACCTGAAACGCGATTTTATTTTATTTAATCAGATTGAGCGTATAGAAAACTTAACATTAGCCAACAGCTGGAAGATAAAGCCTGTTTTATAATGAAGTATTATCTCTTCTAATTATTAGAAACTGCACTGAAGGGGAATATCTAATACTGGGAATATACATTCGCGAAACAGAGAGCGAAGTGTAGGGGAAACAGTGATTTATTGGTCCCCTCGCCGAGAGGAGGTTTTATGGCGTCCCTCGTCCCTTTGATGATTCGTCCTCACGCCGCTCCGGAGAGCGGTTTTAAGACGAATGATCGGGCGACGGAATACTTCCCCCACGTTGGGGGGGGGGGGACTAATCGACACCAAAATGTGTCAAGAGGCGACGGGGGAGCTTATTCGCAGCTTATTCGCGTATGCGTAGTTGTAGCTTTAGAGGTTGTATAGGCATCCAGTTTTAAAGTAACACGTATATTAGTACACTTTTCGTTTGTTAACATGAACTTAATTTTTTTTCAATTAGATTATTTAAGAGGCAATGGCCAAAAGTTTTAAACCCTCAACTCCCCCCCCCCTCAAGTATATATATATATATATATATATATATATATATATATATATATATATATATATATATATATATATATATATATATATACATACACTGAAGTGCCACTGAATTAGGGATACCTACCTAGTAACGAGTTGGGCCTCCTCTGGCCTTAATAACGGCTGCCACACGACGAGGCATAGATTCAACAAGTTTCTGGAAACGTTCCACGGGAATGGCTTGCCAAATATTGGCTAAAGCTGTCCATAATTCAGTAAGGTTCTTTCGTGCTGTGTGATGGCCTTTCACGCCTTGTTCCAAAACATCCCAAAGATGCTCAATAGGATTTAAGTCTGGGCTTCTAGGTGGCCAATTCATGACAGAGATGTCAGAGGAATGCTCATCCAACCAGCCAGTAGCCAACCGGGACTTGTGAGAGGTACAGTTGTCTTGCTGGAAAACTCCATTACCGTGCGGATAACAGAACAGCATAAACGGATGGAGGTGATCACCCAGCAACTCTACGTACCGAATTGCATTGAGGGAGGTTGGTACACGCACCAAAGATCCCAAACTGTGCCACGAAAAAACACCCCAGACCATGATTGAGCCACCATGCCCTTGTACAGTTCCAGCCAGGCATGCAGGATCCATGGCTTCATGAGCCTGACGCCATATTCTCAGCCTCCCGTCGGCGTTAAGTAGTCGGAATCGAGACTCATCACTCCATGCTACTCGTTTCCAGTCCTCTACACTCCAGTCTCTGTGCTCTCTTGCCCAGGCAAGACGTGCAGCCCGATGGCGAGTATAGAGCAATGGTACTCTCGTAGGTCGACGGCTCCCGAAACCCATACGGTGAAGCGAGCGTTGCACAGTCCATTTACTGACTGTACGACTGGCACCGTCATTAAACTGGGTGGTAATTTGAGCTAATGTTTGGCTTCGCTGGCTACGTACAATACGCCTGAGCCGTCTCTCACCACGCACTGTCAAGGCTAATTGTCCTTTGCTGTTTGCCCGATCGCTAGTTTTTTTTCCACCATCCATGTATTCTTGGTATACTCTTGACACTGTCGACCTTGGAAATCCTAGCTGTCTGACGATTTCGGAAATTGAATGGCCCATGCGTCGCGCACCTACGATTTGCCCGCGATCGAAGGCGTCTAAATCAGGCAGTTTACCCATACTGGCAATTCCAACAACTAATTCAGAACAACCACAGTACGCGCTATATATGCAGTTACCACAGCGCCCTCACTTGCGCATACATGATGCGCAGCGCTACACAATTTGCATAGGCTTTGCTATCCCTAATTCAGTGGCACTTCAGTGTATATATATATATATATATATATATATATATATATATATATATATATATATATATATATATATATATATATATATATATATATAATGTTTCCGATATATGCTATAAGTAAAATACTGGATGACGCCCGGTGGTGTAGTGATTAAAAGCTTTAAGGTGCCACACCACAGGTCCAGGGTTCTACGATTGGGCAAGGTCGATTCAGCCTTTCATCCCTTGAGTGGGTCGATAAAATAAGGACCAAGCATGCTTGGGAACTAACTCTAGGGGTGCCGCGACAGGTTGACCATCTGATCGAGACATATGCTGTATGGCACCCCAAGCCCACGGTCAAGAAAGCGGAGATCGGCACCACTAGCCTTGGTCCACACGGACTGTTGTGCCAATGAGTTTAGTTTAAAATACTGGATATTACTTATTTTTCTCTTTTAAAACGTAAGTTACAAATTCTAGAAATAACCATACAGTATACAAGAAGACTGTGGTGAACATATAGTATACTACGCACTTGATTTTACAAAATTTTATTTAAAGAAATTTTAAGGACGAAAATTGAAGTAGCGAAATTTGAAGTAAATTCTTGAGTTTGGACAACATTTCCAAGCAAATTAGATCCCATATTGAAAAAATAAAAAATAACCTAACGGAATTTTATTTAGAAAAGGAAGCATTCGATATAATTCGACTTGGATTACTCTTACAAGGAAGTGTCATAGATAAAGTGCCCTGATCTTAAAAAGTGAGAGAAAATTTTGGGGGCTAGAACGCTTTAGTTAAAAACACCTATACACAGGGAAATTCTGTATTGTTTTTAAAGTTAGCATGAGAGGCATATGAATCTTAACAATTTATCATGTATAAAATTTCTGAAACCGCTTTTACTATTGTAAGTTTTCTCTTTGCAATCGATTTGCAATTTTTTTCTCTCTTTAGGTATTTTAAAGTTATGTACACCTTATAACAGATTAAGTTTTGTTAATTATTACTGTTTTATCACCGTTGTCTCGTTAGGTTTTTTAGAAGCTCATCTTTGCGAAGTAAATTTACTTTAACAATTGATGTTTCAATATGCTGAATTTCAATTTGTTTAATTTATTTCATTGTATTTTACAAGATAGAGTTTTAATATTTATAAAACAGATATATCAAAAGTTATACCTATAATTAGGGATACGTAAATTTCGCATAAAAAATATCGAAATTTTGCAACAAAAAAATACAATATATAAAATTTCGCATTTATTCGCAAAAAATATAAATTAAAAGATTTCGTATTTATTAAAAAAAATTACAATTTTACTTACTTGGATAGGGTAAGTATCAAAATTCTTAGTTAAAAGCTAACATTGTAGTAGTCTCCACATTATGTTCCTTAAGTGTTTGACTTCTGTCATTAATTTCTATGTTGTACATAGTAAAATATCTCAGCATTTACTGTAGCCTTTGCAAAGTTAAGGTAGCAGCATTTCGTTGCAATTAAAACCTGTATAACATCAATAGGGTTCTCTTGGTTGACTACTGTAAGTAGCAGAAATATCCTTGACTTTGGCTCTCAAGAGACATTCTTAAATCTACTATATTGTTCCACAAACCTTGATGGTTTATTTTTACATTTAGATTTTTAGGTTCGACTATGGTAAAGAAGATCTGTCCAGGTGAAATTCGGAACAAATCCGAAGGAGAGTGAGTTTTCTCAGTTAAAGACCGTGGATGAACTTACTTAACCAATTATGTTATAAATTATTTCTATTATTACCTAATTTCCCTTAAAAAGGCGTTTATCAACTAGTTTTCGCCGTAAAGTAGCAAAAAATAATTTTCGCACTTATTCGCTCATATCGGCAAATTTCGCATTTATTCGCAGCTATTTCGTAAATACGAAAATTACGTATCCTTACCTATAATAAATAAGCCTATTTAACTCATATTATTTGTAAAGATTTCAAATGGAGTGAAATGACTTCGTTATATAGAATCTCAACAATAATCATGTCATTTTTATTACTAAGATACGCAACGTTTGTAACAGATAGTATGTGTCCAGAAAAGATCGAAATTCAAAATTTGAAGCACGGATTTTCTTAAATGTTCTCCACTTTCACTCCATCGTTTAGTCGAAAAATCTGAAGTCGAACAATAATCAGTCGAGGACCATCTGTGAAATATTTTATAAATCATGTACAGAAATTAATTGTCATGATAATATGCCAGAAAAGTATGGTATATATCAGATTTGAAACCTTAATTCGTGAGGGAATTCCATTTAAAGAAACATTTCATGAAAAATGTTGAATAATAAAGCATTTTTAAATAATTCTAACATTTAGCTCAGGGAAAAGGAAGAGTGCTATGTATCTTTCATTCTTATCAACATGGTACATCTCTCGTATTAAATTGTTTTGCGGGATTCCGTTCCAAGAAACGTAACAATGAAAATAGATTTCTCGGAAGAGCTCATAATGCACTATTCAACTGTGTAATGATACAAGGGGGAATCTATAATTATTGTACCGTAAGTTCTTACCCTCAAGAATTCCTGCCCAAGACAAGGCATCTGTTGAATGAGTACGTATTATTTAAGCAGCATAACTTTAACTATATTTGAAGCACATCCTTTTTCAGCTTGGTTGAACTTTTTCTGGTATGTTGCCGGATTAATCTACATCGTTGCCCTAGGCCAGAGTTCGATTAGCAGCTTCTTTGACAGACATTTTTGGCGTTCGTAAGAAATGAATCATTTCATTTTCGGGGATTTTGTTTTGTTAAATGTTTCTAAAAAGATGAGTGATGTATTCGCCTGCTCCTTTTACAACATTCCTTAACCGATGCTTTACAGCAAAAAGTTTGTTCATTTAAAAAAACTACTGTTTAAAAGAGCGTGACCGGAATTTTCGGTGCGTATAAAAAATACATTGTTTTCGATAATTTGTTGCTCTTCTTAAACTTTTTGCATATTTTAAAGATACATTTAAATAGCTTTTCGTACAGAAAACTAAAATGCTTAAATTACTGTATTTGTTATAACCAGTCGCAACATTTCTTTTTTTTTATGTCAGCGTTAGATGTTTACAGATCTCATCATTGGGGATTGATCGATTTCTGTGATAAATTCAACAACGTGAAACTTGTTGTGGCGGGATGTTGAAGATTTAATGAAGTAAAATGAAATGAGCTTATAATCTGTTTTTCAAAGCTTGAGCAGGTTTATTGTTTCCCGTTGTGATATACCCTACTAACTTCGCTACTTCTTAGACTAATGTCATCAACACTTGATGAGCCGGGACGGGATATCGACTAGAGACGAGACAGGCTTAGCCTGAACCTTAGCTGGTATTCAATATTATGAAACAGATTACGGGTTGTAGCCAGTCTAAAATTCCGTTTTCATAGAGATAACGCAAGTATTATATAAAGTAAATTACAAAACGAAAACTTTCAATAATAAATTGTTAAGATTCGTACACGCTTCTCATATTAATTTCTAGAACTGTAATACAGAAAAAAATCCCTTTATTCTGTTCTATTAGTTTTCTAGAAAAACGAGCTTTGTTAAAAAAAATAAGTTCACGTATTTGTAATGATCGGTACATTTGATCTGAAACACCTTCTTTAACGTGTTATCTCGGTCGAGTTATTTTGAATGCCCCTATATTGCTAAAAAAATTCGTTACACAGAAATTTTTTTTTCATAATAGGACTAACAGACAGTATCATATGTTTTATATACTCAGGGCTCATTCTCAATCAGTAGATTTTTCCATGATTATTCCAGGTTTTCCAGATAATTTCACTGTTCATAATGTAATGCGCGTAATACAAAGGAACTTAAAAAATATTCTTTTTTTTAGAGACTAATTATATATGTTCGTTTTAAGTAAATGAGCGATTGTAAAAGATCACTTTTAGACTGCTTAATGAATTAACAATGGCAATAATTAAAATTAAAATGCTTTAAATACTCATTGCATAAGTTTTAAACTGTTTAACATCAGCTCATGAGAAAAATAATAAGGGGAGTCATCACCTTTGAATCTAAAAAAGAAAAAAAAGTATGTTTTTGCATTTTTAGAATACTTGAACAGTTCTGAATCATTTTAAACAAACCGCGTTAAAATATTCCGACTAGAACATTAAAAACTATGACATGAAAAAAGTAGTTCCAATGGAAACATTACCAGTGTGGGAACTTTAAAAGCCTTTTTCTCGTAATGATCATTTCCATGCTTGCGAGCACTGTGTAAAGGAAACTACTGCATATATTGCTCTCATATTTTCAGGATAGGTGTATAATAATGCTACCAAAAATATGCACCTAATTTTTTCTTAAAAAATTATTTTGCTATGAATTAATAGCATTTGACTTGTAATTTTAATGGGATTTTTCAGTTTTTTAAAAATCTGGTTCTCCTGGAGTAAATATTTTTTGGTGCTTTAAAATTTAAATAGGTGTAGAAATAAACCTAATGTTTTAATATCACAAAAATGCAAAAATTATTACTGAAGCTTAATTAGTGTTGTTGTAAGTCTGCGCATAGTGTATCAGTATAAATTTGAAATTTTCAGAAAATACACTCACTTCTTACTTCATAAATAAAATTCTTATTTACTTGTAATAAAATTAATTCAGGGAACATAATCTATAAAGTTTAGAGAAGTAATACTGAAAATTTCATATATAATGGACAATAACAAAAAAAATTATAGAAGCTCGAACAGCAAAAATTCTGTCTTTTCAACTTGTGTAAAGGTGATGACTCCCCTTAGATCTAAAAGCGTGCGTTCCCAGGTAATATATTAAGTCCTTGAATCGGCGCCTATTACCTAGGTCGCTTCGCTTGTATCGGACGTTGGTAACTGGCAATTTTTTCTCTTCTTGGCAAAATGTTTTTCTTACGCTAAAATAAGAATATCCTTAGGGTAACGATGTCAGAATGGCTAGGGCACTACCTATCGGTAAGAGTCTGCGGTTTCAAATTCCTCTGTTAGCAGGGTTGTTTGTAACCTTTTGGTATCGGCTCTAAATAGTAAGCCCCAGTCTAATTAGCGTTCATGCTGCAAAAGATTACCATAGTGCTTTCAAGCAATCCACCAACTCTAAGCTTTCTGTACAGAGCGTCTTCTTTCATTTCGTACAGAGCATAGGTGTAGCGTCGGGGGGGGGGGGGGGGTTAAGTCAACCCCCAACTTAACTTGAAATAAATTAAAACGTTAATAGAAGTTGAGTTAAAATCGGAAAATTGTAGAAAACTTTTAAGAAAGTTGGTTTTTTCCGCCTTTTCAAGCTGTGAAACTGAAGATTCCGATTATGTCTTTAGCCTTAAAATAGTTTTTCACAATGATATGGTGCATAACAAAAATTCGATGCTATATTTTTTTTCTGATTTTATTTATATTATATTTATTTTTCTCATTGTTTAACTTTTGAATACTACTTAAACATCAATTCTATTGTTATTCAATTTAAAGAAAATCATATTATTTCGTATTTTAAGGAATGGAGGAGAGCCCTAACTGAATTCAATTCATGCCCCCTCAAAAAAAAAAAAAGAAGTTAGAAGCACGCTACGCCTATGGTACAGAGCGTCTTTCTGTCATTTAAAAAAATTTACTCTTCAGTCCTTATTGAAAATACGCATATTAATCAAAGCCTTCTAAGTGTAATTTAATTAGCGAAGGGTGTATATAAGTGACTTGTGCACGTTCTCGAGAACAATGAGCATTCTTAAATAATCAAGTAAACATACATTGACAATGAAAATTGATGAATGGGAAAACTGAGACAAAGGGGGAATAGAGGGGCATTTTTGGGGCGTTCGAACAAAAAAAATTTTGTGATTTCAGTCCGGGATAAGGGTTTTCATAATCCCTCTGAAAAATGGAAGAAATGAAGTTTATTGGAAAGAATCACGAAATGTAAAGTGTTTATGTTAGGGTCTATCCGGAAAGCAGAATATCCCGTATTCAAATTCTGTAGTGAGTGAGGCAAGTGAAGAATTTTTTTTTTTTATAAAGTTTTGTCGTTATAGTTTCAACTGCGAAAAACTTCAAACCCAACATTTTCCGAAAAGTCTTCACAAGTCATTTACGTTACAAAATTAGAATCGGCGTACTTGCATATTGTATACCCAATATGCCTTCATTCTTTAAAATGTCTCCCCCTCTGTTTCATTTACATATAATTTGACTAATGTAGACTATATTATTCAGTTATTTTGCTTCAAGGTTTGGTGCATTATTTATTTCTATTTCAGGTGGGAGAGTCTAGATCCACCTGAATCTGGGGATTCTCAAACGCTGATGCCACCGGACTCGAAAGTTACCGATATCGGTAAAAGTAATTCCTTGATGCAGTTGAAAAAGCTTGACCTCGAGAACGGGATTGATAATACGAACCAAAGTGAGATTTTTTTAGACACATTTTTAACTAGAAGGTGAAATAAGAATGTAATGCCAAGCATTTTATTTATAACATAAAGTTTCTTCATTTTTATATCATGTTACAACCATTCATGGCTACAGAGTATTATATTTTTGAGCCAGGGCCGTGGCGGCCTTGTGGTACAGCGCGCTGGTTTTCGGTGCTGAGGGTGCTCAAATCGAAGCATGGCACCGCCACTAAAATGCCTCCGTTTGTGCCGTCCCTTCATAGGGGGCAATGCTGGTCTGCCTATATGGCGCCCCCATAATAAAATGGCCAGCAAAACTGCGGTGAATTATAGGCGAATGTCTTTGCGACAAGTGCCTCCGCATTGGAAAAAAAATGCATATATATATTTTTGAGCCAGGAATTCTGAGTGAATATTGGTTGATGTTTATCGAAATTGGAAATGATACTTGATCTAAGGAAGTGTGGGTTATTTACGAGAATGAACATCTATTTACTGCGATGAGACATAGATCCTACTGAATAATAATAAAGAAAACCTAGATGTGACAAAAAAAAAAAAAAAAAAAAGTAACTAGAAAATATTCAAATTAATTTCAAACTAAACTATTTCCTTTCGGCGCAAGCAACGACCATTTTCTAGGACCCAGGCACGAGCCCGAGTCTCTTAACTTTGAGCCACTACTCTATCAATTAATATGAAGGCCTTATTTGAATAGTTGTCCAACTCCATTCTGGTTCATTTTAAGATACAGAGCCTTAAAGTCTAATGAGTGCCGAGATATGACCGCTGAAGTCTGATTTGTAATGCCCTCTGTTGGCAGCAGAAATAAACTGGAGGTGTACCAGTTTATAAATAAGACAGAAATGACTTTATGAACATGAAAGTGAGGCTAACTTCATTTTTTAAAAAAGTGGAGTTGGACCACTATTCAAATAAGACCTACATATATCCCTTGCGATGGGATGAGCTCTATTTTTTTAAAATTAAATTCTCACACATTTCCTTTTTTTTTTCTTTGTGACCTATGACACAGCATGTGGTCTCAGACCTATCTTTCCCATTCATTAATTTATTGATTATTTTGCATTTTTAAAAATCCTCTGTGAATATTGTCATACACTTCTTAATGGTTGTGAAGAACGGTCGTTACATGCGCTGAAAATAATATTTGCGAGAATGATTATCTATTTAATGCGATGGGTCATAAATCCTACTAAATAATAATAAAGAAAATCTCAATTTTATAAAAAAAAAGTAACTAGAAATTATTCAAATTAATTTCAAACAAAATTATTTTCTTTCGGTGCAAGCAATGACCATTTTCCAGGACCCAGGCTCGAACCTGAGTCTCTCAACATTAAGCTCCTATTCTGTTGACAAAAATTTTCCGGCGATGGGATGATCTCTAATTTTTTAATTAAATTCTCTCACATTTCCTTTTTTTAGACCTATGACACGGGATACTGTCTCGTACATATCTTTCCCATTTATTAATTTATTGATTATTTTCTATTTTTTAAAATCCTCTGTGAATATTTGTCATACACTTCTTAATGGTCCTGAAAGACGGTCGTTACATGCGCTGAAAATATTATTTACGAGAATGATTATCTATATTCATTGCGATGAGTCATAAATCCTACTGAAAAATAATAAAGAAAATCTAAATTTAATAAAAAAAAAGTAACTAGAAATTAGTCAAATTAACTTCAAACTAAATTATTTTCTATCGGTGCAAGCAATGACCATTTTCCAGGACCCAGGCTCGAACCTGAGTCTCTTAACATTGAGGTCCTATTCTGTTGACTAAAATTTTCCGGCGATGGGATGATCTCTAATTTTTTAATTAAATTCTCTCACATTTCCTATTTTTAGACCTATGACACAGGATACTGTCTCGTACATATCTTTCCCATTTATTAATTTATTGATTATTTTCTATTTTTTAAAATCCTCTGTGAATATTTGTCATACACTTCTTAATGGTCCTGAAAGACGGTCGTTACATGCGCTGAAAATATTATTTACGAGAATGATTATCTATATTCATTGCGATGAGTCATAAATCCTACTGAAAAATAATAAAGAAAATCTCAATTTAATAAAAAAAAGTAACTAGAAATTATTCAAATTAATTTCAAACTAAATTATTTTCTCTCGGTGCAAGCAACGACCATTTTCCAGGACCCAGGCTCGGACCCGAGTCTCCTAACATTGAGCTCCTATTCTATCGACTAATATTTTCTGGCGATGGGATGAGGTCTAATTTTTTAATTAAATTCTCACACATTTCCTTTTTTTTAGACCTATGACACAGTATACTGTCTCGTACATAGCTTTCCCATTTATTAATTTATTGATTATTTTCTATTTTTTAAAATCCTCTGTGAATATTTGTCATACACTTCTTAATGGTCCTGAAAAACGGTCGTTACATGCGCTAAAAATATTTACGAGAATGATTATCTATTTATTGCGATGAGTCATAAATCCTACTGAATAATAATAAAGAAAATCTCAATTTGATAAAAAAAGTAAATATAAATTATTCAAATTAATTTCAAACTAAATTATTTTCTTTCGGTTCAAGCAACGACCATTTTCCAGGACCCAGGCTCGAACCCGAGTCTTTTAACACTGAGCTCCTATTCTATCGACTAATATTTTCTGGCGATGGGATGAGCTCTAATTTTTTTAATTAAATTCTCACACATTTCCTTTTTTATTAAACCTATGACATAGCATGCTGGCTCGTACATATCTTTCCCATTTATTAATTTATTGATTATTTTGCCATTTTTAAATCCTGTGAATATTTATCATTCTAAATGGTCCTGGAAAACGATCGTTACATTTGTTGAAATTAATTTATTTTTAGATTTAGCCGTATTTTCCATCGGTTAAGCGTCATTATAAGGACTGTCTGTCAAGCCCGGTTTTCGAAAAGAGTCTCCTACTGGGTTAATTATTGCAAATTGGCAAAATGTATCATCACTTATTGAAATATCTTAAAGATTGTAACAGCAGTTTAAAAACATGAGATTACTTTTATAACTTGATTATTCAACCTTTTTTACAAAAACACTGAAAAAACTAAGATTTCAACTGCCATTTGAGATCACGCAACTGCTTTATGGCTTACTTTTTTTGATAACGATAATAATAATAGGGGTTTTTCTCCATTTATTCTCTAGACATACGACGTTATTTCCACTTCACGCTATAGCATTAAATATAGCTGTCTTATATCGTGATTGATAACGTGGTTGTCATGTATCTGCACTGTGTTTCATTGCAGTTGCAACTAATTATCAATGAAATTCTAGCCTTTTCACTTCTCACTCTTGGTAAGAGTATTATCATTAAATTACTAGCGGCATAACAGGAAACAAAACTCAATGAATTAGAGTTGTAAGAGTTTTTTCCTTCGCGTTTCTTTAGAACTTAGAGAGAATAAATATCAGTCCAAAATAAAACCTTGAAACGAAAATTGTTTTTGATGTATAAGTAATAGAGTCAGAAATCTGAAAATTTGTATTCATCCGTGGTGGTTTAAATACTCATAATTTATGAATTAAACAGCCATTTTTAAAATATATAAGTATTATACAAAATTAATGAATCGGAAAACTTCAAGAATGATTTTATTTCTTTGTAATAATTTGCAGGTGCCCCTTTGGTTGACTTGGAAGATTTAAAATTAGATACACACACTACACAAACATATATAGATATAAATATAAGTAAATCTATGTTTACTGCGTGTCAACTTCTAATAAGAATGTTTACTGTTCTCTCTGCAGATTAGGAGATACTTTATACGTTCGCAATAAAATTTAAACGATGATATCAGGCTAAAAAACTACAATAAAAATTAACGTCAATTAATGTTAATAAACTTTATTTAACTGTATAGCCGGAAGTGGATATTAAGCTATTTTGACATAAGGATGTTATAAAAAACTAACAGTTTTCATCGTCAATTTTCATTTTTTTTGTAATCAGTTTTTGCCAAAATATTTATTTTTTAATAAGAGGCTAGAGGATCTTTTTTTTTAAATGTTACCTTTTCGTTTTATACTACAAATTAATTATTTTATGTACTGAAGTTATTTAGTGAAATTTACGAAATTATTTGTTGTTGTTTACCTCTGTAACAAAATTTTGGCACGAAACATATTTTATATTTTATTTAAAATAATTAGCAAAATTTGTTATTAGTAAAATAAAACTTCATTGATCCAGATTAAAAGTTTTAAACGAAGAATATACTGAAGGTAATATTACAAAAGTATTGAAATTATTTTTGTTTGGTAACTTCAAAAGAAGTACAGATTTGTCTGTAAACATTACACCTCATATGAAAGTAAAAACAAAAACTAACATTAACACAAATTTTATGATTCAACAGTGATAAATAAAGGGAATAATGCTGTCAATTATGTCTATCGTTTTACTTTTTGCGTTTCTAATAATATTTTGAAATTTTATCACAGAGATATCAATGCCTTTGAATGATTTGAAAACAATCCTGCCTAATCACAGAAGTCCAGTTGGAGGTAATTCTAGCCTATCTCCCCTTCAAGTGCCAGCGACTATAGCAGTTCCGCCTCCCAATAATGCTGGAAGTTCTTTTAATAGTTTAGGAACACATTCTGTGAGTCGAAGCAGATATGAAGCCTCTCAAATAAACAAAAAATACACCAGGTGAGTTTGAACAATGTAAGAAAAAGGTTTCAGTTTATTTTTTATTCAGATGTAATACGATATCGGGTTAAACAATGGACTACAGTATTTTGTCTGCAATTGTTAATGCTGTTACAACTTCATACTGCAACTATTATTGACAGCTAATTTTTTTTCCCATTCATGATAATCGGCTTTAGAATGCATTATCTGCGTGTACAAAAGATATACTTCTGTTAAGAAGACTTAAAAAAAAATCAAAATATGGGAGTATTTATTGAATTAGGATATAATGTATTTTTTAAGCGATTGAATAGTTTCAACAAACTTTAGTAGCATGTCCATTTGAGTAAGCAAGAGAAGCTTTACAACATCCAGATTTTATTTTATTAATAACTCATGTACTGCAACTAATTAATGTAAGATTTCGTCAACAGACGTTATCAATTGGAAACAGTTAGATTCTTCTGGAAAATTTATTTTGCACAGTATATATTCCATTTCAGATCCAGTCATCAAGATCTCTCTTAACTATTAAAATAAACTAAATAAAACAATAATACTATAAAAATGCCATTATCAAAATATCATTTATAACATAAACTAATTTCGCAAAATATTAGACTTTTACTCTTAGGTCAGCCGTAGATGCACTACTCTAGCAAATTGTTATTCCATATTGTTAAGTCTGAATATTTCCCTTTTTGGGATTATCAATTTCTTTTACCTTTTCCATAAAAAAATACAGGGTGTCCGGGCTAAAAGTATCCAAAAGTTGTGGCTTATTATTCTGATGAATCAATTTATATTATAAATCATCTTTTCATAATACAGGGTGTCCGGGCTAAAAGTATCCAAAAGTTATGACTTATTTTTACGGAACTACCCATTAGAATTAAAAAAAAATTAAATAGAAAGAACATCTCACCAAGTTTTAATATCAATCATAGATTTCGATCATAGTATCATAGATTTCGATGTGTGCACCTTTTGTAGCACGACAAACGTCTAAATGGTAATCCAGTTCTCTCCAAGTATTTCGTAGCATATCAGGAGTTATTACACAAACTGCTTGAATGATACGCTTCTTCAACTCGTCCATAGTTTAAATTTTTTGTTTATACATAACGGATTTAATGAATCCCTAAGCAAAAAAGTCTAAAATCTCCTGATAGGCTCGAAACACTTGGAGAGAACTGGATTACCATTTAGACGTTCGTCGTGCTACAAAAGGTGCACACATCGAAATCTATGATACTATGATCGAAATCTATAATTGATATTAAAATATGGTGAGATGTTCTTTCTATTTAAATAGTTTCTTTTTTCTAATGAGTAGTTCCGTAAAACTAAGTCATAACTTTTGGATACTTTTAGCCCCTGTATTATGAAAAGATGATTTATAATATAAATTGATTCATCAGAGTATTAGACTTTTACATTTAGATTAGCTACAGATTGTAGCACCAGACATCTAATTTCTTATTCCATAAGTAAAATTTTTTGTTCCTTTACTGGATGATCTCACTATAGTGATTTAGAGGTTATGACCCCTGAACTCTATGAATGGAGCTATTTCCATGAGCTCGAATGTTGATTTTTGGAGTAGTAAAGTGATACTTGTGTTATGTTATCGGGATTTTCCTGGCACATGTCATCAAAATACTATTGATTTTCTATGTATTTAAGGCATCAAGCCCATTTTGCGAGATGATCGAGTTCATCACCATTCGTAACTACTCTCTTTTCAGTTGACCGGACTTAAACTCGCTTTCTGTTGGATTATATTTCAGTGATTGCTATTATCAAAACTCCCGATGGCGTAGTGGTTAAAAGCTTCAAGCTGTCACACCACAGGTCTGGGGTTTAACCCTACGACTGGGCAAGGTATACTCAGCCTTTCATACCTTGAGTGGGCCGATAAAATGAGGACCAAGCATACTTAGGAACTAACTCTGGGGGTCCCGCGTCAGGTTGACCACCTGACCGAGACATATGCTGTATGGTACCCCAAGCCCAAGGTCAAGAAAGCAGAGATGGGCATCACCGGCCTTGGTCCACATTCGGACTATTGAGCCATGAGTTTTTTATTTTTTTTATTTTAGATGACTATTATCGATGTTATAAAGCAGCTAGCAAGACCTCACAGTGAATAGCAAAAGACGAATATCTCACGACAAGTTCTTCCGCATTGGAAATAAACAAAACAATACAAAAACAACTTTTATCGATGTCGTAGACCTCTCTCTCTCTAGAGATCAAACGAAAGAACTGTGATCAAATGCTTAACTGCTTTTGTATGAGAAGTGATTCATTATTCAAAAACGCTTAGAAAAAAAAAGACAGTTTGTGAAATGTGAAAGATGTGCTGATTTACTATCACACGTCATGAAACACAACTGCAACCGTTGAGTAGAGCATTCGCATTTCTTCGTGTCGAGTGGAGACAGCCAGAAGTTCATCTTACAGTAGTGTAGGAGGTGTAGTTTTATAAGCTTCATCTTACAGTTGTGTAGGATGAAACATATGAAATATTAGATTTAAAATTTTAAAAAAAAATGAAAAGCTGACATGACTGTTATAAAAAAGAGCGCGGTTTTAAATAGGCCACAAAAATTTCTAAAATTTTTCAAATGGAAACATCTAATAAATTGAAGCTTTGTCACAAAAGTAAGGGAACATAAGGAAGTTCACAGCCAGGAATTAAAAACTATAGATAGCTGCCAAGAAATGGTGCGTTCTGAAATATTAGCAAGAAAATCAACTCGTAAACGTCAATATATACATCTGAAAGAATCTTGCGTTTAGTTAACTTACGTAGCGTATTTTCCCCGTCTAAAATGTGTGAGCTTTTATTGGTTTTTTAAAAAAATTCTTGAATGATATATATCAGATAGTTTCACAAAGTAGAAATTTGTGAAGATCTAAATTTTGTAACGGAACTTTAAAATTTTCGGTTGAATTAATTAAGTTTTTGTTGTGAGTAAACATAGTTCGAAAGACAACTTTCCTTCTTAGGGAATGAAGCTGTAATGTTGATGAAGAACAGTTTATATAATTCAAAAATTGTTAATACCGAGGTTATTTTAAACCAGATTTTGCCGCATTAATTTTCTCTTCCCAGAAGCTGAAATGTATTGCATATCATGCGATATCATTTGTCACGTTTTCACATCGTTATGAGATTTATAAAATTATTCTGTAACTTTTTTAATAATCGCGTTCATTGCTCGAAGAAGAAAAAAAAATACTATACTAAAAAACGACATGATCATTAAGTAATACTTTCCTGTTTCATAATTTTTCTTCTCAGTTATGGATTTAAAATATGATGCTAAAGAAATTTTATAAGACTGCGAAATTGTAATAAATTTGTTTAGATCAAAAGAGATATATTTTGCTTCGATAATATTTTATACACTTTACAAGGCCTTTTTGTGTAAAATCTGTAAAAACTGAGTGATACTTAGAGAATGATACTTAGAGGAATGATACTTAGAGGAACAAAAAAATAAGAAAAGCTTTCTCTCCAAATGAAGCCCTGTTTATTAACTTATAGAAAAAAATTATTAAATACCTCGAAGTAGCACAAAATATTACGAAGATATCATTACATCAATACTTTTATTTGTTTCTATGATTGTGAGTAATATTTTCCCCTCTTAATAGTAATATTATGATAGACAGTCGAACCCCGTTATAACGAACCCGGTATATAACAAACTCACGGATATAACGAAAGAAAATTTTGGTCCCGCCGTTTTCCTATTGTACGTAATTTAATTAGTATTGTGTCAGTTTAGTATAATCGATTTTAGTCAATTTAATTCATTAATGATCATTTTTAATATATTTTATCATTTATGCATCATTATTGAATACACACTGCAACTAATGAATTATTCATTTTGTGAACTCTAGCATTTTTCTTAACGGTTTGGATATAGCGAACCACCGGATAAAGCAAACAAAACCTTTGGTTCCTTGAAGTTCATTATAACGGGGTTCGACTGTATAGTTAATTAGGTAACTAAACTAGAAACCTTTGTAAAAGTTTCACATATCATTGAAATTTAGATATGGTGAGTGATAGAAAACGTGAAAAAACACTTTTCTAGCCTACTAATCAATTCATGAAAGGTCATAATAAGGGTCAAAGAAATTAGTCTAACAGTAACGACTATTATAGGAGCAGTAGGGGTGCGCCCTCCTGTTGGGCGAAACCCCGCCATGACCCCTGTGGGGGATCACTAGTGCACACTTTATTAACGCTGTAGACAATATAATGAACCTATTGAAAGTCATTCATTTTCAGCCGGTGACATTAATTGATAATCAGGAGATTCGATTCAGAACATTGCCAGCTGTATGTTTTTTTATTCCCTACCGACTCCTTGCTTCAGTTTTTGTAATTTGCAGATAAAAGAACGAACTAAGGACGGTTTTACGTATGACATTTATCTGTACATTTGTGCTGATATATAATAACTCATGCGGGATACATTATGTCCGGATATAAGTAATGGATTCATTTGTACATTTAACATTAATTTTCTAAGCGTATTTTAAGAACGAGTTTAAATCCAACAGAAGCCCAAGCTTCATATCTCGTAAATTTAAAGAAATCTTTGCAGTATATGAACACACTTATATAAATGTATATATACAAATGTAAAAAAGGCAAAATTTTCCAAGCATTTTCTTGTGGATGTTGTCATTACTTCCAAATTATGTGATGTATTGCTGCATGTCTACAGTAGCTAGGCTATTAAACTAAATAACATTGATGACAACGGAGGTTTCACTGTCATACTCTTCGAACACGCTCCATCAGTTGGTCAAGTTCACTAGGTCGCGAGTTTTTAATTTGACTTCAGGTTTGGTTTTCTACTATTATAGGTGACTATGTGAGGTTTAGTTACCATACGACATCGTGGATTGACTTCTTATAGTTTATAACTACAATACTTCTCTAGAAGTCAGTCAGCTGTTCAATTCGCCCCATCCCAGTGTGAGTCTTTCAAACTGTTCAACTGATGCTATAACGTCCACTTTATCCACAAGCAAATCCAAAAGGGCATGTGTGAAAGTGCATAGTTCCACGACTTCTACAAATTGTAATTTAAAAAAAAGTTCTTTCGAAAACGTCAATGCTAATCAAAGGAAGTCACTATGATATTGTCAAATTATTTGATGTTTTAAGGAATGAATAAATTGGTTTAAATTGAAGCGTGAGGTTCTTTTACCTATATTTTATTATATGCGTTCACACATATGTATACACATACATGTATTTAGACCCCGCAATTCAGACCACTCTCTTCAAGGGACGCGCTCGGCCCCAAATCCGACGTTCTCTTCTTCCGCTTGAAACTAAAAACGCCCTTAAAGGAAAGGCTTTTTCACTACTAATAAACTTCTGTTCTAATTCAAATGAATACAAATTTTAATCATCAAATTAACGTGAATAGTATACATTTGAAAAAGATAGTTATTTTTCACAAATTTTCTCTATATATTACCGAACTGTAAAAATAATTTATAGGTTAATCATATTAATATGATGAACTCGGAGAAGAAGCTGAGCTTAAATTTAAACTTAAATTACCCTAAGCAACTTATCTTTTAAATATCTACAAAATGAAATATCGTGTAACAAGCACATAAAATGTTATTTAAAATTTGCTATTATTTTCTTTCAAAATATCTCGTAAATGGTTCTCTTTAAGGGCCTGTTCACATAGGAGTCCGTTGCGTTGCGTTAAGGAAAAGATGACGTCGAGACGAAAATAAACCAATCATAGGCGTTAAAAATTTCATTGCTAATCGTTTGGAGGCATATGATTGGTTTATTTTCGTCTCAGCGTCATCTTTTCCTTAACGCAACGCAACGGACTCCTATGTGAACAGGCCCTTAGATACTTAATTGGGGAACAAAATATACATTTCTTACTGATATCTTAGAAGTGATATTTTATATGTAAACATTATTGTTGAATTTATGTTATAAAATTTTTTCTTTCAATCTTGTCTGTTTTCAGCGAATCTTTGATGAACATGTTAAGTGGAATTTATGCCAAGTTGCTAATCGTGATGGGCATCTGTTTCCCAGTTGCTGAAGTCATGTCGAAAAAGATTCCAACATCATATTATGAGGTATTTAAGAAATACGTCTTTCATTCTATCAAAAGCCTATATATACTTGTGGGTACATATCTCTCCCTCCCTACATACACACACAAAATAATGTAGAAGACAAAATAATGTAGAAGAAAATATTCAAATTAAATTTAATAGGACATACTAAAGAATATAGTACAGTTAATATAGTACAGTTTGAGGATCATATCTTGTACTGTATTTTAATACTTTTTGGATAATGTCCAATAGTCTGCCGCATTAGCAAGAAAAAAAAATATATTTTTTGTCTATTTAGTTGTTATGCACGTGACGATAAATTTATTTAAAGTACCAGAAAAAGAAATCACGTGATCAGCATTTAATAAATTAAATTCTAAAAATTAATCTGTAAAAATTCCCCAAAAATCAGAAAATGGAGGTAAAGATTCGAAAAAGATTTCATTTTAAAGGAATTTTTATGATCTTTCTCGTGATATAAATTTTATAACGCTCAAATTACTATTTTAAATGCAAACTTTAAAAAAAGTTACAAAAACAGCTTAAAAATTTAATTTTAAAAAATCTAAGAAGAATTTTTAAAAAATCTTTCTTAGTGCACCCCTACACTATAAGAAGAATCGCCATGCAAAATTTCAGCCCTTTCGGTCCAGCGGTTTGGTCTGTGCGTTGTATGTCAGTCAGTCAGTCAGTCAGTCAGTGAGTCAGTCTGTTACGGAAGTGTTTTATATATATAGATATTCCCAAAAATAATGGTAGGGTTTTAAATGGTTATAGCTTTGGAACAAAGCATTGTAAAGAGATGAAATATACGTAAAATTGAAGAGAAAATCTCCAAGTTTCTTATGTATTCAGCAGACTTCGATATGTGCTCCCTTAGTTGCCCTGCATACTTCAAGACGATATTCAGTCTCTTCCCATACGCGGCAGAGAACATCCGGCGTGATAGACGAAACAGCTTCGGTGATCCTTTCTTTTAAATGGTCCAGATTTTGGACTTGAATGGAATACACTTGTGTTTTTACATAACTCCCAAAACAGAAATCCATGGGGGTAAGGTTTGGAGACCGAAGGGGCCAGACAATCCACTTTTCTCGTACGACCCATCGATGAGGAAATGTTTCGTTAAGAAATTCCCGCACGATTGTGGCAAAACGTGGAGGAGCTCCGTTTAACTGGAAAATGGAATTCTCCGGAATTTTCCGACGCTAGTCCCGGAGTCTGTCGGAGTCTGCACGTGAGCTTTCGCACTCATGAACTTGGATTACATCTCTTTCATTTAACGTATGACTCGTGTCTGCAACATGATTTGTTCCATAGCTATAGCTATTTGAAACCCCTCCATTATTTTTGGGACACACTGTATATAAATATACAGTGAAACCTCACTGTTGCGACCGGTAATAATTCAGTGAAAAGTGGACGTTTTGAGGGGAAGGCCGTCGTAAAGAGGTTTCTTCCATAACGTTGGCTGTATGGAGTCTTTAATGAGCTCTGAGCAAAATATGGCCGTTTAGAGGGAAATCCGGCTACCCCTCTAAACGGCCATAACGGTCTAAGTTTCTCTATATGTATGTATGTGTATATATATGTATGTATGTGTATATATATATATATATATATATATATATATATATGAAAACTTCTCTAGCCGGCCACCCCTCTAAACGGCCATATTTTGTTTAAGAACTGATTAAATACCTTGTATAGAGCCAATGTTATTTTACCCTTATTTTCAGCGGTTGATGGCCGAATGGCTAGGGCGCTGGCCTTCGATACCAGAGTCTGTGGGCTCGAGTCCCACTCTTGGCATGGACGTTTATAGCCGTTCGGAATCGGCTTTAAGCAGTAGGTCCCGGTCTATTAGCCCTCGTGTAGCAAAAACTTGACCATACCGCTCCTAACCAAACCAAACTTTTTTTCAGCGGCCACCCCTCAAAACGGTCACTTTTACTCGGAATCCTGACTGGCCGACTTAGAGAAGTTTCACTGTATATAGTATATATATATATAAAGTATTGTTATCACATTAAAATTTAAGTTGGGGTAAAGGGTAAATTAAAAGACAACGCTTTGACATTTCCAAGGAACGACCATATAGTATTTAACAACATCAATAATAGTAAATGAAAAACAAAACAATTTAGTTCCAAAATGGTATAACTGAAAATTAGAAAACTACCGAATTTTGTCTAAAGCATTCAGAAAGAACTAAATGGTAATAAAAAAGAAACCGAAATAATGTTCAACAAAATTATAGTACAGGAAATCTAGTTAAGTAACTTTTCATCGCTGAATCCCTTTCATTATTGGGCTCGAAATTTTTATGTCACTCCGATTAATTCCGTCTTTATTTCCTTGTGTTGCCATTTCGCTATTTCTGCGCTGAATAAGGGAAATGGTGTTTCTTTAAATTTTCATTTTTGATATTTTTATATTGGGCGTTTTTATAATTTTGGTATTGTTTTTTAGTTTTTTCATCGCGACCTTTTTCAATCTTGAATTTTAATTTTAAGTAATATTTATTCCGCTATAATGCTCTCTGTGCGTTAACTACTGACCAAGGTACGCTTTACTATAAAAGTCTTAATTTTCCGGCGGGGTATTTATAAGTTGACCAAGGGAGAGACTTAACGTACAATTACACTGAACGTATGCTTACAGTACTGTTTTTTTTTTTTTTTTTTTTTTTTTTTTACAATACTAAAAAAAGTCTTGAGGCATTTTTGAACTTATGTATTTTTTATCGGTAAGTTTAAAGTTTATTTTTTGTGCTCAATTAAGTAAAACATCGACACTGAATTCAAGGTAAGTATCCGGGAATCGTACCACGAGGGAAAGATTTCCAGATGAAGGTTAATTCGAGAACGACTGCCATGTTTTGTAATATAAGGTCCAAACCGTGTGCTATGAACGGAAACTGGTTTAAACGTACAATTTTACATTGAATTTGAAGGAAATGAATTTTTTTGAATAATTAGCTCATCTAGAAATCGTGTACATAGTATTATATTAATCAATATTTACTTCACATTAATTTTTAATGCAGCCTTTCTTATTTATTTTCAAAACTAGATGTCTTACAATTGTTAATTATAAAAAATAAAAAATAAATTACAGTCGGACCTCTATTTAACGAACCTCTATTTTACGAATTTCTCTATTTTGCAAACTTTTCTTTGGAACAAAGAACATTTTGTGAATTTCTTCGTAAAATAACCTCCAAATAGAGAAGTACATTCTCTATTTAACGAACTTTTTCTTGTGATTCAATAATTTTTTTCTCCATATTTCTCAAAATATTTCTGAACATTTCAAACTTATTCTTTCTTTTAACACATTTAACACATTAACTTTCTTTTAACACATTCCGACGCGGGTTGCAGTTTGAAGAAAATACACCTGAAGGGGTTTTTGGTGCATTGCAAAGATGAGAGACATATTATGAGAGAAATCACTTTTTCAAACAAAAAACTCAGACAAAATTAACAGACTTTATCAGTAATTAAATTTAAGGACGCATGTGGTAATGTATGCTTAAAATTACTTCTTATAATAAATGCGATAATGTCATTAAAATTCATTAATTTTAATATATTTTTTTTAATTGAAAATACAGTGTATTCCCGGAAAATGTTTTGTTTTATTCTTGTTTTCCTTGCAGATTTCTGTTTGATGGGTAAGATATATAAAACAAATAGACATTAATTTACAAAATAAAGGTGTGATCAATTACTTTTATTAATAATATTTAGTGTTTATGAATTTAAAATATGTTTTTGTATTTTAAAGTATTTTAAAAGGTGAATCTCTATTTAACGAATTTTCTCTACAACGAACTTTTTTCGGGATTTAACGACTTCGTTAAATAGAGGTCCGACTGTATATATTTTGAAATTTAAATACTGTATTGATATCCATCTGATATGCATGATTGCTATTCATTCATATTAATAGGAGTGCATAACAATTAATGTTACGCACTGCAATTCATCCATCCAATTCATTCAAATATGAATGCTATCTATTCTTCTCATCGAAAAAAAAATGTTTGTATATTTACTTGGAATTACGAGATAGCTTCATTTAAATTGAATGAACAACAGTAAAGGTATACTTGATTAGATATTTCTCCCCGATGAAATTTCAACCTTTAAAATCTAAGGGAAGTTGCAGTGAAAACATTATCAGCTCGATCACAATAGAATCAGGGCAAATAGTTAAGAAAGCGTTTAAAGGTTGTGAGGTTATCGATATAGGAAGTTCACGGAGAAAAAAGTGATATATGTGTCGTAACCCGAGAATTCCTCGAATTGCAAGGAATAATCGCTTTGCGATTTTGCAAAGGCGGAATATTTCCTGTATAAACGGAAGAATCCCGAGAAAACTACATTGGTGTTATGACATTGCAGTGGATTAATTTTCCTTTTTAATTACAAGGATGTGGTGAAATATCTGACTAACGATATTAAACTTGTGTTTTTAATAAAAAATAAAATCTCGAAATTTGTCGCACTTCAAAATATTTTGTCGTTTTCTGCAAAGCGGAGGATCGTTTATCTTTCGAAATACGAGTTTTAAAGGCTTATAAAGCCTTCTCTCTGACCTTACTGATTTGAATAAATCATGAAAAACAAAATGAAGTGGTATAAAGAAGTGAAAAAAGCGTTTCAACACCCAATCCCCCCCCCCCCCCCGACTTATTTGTGTATTTGCAAGGGGTGTTGGTGTTCTCTAATTGCTCCAAACTGCTATAATTTGCAATTCTTTTCCAAGCTGTTCCAAAAAAGTTGTATTTGTCTCGGATTAAATGAAATATCTGGTATGTGAAATACATTGAAGATGACTATTTCGATGGTTAAGTGCCCACGTGTAGTAATTTCACAATGAGGGGTCTTGAGAAAGTTAAATTCGCCACTTTGTGAAACTGCGTCTACATAGCAAATATCTAGGCTGCTGCCTATAATTCCGACCCTTCTCCCTGATTTGGGCATTCATTTCTTGTACATTAACTGGAAACGTTTAACCTTTAGCTTACGGGGCCATTTTTCCGATTCCCTCTTTAGAACGGGAAGTTTCATACCCCCTTTATATATATATATATATATGTGTGTGTGTGTGTATGTATGTATATATGTATATATATATATATATATATATATATCCCGCATTCTTGGGATACCTGCTATCCAACCCCGTAGGGAAAAGGTTAAGCGACTCCAAAAATGGGTATTAACTGAAAATGAGCCTCGAGTAGACATACTTTTTTTTATTTATTTATTGTGCCATCGGTTCCTTATTTTATAAAACCTACCAAAGCAGCAGATAAAAATCTATTAGACTATTTTCTTTTTGTACAAAATTCTAGTTTATAAAATATATTTACTTTTGTTATACTGTTATTTAAAACTATGAAATTACAAGTGTTATGTTTCTTTTTAGGGATTTTATTTGTATTTATATGGACTGAGCATTGGATACCTTTTTTTCATGTACTGTTTTATACTGAGGTCAGAAAAACAGCACAAACAAGTCTCATGCAAGGAAAGATTTCTTATGTGCTTTAGGTCTGTTAGTAAACATGATAACTCTATTGAACAGTCTGATGATTGTAGTAGTAGTCACCATAGTAGTTCAAGAAGCATTAACCAGTCCTCTAAATTAAACAGACTTTATGGATCTTATGAATATACATACTGTTATCTGAGACTAGGTGTTGTAGGTAAGTATATGACATTTATATTCATCAATATTAATCAGTTTCTTTATACCCTATATCAAACTTTAAGATTCAATTTTCGCCGCAGGTGTGGCCACAGTATAGTGACTAGCGTTCTGAGCTATCATACAGTGGGCTTGGGTTCAAATCCCAAAAAAGGCTTGGTCGTTTCCGTGCCCCCCTCATAGGGAGCACTGCTGACTCACCTAAATGGTGCTTTCATAGTAAAGTAGCAAACCTTGCCAGCAAACCTTCGCGGGTCTTCATGGGCCAATGTCAGAGAAGTACCTACAATCAGAGACAAGTGCCTGCCGCATTGCAATAACAATAATACTAAAAAAATAATTTTCTTTACGAGATGTCTGATATCAACTTAAATGGTAATATCCGTCTCTCGGACGGGTAGAGTTCATACTTTTCCCGCTAGGATGCGTAATCATCGATTTGAAACCTTCATGCTCGAGCTATGCTTCAGTTATTCCATCACCTTGGTTGTGTTTGTTTATATATATATATATATATATATATATATATATATATATAAAATAAAAAATACTTTGTCGGCCGGGGAACAATTCCTGGTAGACCGTTTCCGCTATGGCATCCGTTATGAAATTCGGCCATGTTTGAAAATGTCGAAATCTAAGCATTTTTTTTGTCTTGAAAGTTCATAAATGTTACATACTTGGAAAGAGCTTTAAAAACTGATAATTTTTTCTGCGTACACTTATTTTGTTACTTTAATAGTTTTAGAGATATTTCAGTTCTCAATGCATACTCCACCGAAAAAAACGTAACCGTCATGTTTCACGATGTAAACACAGCGTGATTCTTTCACAGCATGATTCTCACTAAAAAATGAATCACTGAAAAGAATGTTTCATCGTGTGTCTAATTTTTAATTATTTTTCTATTTTTCATACTTTTAATTCAAACTTTTTAATCATAAATAGATCATTGGAAGGGGATATTTTGGCGATTAAAAGTAATGAAAAAAAATTAAATTCAAGGGAACTCTGATTCGAGTGTCAAGTGATTCGATAGCTGGGCGAAGGTAGCATTTAATATATTTATTTTGAACTGCCAGGAAGTATACTCTATAGGAGCTCACGCGTGTGTAGATAAACTCTCATACCAGTTAGGGGTAGATGCCCTTTTCGTATATGCCAAAAAAAAAATGAAAAAAGTTATATTAAAATTAAAACCAAGTGTAAATATTTTTTATAAATCAATAATGAAAATTGGAAAATTACATAAGCAATGAGCTACGAAATCCATTTTAGTCTCATGGACGGATGTTGCTCGTAGAGTGAGTCAGACAGATGTTGCCATTTACTGGTTAAATGATAACACCTTAAATTTCATGGAATCAAGACGTCCGATAAAATGCTACCTTAACACTCTACATTATTATTATTATTTTTTTCAATGCGGAGGCACTTGTCGCGAAGACATTCACCTATAATTCACCGCAGTTTTGTTGGCCATTTTATTATGGGGGTGCCATATAGGCGGACCAGCATTGCCCCCTATGAAGGGACGACAGAAACGGAGGCATTTTAGTGGCGCTTCGCCAGGATTCGATCTGAGAACCCTCAGCACCGAAAACCAGCGCGCTGTACCATGACCTTCGAAACCCACGATGGAATTCGAATTCCACTAATGGATTTCGAAGGTCACGGCTGTACCACAAGGCCGCCACGGCCCACACTCTACATTATAATTATTTAGTTAACATCAATGCGTACAGCGGCAGGTAAATTCCCCAAACTGTGGGGCAAAATTTTGTGACATGAAGAGTAGGATAATCTTAGATGAGGTTACATTATTTTAAGCCATTTCTAGTTTAATTTATCCAAACTCCGTTCTTGGCAGCAAAGCCATTCGGTGCCATTAAGCCATTTCTGGAATAACGGAGTGATTGATATATAACGTAAATTTAATATTAACTCATTACTGATCACAAATTCTTATCATCAAGCCATGTCATGGTCTTTACTTTAAGACCTCAAGGTGTTTTACTAAATATTTTATTTAGAAGCATTGTATCACATTTAATCAGATTTATTTTTTAAGAAGGGTCACGATTTAATATTTTATTGATACTCTACGCGATGAAAGGAGTGACGTGTATACAATTTTTTAAGCATGAGCTTTCAGAAACTTAAGTTGTGCTTTTAGTTTGAGTGGAAATATTGACCTTATATCATTGTTTATATAAATGTCTGGATACGGTGTAGATTTTAAATTCTCCTTCCAAAATCCTTGCCAATGACGCAACCACAGGAGAGGTGATGACGAGGCCTACAAATTACACGCACACGTAGGGTCCTTGGGGGGAGGGAGATACGGTCTAATTCCCCCTAGGGGTCTCTAAAACAGCAGAGATAAAAGCAATTCCAGCTTAAATTTTCCTCCAGTTGTTCTCCCTCCCTAAAGTTTCAATTCTGATTGCGTCACTGGGTAGATATATATATTCTCCTACCAGTAAATCAACAGTATTAATGTTTACTGTTATTTACTCATAAAAAGTTACATGATTCGATTTCTCATACGAACTTAAACCTTAAACACCTCAGTGCGGTGTCACAGACCGCGACATTTTACTATTTGCGGGAAAATTCATGTCAGCAATGAATTTCTCACTTTCTAATCTCAGTAACATTTAGTAGCAATATTTCCAGAGTGTATGTGGAAGCACAAGGGTTTCCACTGTTTATTCTGAGCAATATGACGCGGTGTGGGAAACCACACTACGGTGTTTACGTAAGGGTTCTCTGGATGACCACAAATATGGGCGCCATTCCAGGATTTTCGAAAAGAAAAAAATTCCACTACACCGGTGCTGACTCTCAGCTGTCTATTTTAAGAAGGATTGAAGGATATGGAGATGAAAACAAGTGAAAATGAAGATCATTAAAGAATATTAAAAAAAGATGAGGGGGGTGGGTGATTACGATTAGGGATGCGAAATCAGTGAAAAATAATTTAACAGAAGTAGGAAACAACAGAGAAAGTTAACCTTTTCCTTACGGAGTGGGATTGCATGTATCCTAAGAATACGGGCCCAAGAATAAATATATATATGAAGATATACATATACGTATCTATTACGTATATATATATATATATATATATTATTAGCTCTTTCGTTCAGAACTAATTTCTTATCGTTGGAGAGTGGGAGATAATAAACTTTTACTTTAACAAACAATAACAAAAGATTTTATTTGAAAATACTTAGCGGCTCGCCGTATACGTGCGATGCCATTCATTTTACGTTTTTTCTTCTCTCTGCCGTTGTCTACAGTACCGTATTGCGCACGTGCTTACATTATTGCTGAGGTCTTTGACATGCTGCCATCTATTAACCCTGATGACATAGAAATTTGATTACATTATATATACTGTATATATATATATATATATATATATATATATATATACAATCTTACTATTAACTATTAACAGCTGAAGGTAAACAAATGTATGTTAGTTAGTGAGCAGACACGGGGACGGGTTAATCTCGCGAACCGAGCATAGCAGGAAGATCGCCGACTGGTACCGATATACGCAGGCGGACGAGACGCGTGCACTGATGCTATCCTCAACTTTCAAAACTTTAAACTTTTTTAATTATTAAATTAAAACCGCCGAACTCAAAAGAAGTGGACAGTAGAAACAGCTGACATTCCGGGTGGGCCAGCTCCTTTCCGTTTCGCAAATTTCCCCTATTTTCATGCATGCAAAATTGAACTTTTCCGCCCATCAATCGACAAATTTTTTATTTCCATGTGTTTTACAACTCTTCATCTTTAAGGATATACACATTTTTATAAAGTTAAAATATTTTTCCTTGCAAACGAAGCTTTTTCTCCAAAACAGTTTTCCGAATTTCACGAAATCGACAATACTGATGGACAAATATTTCGGTTTTCTGCACCTATTAATGTCAATTTTACGATTTATCGGCATTTGCTAGATGTTCAACTTCCAAAATATACCAAATACATTTAGTAAAAAAAATGTTTTCATTCTAAAAAAGCGTACTTGGTACTTGGAAAACTCACTTTTAACTGAATGTCGAGTTCGTAATTTTTCGACTTATGATTTTACTCACTAATAATTCCAGCAAGGTCGTGAAATTTTTTTCTAATTAATGAGTAACTGATGAAGATTCTTCCACCACCAATTTTGAATTCGTCAAAACTGTCTTTCTATTTTTTAAGCACTTTTTCCACCCATGAGATTTAATATTTACATTCGGCCTTACCGCGATACACCACCCATCTTGCTCAACTGCTTCTGTGCTGCCGTACCGCAGTGCCATCGCGCTGACCTGGTAAACCCTACGTTGTGGGTTCGGTCCCAGGAAGGGGTCGCATCTTCTAAATTTCCCTATCTTGCTATTTTTTGTTTTCCCCCGCGGAACTCTGCAATCATCTCATTGCGAATTGTTTGACCCTGCACAGGGCCTTTTTTTTCTATTATTATGCAAACATTCCATCTTGTTTGCCGAGGGCCATTTTTTCCGTAACTTTATAAATAATTTCAACTTATTTTCTTTAATTTTTTTAAATTCTTCATCTTAATCTTAATTTGTTTAATCTTAATATATTTCTAATTTTTAAATTTATCTTACCCTTCTACTTTTTGAAGGTTTTAAACTTAATTTTTATATTAATGTAACTGGTAACTTTAAACTTAATTTAACTTAATAATTTTTCTATTCAGCACAAACTCATTGATAATAAGCATTTTGCGACAGGAGTTAAAGTCAATCCAGGAACTCTACTCATGAAAAGAAATTCTGCTCAGTTGCAGAAAGGAAAAATTATTAGTTGAGAACGAGTCTAAGAACGAGTAATTTAATAATTCAAATTCAGAAATAATTTTAAAGCACCAGAAATAATTTAGTTTTAGGAAATGTTAAAACCTTTAGAATTTTTTCTAATTGAATAAATTTCTTTTTTGTCTGAAAAGCAAAATTTGAAAACGGAAATTTGAAAGAATTATTTCAAAAGCCAAAAACCGAAATGTGAGAAAGAGAATTTTAAATTATTATTTTGTTTTTTAAAAATTCTAATATATTTTTAAAAGTGATTAAACGGTTTTAATCTTTAAGAAATGAAGCTATTTCATTTTAAATCGATCACATCAGATTGCCACTCAGCTAGTACATATATATATATATATATATATATATATATATATATATAAACCGGGTGTCCCAAAAATGACCGACGATTTGAAAAATCAATTAAAGAAAAACGGAAGGTGATAGAAATGTACGGTTTGCTGCATTCTGCTTAGGCAACCTATTCTCACCAATTTTCAAAATTAGTTACAAAGTTCGTCAACAGATGGCGCTGCTGACTAAGAAAAACTATAAAACAATGTTTTCAAAGGAAGAAGCATACGCAAAGTGGCATGAATTGGCCTCCCTATCCACCAGATTTGACACCTTGCGATTTTTTTCTTTGGGGGTACTTGAAAGACCAGGTGTATCGTCGCAATCCACAAACTGTAGATGAACTGGAACATTACAACTGTGCTACTTGTCAGAACATTCAAACTGAAATGTTTGCACGGGCGTCTACGAATTTTGTCCTCAGACTGCGCCACGTTGTTGCTGCAAACGGTGGTTATTATGAAATCATTGTTCTATAATTTTCCCAGTCAGCAGCGCCATCTGTTGACGAACTTTGTAACTAATTTTGAAAATTGGTGAGAAAAAATTCCCTGGTTACCTAAGCAGAATGCAGCAAACCGTACATTTCTATCACCTTCCGTTTTTCTTTAATTGATTTTTCAAATCGTCGGTCATTTTTGGGACACCCGGTTTATGTATATATATATGCACTCATGTCCATAAATTAAGGATAATGCCAGTTCCGGCAAATTAAGGTTCCGAAACAAAACAAGCGTGACTTATTCATAAAGCTCATTTATTAAACAAAGGATAAAGAACAAAAAAGATGGGGTATGTATGATACCATTCATAAAAACTTCGATTTTTGCTCCCTGGAGCAATTGCAAAAAATATCTCCTTTACAAAAACTTAATATTACATGGTTGGTATGATGGGTAATACATTGTATGTCTCCCATGCGATGAAATACTGTCCGTACAACGCCTAGGCATGTTGAGTATTAAATTATCGAGCTGATCTTGGGGAAGATTACTCCACTCAGCAAGCAATGCTCTCTCAAGTTCCGGTACACATGTAGGAGGGGGTTGACGGGCTAGAACTCGTCTGCCAAGCATGTCCCACACATGCTCTATCGGATTCAAGTCAGGTGAGAATGCTGGCCATTCCATACGGGTGATATCCTCAGATTGAGGGCATTCGTTTACGATGTTTTCTCGGTGAGGGCGGGCGTTGTCATTCATAAACACAAATTCTACGTCCATGGCACCCCTAAACAAACGTACATGTTGTTCCAGAATGATGTCCCGATAAATGTGGTCGTTCATGGTTCCGATTCGAACAAATAGATCTGTTCTGGAGCCCAATATAATTCTACCCCAAGCGAGCAATCCTGCACAACCGTAACGGTGTCGTTCAATGATGTTGTCTTTGTGGTAATGGGTACCTGGCGTTCTCCATATGAAAGTCCGACGTAAATCAGATTGCAAGCTAAACCTGGACTCGTCGGAAAACATCACACAAGCCCACTGTGACGATGTCCACATTGCATGTTCTCTACTCCAGGCTAATCGCTGCCGACAGTGAGTTGCCGTGAGCGGAACACATATGACAGGCCTGCGAGCATATAGGCCAATATTTCCCAAACGTCTGCACACGGTTTGCCTTGAAATTGTGGTAACCGTGGCTGCAGATAGCTGACGAGACAGGTCGGATGATGTACTCCGTCTGCTTTTTTTGGCAGTTACTCAAATACCGGTCTTCATTCGGCGTTGTAACTCGGGGGAGACCTGTACTGTAACGTCTACTGACATTTCCATCATCTTGGAATCGTTGCCAAAGCCTAGAGATGACACTTTGGGCAATTCCAAGTTCCTCGGATACTTCCATCTGAGTACGCCCACATTCCAGGCGGGCCGATAATTCTATACTCTGAATTATATTTATGGACATGAGTGTGTATATATATATATATATATATATATATATATATATATATATATATATATATATATATATATACATACATACATACATGCATATATATAAGAAAAGAAATTTCCCATTCTAAAGAGAGAATCGAATAAATGGGCTCCGTAAGCTAAAGGTTAACTGAAGATAATAGTGGTACCAGTGTAAAACGCCGCCAGAAATTACTTCTGTAGAGATGGATTCAGATAATCCTAGTAAAATTATCAATGAAGATAAAGGACTCAGTTGTCGTTCTGAGAAAAAACCGTTGATGTTTTTATTTCGAATATTTGACGTAAGAAAGGCTCGCTCTTTCTTTAATATTCGCGTACTCTGTGAGAGTTACAAGTATTATACTATTATTGAGGAAACGGGGTTTCTAAAAGATATAAGTGATTAGTTTAAGAGATTGCAATAAGAACGAAAAGTGAAAACGAGAGACTGAAATGAGATGTGAGATGTAATATCTGAATGGGTATAGCAGATGAATTCCACAAAATGGAGCAGAAAAGTATTTTAGTATAAAACTGCTTCATATCTACATTAAATATTAAAAGGAAAACTAGATATTTATATAATATTTGCGAAAAAATCTTTATTCTCAATGTGTGCTCTAAAATTTTCGAGGATTGTAAAACTTGAATTCGAAAAAAAAGTAGTTTTGCAAATTTTTAAATCTCATTTTTAATGCTATCCTAATTTCAAAACATATATAACTAATGAATAAATATGATTACATTCTAATAAAATACTGAAAATGGCATAGAATTTAAGTTAGTAATCGATTTCTACGATCTGTCTACGATAAATGTGCAAAGTTAATCCGACTACGTGGTTAAGGGTTAACAAATATGAGAGAGGTTTTTCTATATTTGATTTAAACCAGTGGGGCAGTGAAGAAGGAATTAGTTGGTTAATTCACCCCGAAATTCTTATATATATACAGTTAGGTGTGTAATAGTTTTTGACAGCTTTTAACTATTGCGCTCAACCTCCTTCTGACCAATATCCAGCCTACGCCACTGTATTGACTAAGTGTAAAAATTTATAATTATATTACCATAAAAATGTGTAATTATGTTGCTATAAAATTGATTACCAGTTTATAATACTTACGTTTTTTTTAAAATTTAGCGTTTGGTATTGCAAGTATGATATACTCAGGTTTGGAATTTGGACAATTCTTCGAACTGCAGGCCGGAACACCTTGTTACAATGTGCTTTTGGAATAAGTCCCATTGCAAGAATGTCTTTTACATTCATTCAAATGTATTTCATATTTTTGAATTCTCAGGTAATATCCCATGCAGGGGCTTTATGCAAATTATAATGATATCTGTATTATTTGTCTTAACTTTTCTCTCTCTTTCATTTATATATATATATATATATATATATATATATATATATATATATATATATATACTATATCACATACATTTTTGTGTGTGTGTATAGAGAGTTTATACTGTATAAAGGTTTCCCATAATTCACAAAAGAATTATTTGTAGTATTTATCATTCCATACTTGAGGTGAAAACAAAGATTTATTTTCACTTTAACTATGGAACCCAAAGAGTGAAGGACGATGTAATGCACGTAACAGAAAAACGCAGTAAAAAGCACTTAGTGTGTCCCAAATTTTCCATTTAATTCACTGGAGAATTTGCTGACTAAGGATTTTTTGCTTAGCTCAGTGGTTTCATTGGTGTAAAACACGTCGTCGGACTGGTAGCGGTTAACAAAATGAGGACCAGGCTAAATAACACTAAATAAGGATGATTTTTATTTACACCGATTGAAGAATGATGAAATCACGGAATGATATTTGAACATAGAGGACTCTAGGGATTCGTGCGAGTTGTCAAAGTTCAGGAACTTCACACCGCATGAGCAGATACAGTTCAGATAGAATTTATACGATTCTAGTTGGCACTTCCGATGTAAGTCTGAGTTCAGGATAAGCGCGTCCACTGGCTCCCTATACTGGAAACTATTTGGCTGGTTGAGGGAACTTCTGTCAGAAACCACGGTGACAAGATGTCGAGCTAAAAGTCAGATCCGTCTGGGATTGAATTTTCAAGTTAGCTCCGATAACTATACAGAGCTTTGTCTAAAGCTGGTTGACCAGGGTCGGATAAACTCCCCTCTCACGTCAGGAATCAGGAGAGTTACTCTCTCGCCTATTACGATATAATGCTTCCGTAAGAAGCTGATCGAAAGGATGTCGAAAGACGAATTCCTACCACACAGGAATTTAAGAGACTTTACGATCTCTCGATGATTCGACCTAGCCCTAGGTATGAATCAACTAAGATCACCTACGGTTCTAAGACAAGTTCTCCGTTGGAGAAACAATTTTATCACGACCGCACTGACCGGAGTGAGCGACTTCTTACCTTGAGACTAAGAAGCTAACTAACGCTAATTTTTTCTCAGCGACCTAACTCTTGGATTTGGCGCTCCGATCACTGGAAAATTAAAATGATTTTAAGTGGTGAGCTTTAAAGGCGACATCATCTTTAGGGGCTGTTATTGGTCTATCTTTTCCCGCTGGAGATTCAGAGCTGAGCTCGCACTGTTAATTTTGCGAGCCTTCTTCATCAATCAGTGGGGTGCGAAGCGAATCAGGCTTTCAACTTTAACGTCATATCTCAGACTTACTGGCGCGGCGTAGCTTCGGCTTCATTGTCAACAACCTCTTGTTCAGACCGCCTTCTGTTGCTGTGCCTCCTGCCCGTGGCTACGAGCGCATGTTTATGTAGCCGGTGGTTCACTAGAGATCGTTAATTTTAGGAAAGGATTCTGTTAATTGGGGAGAATCAATTTTGATTCTTTACATTGCTCGCTATGAACTAAGGGGAGATCTATTTAATAAAAAACTTATTGGCTCCAATATGAGATGCCAGTTATCTAGATTTAAAGTGTTAAAATACAGTTACTTTTGTGATAAAGTTTTTAAAAACGATTTCAAATATCTTAGAAGCGTAATTTTGGACATTTAAGAATTCTAATTTTTTTTTATTACAATCCAAATGAAAATTTTATGGTTAAGTTCAAGTGTTTACATTTTTACTTGTACCTCACCCCCCCCCCCTCCATATTAAACGCATTTTAAACTTTAGAGTAAATTTTGAATTTTAAGTAATGTTTCAGGTATGACGTGAATATATGGAATATACTAACATCTAAAAATAATTAATTATAACTAAACAATCATGTACTATTCAAATAATGAAATTTTACTGCACTACATTAGTAGAAATATCCATCCTCTGTTGCAGATTTCCTAATATATTTAAATTAAATGTATATAATATTTATACTAAATCAAACTATTAAAATACTATAAAATGATTTCAAATGCTGAGAGTGATATTTCAGTTATTATGATTTAGAAAAAAAAGATACATTATTTTATACTATAATTGATTATTATTCCTTGTTAAACGTAGCTCTTCAGATTTAAAAATAAAACAAATGTTGTTGATTTAGCTTATTGTATCATAATGAAGCGAAAATTTATATTATTAATTTGAAAACGGAGAAACGTGACCTATTTTTATAAAAATATTTTTAAAAAATTTTGAAAAATTCACATTAATCATCATTTTATCGGAAAAAAACTTTCATGTATTGCTTTACCTATTGACTTACAAGGTGAAATAAAAGTGTACCATATACTCTTGTTTTTGAGTAGAATTCCATTTGTTGTGCATAATTTAATACTTGCATTTAAATAATCTTTAAAATTATTTTCTTAACTTTTCTTAGATATGCATTAAACGATACAAGATTGTGGCAAGATTTGGACTCATGCATTTGATAGCAACAAATATCTGCATTTGGTTACATGTTTTAGTGCAAGAAACAAAGCACGGCATTCTAAACTTGATGAATGTCAATTTAACTCTACCAATGGCTTCTTCAATTCCCTTGAATGTATTAGCAGGAGGTATAAACAATTTTTTTTAAACCTATATTACTATATTTTTAAAATACTGAAAATCTGTTTCCTAACAATTTTGATTGCCTAACTAACCAGAGGTGTTTTATTTCAGTGACAAATGACATGAACTTCACTGATTTGATATTTGAAGTTCCTGGGAATCTTTCTAGAGTCGATCGCTCAATTCCTGACGAAATTCCACAAACTATCCTTGATGTCGAAGGTCAAATATTATGGGAGAGCTTGTTCAAGAAGCAAGTCATTTCCTTTTCCCTTGCACTATTCAATACAGCCTTATTTGTGCAGCAATACTATACATTATGTGGAAAAACATTGGCAAATTCGGTCAAATAAAGTTGGCCAATGATACCATGGTCAACAATACCTCTTTCAGTACAATTCAGAGACAATATAGTCATGTTGATTGTACTAAAGCAAACAAAGGCTTATTTACAGGTATATTGGTTCTTGTTTTGTCTATCATAAGTATCATACTATTTTATGTTCTTATCAGCAAACCTAATTATAGAGCTTTAGCTATCACAGAAGCAAGAGTCACTGAATTAGGTTTATACCTTTTGACGTCAGTGGCAGTTGCAGTTGCTTTAATACAAGTTCGTGAGTTAAAATATAACTCAAGTAAAGATACTGAACTTGATCAAATTCTTCTTATAGTTGCCCAAAGTGGTCTTTATCTTTTTACCATGTTTAGTATAATTGGAGGTCACTTTACTTCAGATCAGAATACACTGTTAGTACTTTTGACATCATCTGCATGCATCATACAGGCTACACTTCAAACCATTTTCATTCTTGATGCATCTAATTGCTATGCAAGCACAGCTGATCAGTTGAGAAGGAAGCCAGGGAGAGAATTAGTTACATTTCTTCTTGTTTGTAATTTTGCTATGTGGGTTATGAATACTTTGCAAACACAGCGACCTGATTCCATCCGATACAGCTAGAATTTTATGGGCTGTGGACATGGACAGTAATAACTCATATTACCACACCACTTGCAATATACTTTCGATTCCATTCAACCGTTTGTTTATGTGCCATTTGGAAAAAAACTTATAAGTTAAAAAGTGATTTTGTTTAATTTTTTTTAAAGTTGCATTAAGTTATGAGAGATATACCAAATTTTATTTGAGTAAATTCTTTAACTTATCTCCTTAAGTAAATTCTTTAACTTATCTCATCTTATACTTTTATCTTAATCTCAGTTTTCAAAGGGAAGAGAATGATTAGTCTAAAAGCACAGAATTTTAATAAATCATGCATTTTAGAATTCAGTGATGACATAGAATTGATGAAAACTTATTTAACAGACATTATCTCTAAAAGATATAAATAAAATCATAATTAAAAAATGGCATCAACATTATATTAATGTAAATTTAAGCAAAAACCTTGACACCATTTATCTCTCATGTAAATAAAGTAAGTACAAAGAGTGTCATTATTATAAGATTGATTAGTCTGAATTTCCTTTGTATTATTTTGATAACCAGTGAATTTGATAGAAAAATTTGCTAGTCTTTTAGTATTGTTTGCATTTAATACCATTAGTTACTTATGTTTCTCTAACTAACACAATTTCCATTTAATAAATTTTATTTTGTGAATAGTTAAAATCTTCGACAAAGTGCAATGTAAGATTAAATATTCTGTATCTGAATACTTCTAAATGTTAGATAACAAATAAGCTGTATTGCATTAAATTGTGATTACTGAATTTCTGAGTTTTTTTTAAGACTGTTTTCATATTTTAAATTAGCAAATAAAAGAAATTCCTCAATATTTTACTATATTGTTTACTCATGAACTAGAAAAAGAAAATTTTAACAGAATTTTTTTTAATGAAGTTTCAGCTATGTAATTTGAACGGTACAAAAATTGCATTTGATCTCTAAAAAGGTTAAAGTGTAATATTATTCTCTTAAGCATGTAAGTCAAACAACATTCCATTGCAACTCCACAGTGGGTAAATTCAATTTATATGCTAGTTTATTAAAATATATTGACCAACAACATTGTATATACTACATATTTTGTATTTACAGTTGAATGGTTAGTTCCACAGGTAAACCTTTAGTATTTTCAGTTGGAATACAAAAAGACAAAATCATTACTATTTAGTTTTTTTTACTAGTGGATGATGATCCATAAAATAAAAATTGAATATAATTCACTGATTTATAACTTTTCCAACATACTTTTTAAATTAATAAAAAAATCTTTATTTTGTATTACAGGGAATGCATAATTGTTTGCATACTCATGTGTTATATTTTTAAATAATTGCGCTAAGGATCACAAATCTTACTAATCCTAAGTATTGGAAATGACACTTATGTGTTTGTATAAAACTTACTTTGGCATTTTTTAGTCTGTGTACAATGTATTGAATTGTTATACATTTCTATATATAATCAAACAAATATGAGTTCTTGACTGATAATCTGTATTGTTTGCAGTTTAACTTTCTTATGTAATAGAAAGCGAATTGCAAAATTACATTTTTCTTTAATTCTTACCTCTTGACTATATCATCGAGACCAATGTTTCATAACTATTTGATTTGTAAATATATTAATCAATCATTTGTCTGTATATAGAATTCTCCTTCCTTTTTTGTATGAGCTCACATATAATTATACAATCAATCAAAGAGGATCAAAAGTCAATCATTAAACTTGTTTACTTTTTGCCATATGAAGACTATTTATCATTCTTTTTCATTTTGTCTATTAAAATTCATTAAGCACATTCATTTATAAATTATATTTTGTAAATATGTAAATATTAATCACATTTCAGTCACCTACACCAATCGCTCTTAAATTAGCATAAATTTTCATTATCTGCTAATACATATGTTAATATGTGTTAGTGTCTTTCAAATTTATGCATGTATTGCTTATTTTTTTTTAGTTCATTTCAAAAAGTTTCATTGTGTAGTTATTTTTTCATCTACACACTAGCTATTTACATGAAAATACAATATGAAAATCCTGTAAAAAGAAAACTTTCTGCATGTGTATTACAAACAATTTTAAGCTTTAAAGTAAACATCATATTTTAAGAAAATACTTTGAGAATCCTATTTCATATGAATTTATTATGAGCTATGAATGTTTAAACTCTGCATTTTAACAAAGTGTTAAGGATATGAACCCTTTTTAGAAATATCAAACGTGTTATTTGTTCCAAAATAATACATAAACTACATCTTCCCTTCGTATCAATATATCAAACACACTGCATTTTTTGAAACTTTTCTTTTCCTGCTTTCATATATTAATTTCTAAAGTCATTAATTTCCCAGCATAAGTCTTCCTGTGCAGATTCATCTGCAATAATAAAATTTTGTTAATATTACAAATTTTAGATCTAATATAAATGCATTGAATTCTTACTGTCTCTCAAACACACACTGTATTGAAATTCACTTATAATATTTAGACAGTTTTAAAATGTACCTGTAATATGTGTTGCTGTTATTGCAGATACATCTCAAAATAATTCTAAATAACGTTATAATTTCATATTTGTTAAAGATAAAGAAATCAGAAACATTTCAAGATAATTTTTTTATAAAATATGATGCTATCTTATTTAGTTAGAAATTAGTACTTTGTATAAATTTATTGTGCGACTGGCTGCATAAATACAGATATGTGGATAAAATCCTATTAATGGATCAGTAATTATTCTTCTAATATATTTTATAACGCATACACACACCACACACACACATATATATATATATATATATACTAGTTTTTTCTCTTTTTTTAATGTATCATAGACATCTACCTCCATACTTAAGAAGTTTTGTAAAATGTCACCAGATTACAAATAATTTGGAAAATGAACTGTTAGTGTATGCTGTTGTTTTTAACTGTATTTTATCTTTTATATCAAAATTAATTACTTTATACCTTAAAAATGAATTTAGTTTTCATTGAATAAATGAAATTTTTGTGTGTGCTCAATTTTTTGAAAATTTTAATTTATGTTGACAACTTTGTGAAGTATTGTAATTTGTAATTTATATATCTGTTTCACATTTTTTCCCACTCCATTTTGTATAAATGTGATTGGTTGATTTAATAATGGACTGAAAATCATGTTGCCTGTATTATATAAATTTTAGTGTTTTACCTTAGTATTGTGGTGAATTTTCTGTGGTAGAAGATTTTAATGTTTTATAGATTATTTTGATACAGGAAACAGCAAATGGGGGAAAATATAACTTTTTGAACTTATATATATATACTTATTTCTTGGTTTAATAAACAAGTATGCTGGCATGCAATTTACAATTGAATTTTATACTACTACATTTTCCTGCATTGTATGCTGTTTCAATGATTTAAATTTGTAGTTGGTCAGATTAATAAAAAAAAATTTTTGAACCTATTATCTGTTTCATATTTTTCTCTGAGCTAAAAGGTATTACAGAGCCAAATTATACATTTCAGCTACTCAGTATAGGAGAAATGATGTAGAAAATTTGCCTATAATCCCTTTGACCATAAGAGAGGAAATTAACAGGAAATATGTTTAATGTAGGGATAAAAAAAAATGCTTAAATCTAATTTACAAATGAATTGAATGCTGTATAATACGAAGACATTAATATAACATATCCTTCCAGTGAAGTTTTTTATATTTTTCTTTGTTTTTTAATATAGCAATGACATTTTTATCAAGCATGTTAACATGCCATTCTTCCCCCTTTAAGTAATTCTTCAGCTGCTGTTAAGGAACAGATATACAATTTGAGACTCAGATTACCAGCTAAGGTTCTTTCTCTGAAAAATAACTGTGCATTGGAAGAAGAGCATTCCCTGACTGCATTTGATTAACAGCAGGCATTGAGTTCTTATTTTCCTAGAACCTATCCAACAACACATATGACCTAATATGCATAATGTGTTTTGATGATGATTTACTATCATTCATAATCCTCCAAGATGCTAACGTACACAAATGTATTTACCTTCAATTTTTCTCTATTTCTATAGGAACAAAACTGGAAGTATATACAGTATTATAAAAACATTATATAGGTTCATTTCATGAATTTAAATATTATATACATTACTTTAAATTAAGATTTTTATTGTAATTTGGATTTTTGAGATAATATCTAAATTTCCACAAAATAATATTTTACGTCTTAGAAATAAGTACATGCTTTTTATTTTAAGATATTTTCAAGGTAATAGAAGCAGTAAGCTCAAATTAAGCTTGAAATACATAAAATTACTATTGGGTAGTGTAATTTACGCATCTGTTTTAGCATAAGTTTTTAATGTAGTAAATTTTTTTGCTTTATATCAATTAATCTGAAGTCTATTTATAGCCTTTTTTTCAGGTGCTTTTTAAGTAATTATGGATATACAGTGGTGCCGTCCGAAAAGCGGACAGTTACGGGACCAAAAGTTTTGTCCGTTATTAGGAGGTGTCCGCTATTGGGGAGGACAACTTTTAACTTTATCTTTTAACTGTAGGCTAATCCTTTTATCTTGCATCAAATATTCCCAAAATACAATGTATAGGAGCTAAATTATTTTAATTACTACTGAAAAAAAATCTGTTAACGAAGTTCGACTCCTCTTTTTCACAGCAAACCTGTTTTTCAAGGTGAATTTTCATAGTATTAGCTCTGCGAATCCCTCCTAATCTTCATTGTTCAGAGAGAACTGTTTTGATTGTTCGCTGTATTTCAGTGCTTCCGAACAATCTTTGATTTTGCAGTCTTCAATTGGCGATTCCTCATCATCATCCTCAGAAAGGGCCAGAGCTTCAGTGGTGTCCCGATGAATGAAATTGGAAACATGCAGGTTTTCTTCCTCTGTGGATAAATCAGTCCTCAATCTTGACATATTCTTCAACATGTGGCGTACGCAAGGGGGGGTGATGGGGGTTATAACCCCCCCCCCCATTGGCCCTGATTACATATATTATTTAATTAGGTTTATGCACTGATTGCTCAACACTACTCTTTCATAGTAATAGTCCAGTCAAATTAGCTCAAAATGGCGGCGAATCATGCATTAAATGAAGGGGTTTGAGATTTTATCAGGAATGTGTAGGGGATGGTCCCCTGAGCAACGCATAATAAAGTCCCCTCGATTTCAGGCGCCACGGGCGGGGGGGGTTATGAGGTCACTTTTTTCAGTTTTCTCGAAAACGGAAAAAATCGCAGCGTTTATCTCGAAAACGGTGCGTCGCAAAGAAAGATGTCATTCCCAAAAATTAAAGCTTATAAAATTCCCTTCCAAATGGTATATCCATGTTGTACCGAAGTTTACCGTTTTCGAGATATGAGCCGTTGAATATGAAAATTTTTCAAAAATAGTGGTAGCGGTTCAGATATCTCGTCAAATTTCCTCTTCTAACTCTTTCCCCTTCCATTCTAAGAAAACTCGTGATAGAGAAAGTTGTAGAGCGAAAAAATTTCATTCAAAAATGTATAGTGTTATGCTAATTTATCTTCACCAAGTAAATAGTTAGAGCGTTTGAAGTTTAGGGGTTCTTTTCAACATTTCGCTTGTAAAATGCTCGTCACTCAAGTTTCGTTTCCATGGTCTGTAACTCTCTTAATCACTTTGTATGCTGTTTAATTAGATTCGTATAGTATTCGTACCCATATAAATAATAAATTATGTATACCTGTACGTATAATGTATATCTCATAATATACAGACGAAACACTTGTAGTACAAAGGAGGAAGTAAGAAAACAAACCAAAATGTATAAAAAGTTGTTCATATAATCAAAAAAATGGTTATCAAAAGTAAGTTCAAACAACAGTTACATAAAATATTATATACAATTTATTTCATCAACTGCTTTCCTGTATATTAAAAGCCGTCAATCTGATACTTCGGAAAAAGTTTCAAACAAGTCAAAGTCTTCACTATCATTTAGCTTCTGTAGAATGTCCGAATTTTCATGAAGTGATTTCCCTCAAAGGTGGCATCCCACTATAATGCCACGATCAAAGTCACTAAGCTCCTTTTACTTACTCATCGTCTCACAAACGCATAATATGACCTGACAAACCACTACCAATACTTTTATAGCTTTCGGTTACGCATCAAATTACGTCATCTGCTAGATCCACTTCTTTAGGGGGCGGATACTTTTGGCCGGATAGTGTATAATGTATTATTGAATATTAATGAATTATATGAATTATTAAATTTACTTAATGGGGTCAGTACGAGCAAAGAAAAATGAAAGGTACCTGTGGTGATTGAGATCATGCTCAGTTGGCGGGGCCTAGAACATGAGCAGGAACATTCGTTCCTCAGCTCCAGTAATGTCTCCTGGTGAAGATTTGGAGTCATAAACACTTTGGCGATGTTTGTTGTTTCATTGGCATACCGCTGGAAACATTGTACTATTGCTGCTTTGCTTTTAACCATAAATCGCTGACGTAGTGTCACAATCTGAGAAAATTATGGATGAAGAGAATGTACTGGTTGAATGATAAGGACCTGAAGATGTTGGAAGAGTAGAGCCTGTCTTCTGTGTTGGCCCGTCCGGCTTTCATGAAACACACATTCGTGTTTCGTGGGTGAGTGCCACAAGTTAGACGAGCAGGTCTTACCTATCTACTATCACCACAGTTGAATGAGAGGTGTTTTGCCACTCACCTCTGACAATACTGCAGTCAGCATCTCCTTTTTCTGTAGTAGACTGTATACCCCTTGCACCCACGGCCTGAACTAACATAGTAATGAGCTTGGTTTTGTTCTTTCATTGAAAAGGAAGTTTTCCTGATGAACAGTAGCCACCGTGTTCTTATTGAAGTCAATATCCACTGATGTTTTACTTGATCTCTTCGATGTTCGTCTCTTTCCATGGAGTTCGTGTCTTCATAACCATCAAAATCCACAGCTGAACTGCTGCCGTAATGTTGATTATGTACGATACATATTGATTGCAGATGGAGGCGAAGGTGGTGTTTGTGTTCCACTTTACTCTATGAAGCAGGAAGCCGCCATGGATTACAGTGAAACTGTTCTTCACATTGATCAGTTGATTGCATTTGGGAAAGTACCAGACATTGCTGACCTTTTGATTTTTCTCATTATCCCCTCGGCGAATAGAGACATAGGGTATGGGGCTAACTCGTACGTTAGCAACTCCTCTACATCCCCTTCTTTCTTCTTGGTGATCAGAGTTCATTGAAATTTCATCAGAGTCTCTACCACCACTACCACATCATTAACTTTGATCATATTGCTCATTCAGATAAAGGAACGACTGAGTCCTTCTTGGATTGTTTCACTTCTGAGAAATTCATTCCAACAAGAGTGCCCATTGTGCGGGTTCCAATTTTCAAGGCCTGGTAGCAGTTGACGTTACTTGTTCCAATTACTCCCGTTGAAAGTGACATCAAACAATTACGTTAGCAAAAGGCGGGTGATCAGCCAACCATTGAGCAGCCTTCCTTCTGTCTAGATCATCTGTGGTTATGCGTGATGCTCGAAACTCAACATGTTGTTCTCCTCTTGCAGTATGGACACCACAAAAACATCTCAAGTGAACTACATATTGCTGTAGCTGTACGGGATCCCCCAAACCCATTTCGCCAACAACGAATTCACTAAAGCCTCGTCCACGTGTTAATTCTCCTTCCACTCTTCATGTCACCATGAGTGTCACCTCAATTGCCATGTCAGAGCACACACCAGCCATTGGTGTTCCAGTTCTGTTGAGAGTGAAGTATCCAGGATCAATAAAATCCTGCATAAGTTGAAGGTGGCAAGTTGTTAGTCCCAGCATGTGTTTGTACATATAGGTGAGTACACTTTGCATAATGAAAATGCCCGCTGGCATGGAAGTAAGGTAATCATCAGTTGGGCGCTTGTCATATGATCTTCCCAGTTGCGCTGTGTTGCAATGAATTTTTTCATCAACACCACCATTTCAAAGTACTGGACCCACAAAGCTGCTGTTGGCCTATTACCTTTGAGACATGAGAATTCGTTGCTCAATTTCACTGAATGCTGGCAAGGGAGGTATTTGGAAATGTGATGTCGAGTAATTTCTACTGAGGTCAGAAGTACTGAACTACTTCTTCTTTTTCATATGGTGTGGTATCTAAATTTTCCAAAATGATCTGAGTTAGTGACACTTTTATACATTTTGGTTTGTTTTATTACTTCCTCCTTTGTATTACAAGTGTTCTTCTGTATATTATGAGATATACATTATACGTACAGGTATACATAATTTAATATTTATATAGGTTATGAATACTATACGTATCTAATTAAACAGCTCACAAAGTGATTAAGAGAGTTACTGTACCTTGGAAACAAAACTTGAGTGACGAGCATTTTACTAGCAAAATGTTGAAAAGCACCCTTAAACTTCAAAACGCTCTTAACTATTTACCTGGTGAAGATACATTAGCATAACTTTATACATTTTTGAAGGAAATCTTTCGCTTTACAACTTTCTCTATCACGAGTTTTCTGAGAAATGGAATGGGAAAGAGGAAGTTTGACGAGATACCTGAACCACTACCACTTTTTTTGAAAAAATTTCATATTCAAACGGCTCATATCTCGAAAACGGTAACACTTGGGCTCTAAGTTAGCACCTATCCTTTTTAATATTTTTATGAATTACATTCCTAACTCTCCATCCACTACACTAGCCATGTTTGCGGATGACACGGCAATACTACCTAAGCATCAAAATGTTAAATATATGCACAAGTTCCTACACAGACATATTGGAATTCTTGAACGATGGTTCGAACGGTGGAGGCCTGAAGTTAAGACCTTCAAAATCTAAAGCTATTTTTTCAGTTACAATAGAATTCCATCTCCTCCGGTCACAGTATGCAAATCAACTGGTTCACTTTGAGAGAGAGGGCAAATACCTAGGAAATTACCTCGATAGTCGACTGACGTAGAGGAAAAAATATTGACATAACATTAGAAATTTTTTTAAGCCCGTAAGTAATCGCCCACCTCCTGTACCAGAATCAAAAGGGTTTAGATAACAAACTACTCTTGTATAAAACCGTACTGCGTCCCATCCTGTTGTACGCCGTTCCTGTTTGGGGCTCAGCGGCTGACACCCATATCCAGCGATTGCAGACAATTCAAATAAAACACTCCGCGGTATTAGGAAGGCGCCCTGGTACCTTAAAAACGTACTTATTCACAGGAATCTGAGAATCGAACCCATTCGGCAACACATTAAAGATCTCGCATCTAACTTCTACAAAGATTATATTCAATAAACAACGAAGAAATAGCTAACCTCCCCGACTACGACCCAAGGGAATGCTATAGGCGTCCTAAGGGACGCCTATAGCATTCTTCCTAAGGCCTAAGTAATTCACCTAAGTAATTCACCTAAGGCCTAAGTAATTCACCTTGTAATTCACCTAAGGCCACTTTGATTATTCACCCTGGTCTCCTTCCCCTTTTTTAACTCTCCCTCGAAACATCTTCTAAATTTAATTTACATTTGCCGTTGCTTCTGGTTCTGACCTGCGTTTTTTTGATGGATCGACCTCAAGACTATCCTTACTAATTTTTGCTTAATCGTCTGCTACCGTAATTTTTTTTAAATAAAACCTGCCACATTATTTACTTATTTATTTTTGCTAGTATTAGTATTATTTATTTTTATTTATTTATTTATTATTATTATTATTAATATTTTATTATTATTCTAACTTTCAAGTCAACACTTTTCTTTTAATCCTGAGAACGGAAGTATAGCCACAAAAAATTATCCATACCGAGGATATGGAGCCCTGTTCTCTGGTGCCTCGTTAATGTACCATGTCTATGTCTATGTCTACGGTAACACTTGGGTACAAACATGGATATCCATTTGGAAGGGAATTTTATAAGCTTTAATTTTTGGGTTTGACAATTTTCTGTGCCACACCCTGTTTTCGAGATAAACGCCGAAAACTGAAAAAAGTGACCTTTGGACCCCCGCGGCGCCTGAAATCGAGGGGACTTTATTAGGCGTTGTTCAGGGGACAAACCCCTACACATTCCTGAAAAAATCTCAACCCTTCATTTAATGCGAAATGAAAACCTAATTTGACTGGACTATAACCCCCTCCTTTGAAAATTTCTACGTACGCTACGGTCTTCAACGCTGATATTTGAATCCAAATTGGCTACTAGATCCGCAAGTTCTTTTTCCGCTTTTTTTCAGCAGTACTGTCAGTTGCCACTTCGCCTGTACTCAAAAATCTTGCCTTCTTAAAACATTTTAGAAAGCACCCAGGTTGCACCTTTTTAAGGGCTGACGTAGCCCAGGAAATGGCATCCAAACAGATACCTATTTTGCGAAATCTTCGCTGGATTGCAGGAGATAATCTGTGAAAGCACATGTCTTAGAAGCAGCTTTCTGTACTGTACTTAAAACTAAGGATAATTCCCTGATCAAGTGGCTGTAGCATCGAAGTGGTGTTAGGAGGCAAGAAAACTAAATTAACATTTTTGGCATTGACATTTAATGCCATTGTGCACATTTTAGGGTCGAAATTCACTGTATCAAGCACGGAAGGGAGGAGTCCGGAAAAGTTCGTTGTAAAGACGCATAAGCATATATTTTTAGCTTGCTTGTTAAAATAATTTGAAATGTTTGCCAAAAAAAATTGAAAGTGTTTCAAAAATACCTGTCCGCTATTCGGAGTGTCCGCTATCTAGAGGGAATAACATGGATTGTTCTATATAAAGGACTGGGACTCGTAAAATGTCCGGTTAATTGGAGGTGTCCGCTATTCGGGAGTGTCCGTTAAGGGAGGTTTCACTGTAATATGGAAAACATATTAAGTAAATTCGTACTGAGTTAACATGAGTTTTATGTCTTCCATTAGCATGTAGATGCTAGTATTTCCGGTACATCAAGGTAAACTAAAATTTATAAATATGCTGTCATATGAAGCAAGTGTCATATTCTTCGTTTGAGCACAACCATCAACTTCCTCATAGCTTTTATTGGTAGTTCAGTTAAGATATGTATATTGGTATTTTCTACATATCAATCCATCATATGTACATGTAGATATGTACATGTGTATCTGTAATACGGAAAAACATATTAAGTAAATCGTACTGAGTTAACATGAGTTTATGTCTTCCATTAGCATGTAGATGCTAGTATTTCCGGTACATCAAGGTAAACTAAAATTTATAAATATGCTGTCATATGAAGGCAAGTGTCATATTCTTCGTTTGAGCACAACCATCAACTTCCTCATAGCTTTTATTGGTAGTTCAGTTAAGATATGTACATGTGTATTTTCTACATATCAATCCATCATAATTAATGTATGATATAGAAAATATATGTCAGTATAAGGATATGAAGGTTTCGAGAAGATGTTTTAAATACATATTGTTGCACCATTGAAAAAGAATGCTTGGGAAATTATTATTTAACTATACTAATGAATTCCACTTGTATTATCTGCAGATATAAGGCAAGAAAATATAAAAAATTATGAAGAGTCTTTTAAACAATGATTTATATCAGTGGTTACCAACCATAGAAGTCTACGAACCACTAAGCCAGAAATAGAACCACGTGCGCCCCCTCACTCCCACCGACTTGAGGGGGGGGGCCTTTCGGGGGTATGAAAACTATTTTGTATCATATCGTAATAATAAATAATTATGTTAAACTTTTAAGAAATTGTAATTTAACATCGGATAGTTATCGGATATATTCGGCTTTTCTAGTTCAATGAACATATGCTTTCAAAGTCCCCATTTATTTGGCAACTTTTATATATGTGGTGCTAGACCACTCCCGAGGCTCTCGCGGACCACCGTTGGGAACCACTGATTTATATGATTAAACTAGCTGAAAACCAGCACTTCGCTACGGAGTACATTCAAATTAAATACAACGGTCAATGTATGCAATTAATGCCAAAAAAATAATATATATGTATATATTTATAATAAATACGATGATCAATATATACAATTGATGTAGAAAAAAAATATATATTTATAAAAAAAATCGTAAGGGATATTTTTATAGACAAAATTATGTCCAATCGTCTGCACATTAGCAAGAAAAAAAATATTTTTGTCTATTTAGTTGTTATGCACGTGACAATAAATTTATTTAAAGTTCCAGAAAAAGAAATCAGGTGATCAGCATTTAATAAATTAAATTCTAAAAGTTAATCTTTGAACATTCACCAAAAATCAGAAAATAGAGGTAAAGATTCGAAAAAGATCTGGTTTTAAAGGAATTTTTATGATCTTTCTCGTGATATACATTTTATAACCCTCAAATTATTATTTTAAATGCAAACTTAAATTAAGTTACTAAAACAGTTTAAAAATTTAATTTAAAAAAATTTCAGAAGAATTTTTCAAAAATCTCTCTTAGTGCACCCCTACACTATAAGAAGAATCGCCATGCAAAATTTCAGCCCTTTAGGTCCAGCTGTTTGGTCTGTGCTTTGTATGTCAGTGAGTCAGTTATGGAACTGTTTATATATATAGACTAGCTGAAAACACTTCGCTACGGAGTACATTCAAATTAAATACAATGGTCAATGTATGCAATTAATGCCAAAAAAATAATAAAATAAATATATATATATATTTTTATAATAAATACGACGATCAATGTATATACAATTGATGTAAGAAAAAACAAAATATATATTATAAAAAAAATCGTAAGGGATATTTTTAGAGATTAAATAATGCAGAAGAAAGTATTCAAATTAAATCTAATAGGACATACTAAAGAATATAGTACAGTTAATATAGTAGAGTTGAGGATCATATCTTTTACTGTATTTTAATATTTTTATGGATAATGTCCAATCGTCTGCCACATTAGCAAGAAATTTTTTTTTTTGTCTATATAGTTGTTATGCACGTGACGATAAATTTATTTAAAGTACCTGAAAAAAAAATCACGTGATCAGCATTTAATAAATTAAATTCTAAAAATTAATCTTTAAAAATTCACCAAAAATCAGAAAATGGAGGTAAAGATTCGAAAAAGATTTCATTTAAAGGAATTTATTTTAAATGAAATAAAATTATTATTTTAAATGAAATTACTCAAATTATTATTTTAAATGAAAACTTAAAAAAAGTTTCAAAAACAGCTTAAAAATTTAATTTAAAAAAAATCTAAGAAGAATTTTCCAAAAAATCTTTCTTAGTGCACCCCTACACTATAAGAAGAATCGCCATGAAAAATTTCAGCCCTTTAGGCCCAGCGGGTTGGTCTGTGCGTTTTATGTCAGTCAGTCAATCATCAGTCAGTCAGTTACGGAACTGTTTTATATATATATATATATATATATATATATATATATATATATAGACAATACATTCAACTGAATCACTCTAAGTAGCACATCATTTGCACATGCATGAGGCCAGAAAAAAAAAAAAAATACTCAGGTACCCACATGACCAATTTTGTTTATACATTGTCATAATATGAGGCGGTGAAAGGCAAAGTGTGTAAGTCACATTTTCAACTTTTTTTATTTGAGGGCAAAAATGTAATCTCCATGTTCAGTTTATAGTGGAATTACAAATAATTATTATTTGCAATATCATAATAATTATCATGAATTATAATTTGTTCCTTTTATAGTGGAATTATTGTAGTTTTTGCAGTAAAACGCTTTTGACTTACACCACTTGACTTACTGACTTACACCACTTTGCCTTTCACCGCCTTATATATGAAAGACAGAAAATTTCTGAGGAAGGAGTGCACTTCGCCTACGCCACTAACTTTGCAAAAATTAATTCTTCATAAGTATTAAAATATATTATCTTTAAAAAAGTTCATTTTCTCTAGTATGAAGCTTGGAATACAGACGAAAGCCACTGCATTATTTTTCAGTTTCATGGATAAAATTTTAATAACACTGAAAAGACATGAGTACAAGCGGATAACATTTTCACGAAATAAGACTCTATATTCGCTTGGCACTTGGAAAAACTGCTTTTTATTCTGTGTATAAACAGGACATATATTTACTGTTTAAATGTACTTGTAATATAACTAATAATAAAGGATCTTTGTAAACCTAATCCTCGAAAACTCTTGGCAGTTGTAACTGCCTCATTGGGTGTACATTCAAAACGTAATTTAAAACAATGTTAACACATATCGTCATAGAAGAAATTGTTTGTATTAGTTTACTTATTATTTTGCATAAAATTACATCCCTACCTTACTTGTTAACATTAGGGTGATGTAGAATGAAAGGGATAGGGTAAGTAGAGTTATTAAGAATTCCCGAAATGGAGATTTAGATAAAAAATTAGGAATTATTATGATTTCGAATTCTTGAAATCTATGAAGCCTAGTGCTGCCCTCTATAGGCGACGAAACTAAACATTTAATTTAGTTTTATTTCAATTAGATGGTTATTTCAAAACAGCTGATGAAAACGGGAAATTTGAATGTACCCGAATCTTAATTAGTCCTAGAAATTCCCCAATAACTCTTAAATGAGTCATTCTTGACAGTGTTTAGCTACTTACCCCTAAAAATTCATTCATTCTTTTTCTCGACATTGCATTAACTCTAAATCACACCAGAGAAAAATTTCTGTCGATAAATTTTCTAAACTGATTTATAACAACTTCACTCCTAAAGAATTTTATAAATGAAAAATTTATTCAAAGATTTTCTATAATAAATGTTTTTGTGTAGTATCCCATGTGAAAAAAGTTGTTCTTATCTTCAGTGTGGTGAATTATGCAAAAGTATTCTGTGTGGTAAAGTGCAATAAATATATTCAATAATCATTTTGCTTTAACTACTTTGACAGAATCTTCAAAAGCGGTTAAGCACTTTTTTTTAAAAAATGAATAATTTTTTTAAACGATGATAAAAGTATAGAATAAGGGACCATTTAAGTATTGCACAAACATTCAAGAGGGGGGAATCAGAGCAATGCTTACTTAAAACAGAAAACGTGTACTCAAGAGAGTGCGCTGCGATGTGCTCCTGATTCCAACAACTACTCTACCATCCAGCACAGAACTTAAGTTGATCTGTTTGCAGTAATCGTAAGATGTTTTACTCACATTCTTCAGTTGAGTCATGTCTTGTTTTAGAGGCTTTTGCTTTAGGCGACGTTTTGTATAGCAAAAATGTCGCTTAACACTTGACAGATCAAAATTATACGAGAAACTTTCTGAATTCCACGACTACGTCCAGTTCGTACAGCTGTACGACGTGCCAATAAGCTAATGTGTATTTTTTAAGCACAGAGTGAAGGTGAAGGTAGAGAATGGCTTGATGAAGAAGAGGTAGTAATGGCTTCATGAAGTAGAGGAAGTATGCAATAATTAATGATTTTCAATAGACGGTAATAATTAAGGATTTGAAGATTAATAGGGACTTGTTCGACGGATAAAAAGTAAGTAATACAGATTCTTCCTCAGTGTTGCGTCATGTATTTATATATTTACTTACTTTTATATTTTAATATGTACTTTCAAAGACTTAATAAAACTGTTACAACATTGATATACACTCTTAGACAAAATAATAATAATAATAATAATAATAATAATAAAATAAAAATAAAAGACGCACCAAGGGGTAATGCAAATTGGACACAAATTGATATGCATACAGGTTTCGACGGAAAATGCAAAATTTTAAAGTATGGCGGCCAATGAATGAACATGGGACGCTGCAGCGCATCTTAATTGCGCAACTGGCAGGATATTAAAGAGGAGAAATTTCGATTCCAGGTCATAAATTCTTTGCGAATTTAATTTCGTGTACTCAGGTAGACAGTAACTATGCCTCGCATACAGTTGAGCAAACAATATGCGCAGATGTCAGCATTTGAGAGAGGACGTGTAGTTGGGCTGAAAGAGGCCGGTTGGTATAATCGGCGAATCGCTCGACATTTGGACAGGAGCGACGCCACTATTAGACGATGTTGGCAGGAATGGGTGAACCATGGCCGAACACAGCGTTAAGAAGGAAGCGGTCGGCCTAGAGAAATGACAGGACGTGAGGACCGAGCAATCGTCAGAGCGACACTCACAGACCCAGATTCATCATTATCATCGATCGTACGTGCAACTGGTGCTTCAGTGACCGCAAGGACCATTCATATGCGGCTCAGAGAAAGGGGGCTGAGCTCACTGCGCCCCTTGCGTCGACTACCACTGACCTCTGTACACCGACAAGCCCGTCTGCAGTGGTGTCGGGCACATTCCACCTGGAATGCCACTCACTGGAGTAGAATTGTCTTCAGTGATGAGTTCCGCTTCAAATTGAGCCCCGATGACCAGCGTATACGTATGTGGAGACGCTCCGGACAGCGGTGGGATACCAATCTGACTGTCTTCCGCTATACGGGCCGTTAACCAAGAGTGATGGTCTGGGGTGCCATTTCATTTCACAGCAGGTAGTTTGGAGCATTATGGGCAGGGCCCTCCAACCAACTCGGGATTTTGGAGATCCAAAGTGCCAGTTGGACAGAATTTGGCACGATATCCGCAGGAGGACATCCACCACCTCTATCAATCAATGCCAAGCCGAATAACTGCTTGAATAAGGGCTTGAGATGGATTAACGCGTTATTGACTTATTCCCTTTGTGAAGCTCTTTCTCTTGGATAAATCATCCAATTTTGTTGAAATGCAATCATTTTTTTTTTGTACATGTACATCACATCTACCGATTTTCGTCCCATTCGGATAACTCCTTCTTGGTGCGCCGTTTCTTTTGTTTAAGAGATGTTACTGTTTTGACTCATTGCTCAATGTATTTACTATTAAGGATTTGATATCTAAACACTTTTACTTAGAATCGGACAGTAAATTTAATGATTGAAAAAAAAAATGGTTTGGTCTACGAAATAATCACAAGAAATTTGCCAAATTTTACGTAACAAAAAAAAAGGTGGGTTGGGGGGGGGGGGGGGTAGGATATATGCTTATTTTTGCTAACAGGGGAGGGAGGGGGAGGGTGTCTAAAATGACTAAAAATGGGCTTACGTAATACTTGAACGGTCCATAACATTAATTGGTAAAATTAAAATATTCTCGCACAGCATTTATTCGTAATGAGCGTAAAGCTCGCTGGCAGGAGTAAAAGGAGATTGCCAATATGTACTGTCAGTAAAATGTTCAATAACTTTTTTCCCGTTTGGGAATGATTTAAATTGTTTTTTTTTATGGAATGCGACCTTCACTGTTCCATTTTAGCTTTGAATAAATTGACTGCACTAGTCATTATTTGCGCTATATACGAATGATTGCCTTTCAACTTCAAATTTAATTTATCAGATCAGTTTGAAATTTGGTTAACAAAAAAGTTTTGTCGTTTAATATTGCGCGAGATTCATACTTGGACTTTAGTTATTCCCTCTCCTGAGACAGAAAAAAAAATAAACTCAAGTAATATTTCCTTATTAGTTAGCTCTGTTATGCTATGGCATGAACGTACAAACCATGTCTTTCTAAACGCTAAAAATTAGTTTAACACTTCCAAATAGCTGAGCTGTTCGGTGCTTTGCTCTAGCTGCCTTGGGAAATATTACCATCTCGCGAGGTGAAATTTTGGAAGGTTATAGAGTTTGATTAATCAAATAGAACAATTGTTTGAATTTAATTGTTATTGTGCAAGTCTTTTAGGGATTTTTAGTCCACGCGTATGTCAATTTAGGTTTTGAAAATTCATGCAGGAAAACCTTGATAATTCGTTACCCGGGTAAGTCGTCAGTTTGTTTTTTTAATAACTTGTATATTTTTGTTGACTACAATGTTGTCAAACCTGTGTTTCATTCTGGTTGATTAAAAAGCTCTTCCCTAGAACTTGTCACCGTGTGAAAGGTTGAGGAGGGTAATAAGATATAATTATCTCTTCAATAAGAGAATGAATCTTGTGAAGAATCACGCTGACTCCAAGCTCAGTTTCATGTCAAACAGCAGTTCAAAGGACACAACCTCCCATATTTAAGAAGCCCCCACAGATTGTAGGAAAATAAAGAGAAAATTTCTCTCAGGTGACGCCTTGCTCAGCCAATTTGTATCTTGATGATAAACCGAACAATACTTTTAATAGGAACTTTATTATCAATAGCAGCATTACACACAGCGTTGTTTTTCTTTTTGTTTTTATTAGTAGTTATTTTGTGTTTGCCCATTTTAAATTTAATTGGAAAAATTTCTCTCTATATATGCATATCAAATAACATTTTACCCTGCTGGTGAATACTTACAGACCTTTAAATTTGAAATGTAAATCACGACAAGGAAAGGTAAAAGAACAATGCTTTTCTTAATAAATAAATAAATAAATATATATATATATATATATATATATATATATATATATATATATATATATATATATATATCAAAGAAACATTATTATATAGCGAAGTTTCCATAGGAACACAATTGAGTTTAATGGGGTATCTTATTGATCTTTCAATCGATTTCACAACTAAGTGAAATCAGTTTCTTGGAGAGTTCATGGAACATTGCAAGATGAATGAGGTTAGGTGTCAAGCCCTATATTTCTCGTATGATACTTAGTAATCAGAAACTACATGATTGATTGAAAGTCTATCAAGTTACGCAATCTAATAACGAACCTGACAGAGTGTTGATTATTTTGATATTTTCTTGGGGAAAAAAAAAACAAAAGAAAAAAACTATGTGAAATTATTCCATCAGACATTTCGTATGTCAGAGAGAGCTTTTAATTTAAGGAATTAATACTGTAGATAGCAAATCTTAAAAAACCATAGTTGTGGGTTGAAAAAATACGGACCATAGTTAGTAATTTAGATGACTCCAGGTGATGACCGGAGTCATTTGACCTTATGTCAAACCCGAGACTCCTAATTGAAACATCTTCGCGGTAAGAAGAATTCTTATTTTTGAATGCCTCTTCTGACATCTTTGGTTCTTTCTGAGACCAACGATTCAAGATTTTACTTTATATATCTATTGTGCCCGGTATAAAGGGCTTAAGTAAAAAAAGTGATTTTCAGATATTTGTTAGTATTGATGAAAAAAAAAAATCTTTTGATTTGTATAAAAGGCTTAGGTCTATCAAATTTGTATACAAAAGTACATTTCTTTGTACAAAAGACTCAAATCGAAATTATTGTTCTGCGATTGGTATAAAAGCCAATAACTTGGTATTTTTAAATCACTGCTTTTGACTTAAGCTCTTTATACCGGGCATCATAGATATTTTTAAAAATTTTTGAAGGTGCCTGATTTTTTGCAATTTGAATATGTCACATGTGCTGCCTAACGGCCCATTATCATGCTTCCTGGGGCGCGTCTGTGACAACAGTCTCCCATGACCGGTGAGTAAACCTAGGTCTCCTAATCTCTTGATTTGTTAATTCTCAACAAAGGAAGTACCCGGGTGCAGAATCGGATTTCTGTAGAGGTGTATGAAGCGTGCGCTTAATAGCCGTTAAAAGTTAATGTGGCATTGAAAATTAATTCCTCTTTATTACTACTGTAACAACACTTTATTACTACTGTATGTTTTCATGACTCAACCGATGAGTTGAAGTAAGTTGATCGATTCATAAATCCTGATTGTGGTCGAATGATTTAAGAGGGTTTTTTTATTTGAGGGAGGGGGGGGTGGCATTGCTAAATAGTAATGATGGATGCTCGTTTTCAGCTCTTAAAGATGCTGAAAAACTATATACGCAGTTCATCAACTTATATGCTTTTAAGGCGACTCTTTGTCTATCTAAAGTTTAAAGTACTAAATTATGCGCAAACGTTCGACTCTGAAGCCATTATTGGTAAATTCTAAAAGCGAGAAAAATACTATTATAGAGTTGCAAATATTAATGATGATTTTTGCTTTGGTTTTTGTAATCTACGGTCATCTTTAGTTGCACGAGGGATAAACAAACCGCGACCTACGGTTAACAGCCGATTCCGATAGCTTGCAAATATTTATAAAACCGAGGGATTCTAATGCATAGGCTCTGGTACCGATGGTTAACGTCCACGCATCCGCTGTAATAATTTTTTGTATACAGTGACACTTATTGTGGGATCAATGCATTCCTTTACATAAATTATATCAAGGCAAAATGCTTTTTAAACTTTTTACTTATAATTAATTAAAAAGAAGTCAATATGTTTATTGGTTGCGTTGACATTTACAAAATTTGTATATGATACGAGTGATAAACATTTCAATATCTACCTAGAAAAAAAATTCACATAATCCTTTCTTTTCTTGGTCAAAGAAAGTGATTGAAGTTTACTCACCGATGAAAAACTGTAAAATTATGTCCTTATGATGGTATAAGTGATCGTTAAAAGTTGGTTTCGCTGAAGGATTTTCATGCACCACTGTCCCGCAGTTGTCAGGAAATGTCACTTTTCGGTACATAATTTTACATAAGCTCTTGCATATTTTTTTGATAAATTTTGATTATGAATGTTTTCAACTAGCAAGTGTTACAATGAATGAGACTGCAATCAGACTCTTTTATGAAAAAGGAATCATCTTTTTGTTTCTATTCATTCTCTAACATACTACACTGCTGGCCACTGTAAATGCAACACCCTGAAGGAAACATGCAAATAACATGAAATTTACAACAAGCATTAGCGGAGGTGAGATATGCAAATGATAAGAATTTCAGCGTAGACGCACATCACGCGCGCCTGTGGCGCCACTTAAAAGCGCTATTTAAGGCTTGGAGATTTCGACGATTTCAAGTTCGGCAATTGTGTTTTTCTTGTGGTTTTTTAAAAAAAAACGATCAATTATGCCTCGTCGAAAACAGCGATCATCTTTTGATCAAGTATCCGAGTTCGACAGAGGAAGGATAGTGGCCTACCGAGATTTTGGATTATCTTTCAGGGAAATCGGTAGTCGTGTTGGACGAAACCAAACAACTGTAATGCGGATATGTGATCGTTGGATGCAGGAGGGTACGACGGACCGGCGTGTTCGATCGCATCCACCTCAGCGCATCACTTCACGTGATGACAGGCAAATTGTGCGCATGGCAGAGACGGATCGCTCAGTCACATCACGAACCACAGCACAGCACATGCAGTCTGTAACGCATCATCCAGTATCTGCGCGTACCATTCGACGCCGTTTACAGCAGAGTGGTCTGTCCGCAAGACGTCCATTGCTTTGTCTACCCTTGACGCAGAACCACAGACGTCTCCACCGCCAATGGTGCGATGACAGAAGGATGTGGACGGCAGAATGGAAGGAAATTGTCTTTACTGACGAGTCACGCTTCTGTCTGCAACACCACGATGGTCGCATTCGAGTCTGGAGACACCGTGAAGAGAGGCTGAACAGCTGCGTTATGCACCGCTACACTGGTCCTGCACCGGGTCTTATGGTATGGGGCGGTATTGGATATCACTCTCGCACACCTCTAGTACGCATTGCCGGTACTTTAAACAGCCAGCGCTACATCTCCGAGGTGTTGGAGCCAGTTGTCCTTCCTTACCTTCAGGGCTTGCCCACAGCCATATTTCAACAGGATAATGCGCGACCACACGTGGCACGCATTGTCCAACGGTTCTTCGTCAATCGCCAGATTGAATTGCTTCCCTGGCCGCCTCGCTCTCCGGATCTTTCGCCGATAGAAAACATGTGGTCCATGGTTGCTCTACGATTGACCCAGATTCCATCCCCAGCTGTCACAGCAGATCAACTTTGGCAAAGTGTGGAATCTGCTTGGTCTGCTGTACCCCAAGAACTCATCCAAAGTCTCTTTGAATCAATGCCGAGGCGTGTGGCAGCGGTGATCTTCAACAATGGCGGCTACTCTGGCTACCGATTTTGGCAGGAACCACACTTCACAGAAGTCTATAAATTTAATCATTTGATACTTGGTCAACATGTTATCTAAAAAATAAATTTTGTTGTGATATCTCTTGTCTTTCTTGGTGTTGCAATTTGGGTGGCCAGCAGTGTAATTAATTACATCTTCAGCCATCAAAGAAAAGATTGTGCGCATTCCTTTTCAGCCAGAAAAATAATTTAAAATGCATTAACTGTTAAAAACCACAAAAAAATTAAACTTTTTTTTCTAAGAGATGATTTTTTTAAGCATTTTATTGATAGTCTGGACCCCCCCCCCTCCTCTCCCCTGAATGGGGTTCAAAAAGAAGCCAGGCCCCAAAGAGCCTTCCCTCTTGTCTGGGGTTTTTTCGACTCCGTAATAATAAATCTTTTTAGATGTGCGTACACCTTAATTACGTCGTAAACTCTAAGTACATTTATTCATTTAGTTGTATATTTGTTTCGTTGCTTAGAGCTGCTTTGAGCGCATATCTTTAAAAGTAATGTTCCTCTGAATCTTTCTTATAGCTTCTGTTTTATGTTCTTGTCATTAATAATTTTCGGAAGCTTCTGTTTCCATCTAATCTAACTCTTTATTTATTCCGGTACAGAAAGCTTAAACGAATGCAATGTCAACGATTTTGCCAAACATGTTTTTGAGATTCGAATTCTGTCACTCACTACCTTGTTAAATGCAATTCAGTAAAAAGTAAAACACAATTGCTGAGATTGCTGTGGTAATGGAAACAGACATATGCACACGTGTCACTCCATTTTGTGTTCTTAGAATGTCAGGAGATGCATAAGTATCACGATACAGGTAAGAATATTTATTTTTTGTCCTTATTTATTTTTGTTAAAATTTAACATGCTTTATTAGAATTTGAATATATCTATTTAAGTGTTAAATGCAATGCTAAACGATTCAAAAGCAGAATATTAGGAATGAAAGTTTAAAATTATAACTAATTTTTCAGTTAGAGCGTATCATCAGGAATATTATTGCAGTATGTATGCTGTTTACCGTCGGATTTATCTATAAAACAATGACTTTTTAAAAATACATTTCCAATCCAATGCGTATATTCTGTTAAAGATACACACTCTGGATACACCAATGTACTTTTCTCCTGATTTGTTGAAAATTGCTGTCAAATAGTTTTAAAATACAGGGAAAAATGTTGTTATTATTTTATATCAGTTATAGCTCTGTTATTTTTATTTTTCAAAAATTTCATTCTGGGAAAAACCTCTTGAGAATTAAAGAATGTATTTTAATGATGTACTTAGAAGTAATTAAAATCGAATTAAAAGCACACTTGACTGTAAGCAAACTATTTAAAATTGAACACAAAATCCTGAATGTATTTATAACTTATATCTAATTCACAGTTCCTACAGGGTGGCTAATAAATACTGTGACAAATATCGAATCATTTAATTACACACGGATGAAATAGAAAATGGAAAATACAACAATATTATGAACATTATACATGAAAGTTTACCATGAAATAATTTTACTCGAATCGACCGCCATCTTTATCGATTACTAAAGATAATCTCTTACGCCACTGTCCTATTGCGGCACGAATCATTTTATGAGGTAATTTGTCCCATTCACTCCGTATGGAAGCTTTGAGGGAGTCCAAACTTCTGTGCTGCTTAGCATTTACTTTAGACTCTAAAATCCCCCAAATGCAATAGTCTAAAGGATTTAGATCTGGTGAAGAAGGTGGCCAATCTTCTTACTTGATAAACTTCGGGCAATTGGCATGGAGCCATTCCTGTGTTGTTTTGGATCGGTGGGACGGTGCAGAATCTTGCTGAAATATCCAATTCTTTTTGGGATACAATCTGTTAGCATGTGGTAATAAACGTGTAGCCAATACTTCCTGTTTGTAATATTCAGCATTGATTTTTACCCCTTTATCGATGAATTTCAGAGGCAGTTTTCCATTGTGTGACACTGCAGCCCAAACCATAACAGAATTCTTGTTCTGAAAGCGTTTAACAGTTCGAAGATTTTCAGGTATATCCTCGAAGGTTGCTGAATATACAACATCATTTTTAGCATTATAACTTTGTTCTGTACAAAACAGCTTCTCATCAGAGAAAATTATCTTTTCAACACTTTTGCTACCGTGCCGGTTCAGCAATTTCTTACATCTTTGTAACCTTTTTACTATTTGTGCAGTAGTCAAACCTTGAACTTTTCTTTTGCGATAAGGGCGAAAACCCAGGTCTTCATTTATGATAAGTTGCATAGTTCTGCGACTGATGTTCTCTTCTGCAGCCATTTTATTTGCAGAACGTTGTGGATTTCTTCGTATCTTTTCATTAATTCTTTTGATACGTTCTTTTGTACGAACAGTGCGTGGACGACCAGACCTTGGTCGATCTTTACAGCTATTGGTATCCAATAATCGATTTATAGTCGTATATATAAACGTCCTATTAAAACCAAGGCATTTTAATTGCTTAAATATTTTACCTGCAGAAAATCCGCGATCAAAAAGCTGTTTAACCATTAACCTTTTGAATCCAGCTTTAAAAATATTCTACATGTTTTACTTTAAACAAAAATCGTCTGCGTTTACAAAAAGTTGCCAATCACACAAATAGATAGATAAATTGTTTTTCCAAATGATTAAAATTAACTCTTATTTTTTGGAGTGTTACAGTATTTATTAGCCACCCTGTAGTATAAAATGTATAGTGCACATTTATGATCGTAAAAGAGAAACGTTTACGGAAAACTTTAAAGCGTATTTAAGAACACAATTTTCATTGAATAACCCTTTGAGACTACAATGAAAATGCCTTGCATTATCATTCAAATTATTTATCTAGTTAATATCATTTAAATGCTAATATAGCAGAGGCTGTACATGGTCTAAACAATTTAAACTGCGCATAATGTTACAGCTGTCATTTGCAAACTCGCATCAGTCCAATAAATTTAGAGGTACGTTTGTACCATCTTTATTCAGCTGTTTCATGTTGAGCTATATATTAAATTTTGGCCTCACAGTTAGTTCTTCATTGCTTGTTGTTTTTTTGGCTATGTATTCATACAAGATAGACTTTTGCAGCTGTTTTACAAGAGCTGCCCTTGAAAGTAACTGTTTCAGAAATTTTTAAAATCTTACAAGGCAATCATTCAAAGAAAATGACGTAACAGTTGACATGAAATGGTCATTAACACCAAGTTTTCTGCCTGAAGAGAAATCCAGCAATATTGAAAGCCAAAGAACAATGAAGAATCAGTAGCTGTTCATCCATGAGTGATACCTGAGTGATCAAAATTATTAACTTGTATAAGTCCCTTCATGCTTTTAGTGTTCGGTAACATTGAAAAGTTTTGAAGAGATGACTATTACATATTTATTATACACATGAGCTTGATGTAATAACTTTGGTGTAAAATAAGGTTTTTAACTAATCGATTGAAAATCTTGTCTCAGTTGTGCGAAGCATATTGGCAGTGATATGTGACTATGGGTTCAAAAATGAGAATATATAGTCTCTTAATCATCTTCAATAAATGACACAATTTTAACTGCAGATCTTGGCGAATTCTGCTTTCAACTCAATTAAAATTAGGGAATCTAGATTCACATAGATAAGTTTTATTTTTAGTGTACTTTAAAACTGCAATACTTGTAAATAAAATAAAACTAGATAACTTTTATGATCAGCAAATTTAAAAGTATTACAGCGTTTAACACGAATTTCCTGTAGCATGCTTCCAATTTATTAAAAGCGTTTGCATCACATTTTTTTTATCCTTTAGGTTGGGGCTGAAAAGCTTTCGAAAAAGTCGGGTTCAGACGCTTACTGGATTTAAATAAAAGACTGTATAATCTATCAAAAACTCTTTAAGTTAAAACTTGGTAACGAAAAACTCCGTATCAAACGTTTAGGCGATTAAGTACTCATCTATGACACTTCCTTTTGCCAATATATATTTATACAGATTATATCGACCATTCTCCCAGGACCGGAAAACTAATCGTGTTCTACCACTACAATTATTTCAGCTATGTATTTTTAGTGACTTTCGGGACGAAATTTCCTATTCACTTTAAGGCAAATAGCTTTGGTTTTGGCCTTAAATCTTATCCATTTATTAAGTTGTCTATTTTTTCCCGCCGGGCGATGCTGATTTTTGTCCACTAGGATCGTTTGTTAAATGCTTCTTAATTGTCCACAATGGTACTTTCCAGCGGTCGGGCGCCACTGTCAATTAACCGCTTCCCAAGACAATTAGTTGGACTCAATCTCCAAGCCTCGAGTCGATAGTCTACCAACTGACTGATATTTGATATTGTGTCATTTCTCACAAGGTAATTCGTAAAATTGTACAAACATTTGCCACAAGGAGAAGTCATGCGATACTTCAAAGCCAGAAGTATTTCATACTTGACGAAGAATCTCTCTCGTGACTCCCACAGCATAATTTTAAGGAACTTTAAAACTCAAAGGGAGGTGAAAATTATAATTTTAGAATACGAAATGGCTGTTGAAAAAGACCTCCTCTTTGTCTGGTGGCGTGACACTGGCTATACAGTAGTACCTCGGTACTCGACGTTAATCGGTTCCAGAAGGCACGACGAGTACTGAGCGAATTTTTCCCATAAGGGGTAACTGAAATAATTCGTTCTTGAACCCCTGATATTTTTCTTTTTACTTTGCTATTTATAAATGAATGGGGTTATTTTTTGATAAGAAATATCAAAATTAGAGAGCCATAAATAAAAAACAATAATTAGAATAAATCATATAAAATTTAACTTCACTTAACCTGTTCTGAGAGGATTTCATGACCTAATGGGATGGTAGCGAGAGGTTTTTGCTTGGAATGGGACCAAACAACAAGCACTCGAACAAGGGTTCTTTGTCTTTTCTGCTTACCACTGAACCCTGCTATAAACTTATACAGGGAGTTTCACTACATAAAGAGAAACTTTGTTCTGCCTACGTTTCAAAATGTTTTTAAAGTCCACATTTCGGCTAGCTAGAGCTTTGTCAGGGGGATACTTTTCAACAAAATTTTTCAATTCTATCCGTTTAAAACACATTTCTTGTAGTAGTGCAGTAGGGGCTTTTAACCATCCCTCCTCCTCATTTGAAGAAAGTTCCATAGCCACTATCTGTTGCTGCTCCCTTTGAAGTTCCTGCAGTTCCTCAGTGCTGAGCTCTTCCCTGTGTTCTTCCTTTAACTCTTCGATGTATTCATCCTTCAATCTCAGGTACTTTTCCCACAGACACGAAGTCCTCCGCTATTGGTATAGTCTGAAAGTCTTCAAAGTTCCTCGGTGAGACCCCTCCCCCCTCTTTGTTCTGCAGCGAGATCAGATCACGCTCATACTTAGCTATTGTATCACTCACAATCTTCAGACTCATGATGACTTATACGAAAAAAGAAGTACATGGCGAAATATGTGGGGTTCTATCTACTCTGACTAATGCATAAGCCTTTGTTTTCGTCCAGAGAGAGGGGATTGCCTCATGCAGGTTTTAGCATGTGACGAGTGACGAGCAAGCGCCGAGTGCTGAAGACTCATACGAAAAAAAGAAAAAAAAAGAAAAAGAGATAGAGCTTGAAATGAAAAAAAGAAGTACATGGCGAAATATGTGGGGTTCTATCTACTCTGACTAATGCATAAGCCTTTGTTTTCGTCGAGAGAGAGGGGATTGCCTCATGCAGGTTTTAGCATGTGACGAGTGACGAGCAAGCGTCGAGTGCTGAAGACTCATACGAAAAAAAGAAAAAAAAAAGAAAAAGAGATAGAGCTCGAAATGAAAAAAAAGATGTACATGGTGAAATATGTGGGGTTCTATTCTGACTAACGCATAAGCCTTCGTTTTCGCCGAGAGAGACGGGATAGCTTCACGCAGGTTTTAGCATGTGTGACGAGTGACGAGCAAGCGTCGAGTGCTGAAGAATTTTTTTCGTGCCGAAATGCGTCGAATACCGAATTCGACGAGTACCGAAGACGATGAGTACCGAGGTATGACTGTATATATATATATATATATATATATATAATATAGATATATATAATATATATATATATATATAATATAGATATATATATATAATATATATATATATATATATATATATATATATATATATATATATATATATATATATATATATATATATATATATATATATATATATATATATATATATATATATATATTATATATATATATATATATATATATATATATATATATATATATATATATATATATATATACAGTGGTACCTCGGCTTACGAGTTTAATTCGTTCCATGACTTAGCTCGTAACTCGAAATACTCATATTTCGAATCAATTTTCCCCATTGAAATGAATGTAAATGCCATTAATTCGTTCCGTGCTCCCCCAAAACACCTCAATTTTTTTGTTACATGTTTTTAAATAAGAAAAACGTGCTTATAAACGACAAACATTGTATAAAAATGCAATAAATAGAATGTACTGCAATAAATTTGTTCTATTAAGTGTAATGTACAACATTTACCTTGGTGATCAGACTTGAAGATGCTGATGGAAGAGGAGGAGAAAAGTTGAACTGAAAAATTAAATCCTATTCGTTGATTTTTGATCTTTTCGCCCCGTTTTCCTAACTTTCACTTTTATTACCAGCTATTCTCTTAAAGTGAACGAGTGAGGCACGGAAGCTGGTCGATTGTTGCATCGTTTACTGTGGCTGTAATGTCCAGATTCTTCTTTCTGAGAATCCGAAGAACGTTTTCTCAGAATCCAATCTCTCGGTTTAAGACTGGATAGTAGTAGTCTCAGAATAATATTATACAATTGTATAATAATTGTACATAAAGGTTGTAAATATTATATGCTTCTTGTGTTCTCATTTGATGAGCACGTAACATGGCATTCGCTGCTCAAACTAACGGTGGGATATCTGAAACTTGCTCGTAACCCGAATTTTAGCTCGTAACTCGAGGTACCACTGTATATATATATATATATATATATATATATATATATATATATATATATATATATATATATATATATACAGTGGAATCTCGATCGATCGTTTTCGGATCCAACGTTTTTCCGTATGTGTAGTTCATTTTATCCAGTCCCAACGATCATATTGCTTTGTTATGTTTCCGCATCTATCGTTTTCCCGCATTTATCGTTCATTTCAATTGGTCCCTTGAAAAACGATAGATCGAGATTCCACTGTATATATATATATATATATATATATATAATATATATATATATATATATATATATATATATATATATATATATATATATATATATATATATATATATATATATATATATACTAGCATTATTGCCCGGCGTTGCCCGGGTAGATATATAGATATAAAATTTTTCATGTATTCCATCAAAAAAATACTGGGCTGCACCCCCGCTCTTCATGTTCATCTGGCCAGTTATGTTTATGTGGGGAGCGAGGGCCAAAGGTCATTCCCAACCCTCTTCCTCCTGCGCATTGGAATTTGACTCCCCCCCGTCACCCTCCAAACCATGTCTCTTAACGCAGCTGATTGTGGTGAAGGGGCTTCACAGGTGGTCGCGCACCTCTTAGAGGCACAAAAATCATTAAAAATTTAATTAAAAAAAAACTAATGGAGCCCCAAATTTCGTTTTTCCTGATTTAAGTTTCTCGGGTCCTAAACATTAGCTGTGCCGAATTTGGTCCCGGTGGGTGAAAGAGTCTATGATTCTATAGCGGACAAACAAACAGACGAGGCCTTTTATATATATAGATATTGACGCTAACTTGAACTTAGGACGTTAGGATGGGGAGATAAACGTAGTGTATTCACTAAATGTCTGCGAGAATTTGTATTAGAGAAATTATTTTTCACCCAGGTAACACACCACCTAATAGACACATCTCTTTAAGAACGCATGAAAATTCCCTTAGAAGACGCCTTAGAATAAAAACGCCTTAGCATAACATTATCTCGAGTCCTGCTTTAGGGATACCTACAGATGCAGATGAGGACCTTATTTTCTGAGTTTTCTTCAATGGAACAGAGCCCCTGAATGGACAACTTTTGAATTCCCCATATATCAACGGAATTTATATAAAGTTACTGTATTTATGCCATGATGTTACTGCCTCTAGAACGCATGGTTTAAAAAATTTAAAATAATACAAAAGCAAAAAACAAAAACCGGAACTTCAGAAACCGATTAAAACAAAGATGAAACGGTGGAATTTTAGACAGTCTTTGATGGAAAAGAAGCGCTTACAGATGTTACCCAGGAAGAGCTTACTCCTACAGGCGATGGTGTGGCGTCTAAAGAGGAAAAGCGGAAAGTATTTAACAAAGTTCGTGAAAGTTCCTTCACAGAAGATGAATCACGAGAGGAGATTGTCGAAGAGTAGGAAGTAGAAGAAATGGAATGTATGGCGAATCAAATTATCATTTTCCAATTACTTAGAGGTTTTCAAACTGTTAGATGATTTGAAGTTGTTTACAAAAATATTTGATTTTACATCATAATTGAAAATACATCTCAAAGGCTAAACCTTAACACTGAAATTCAACTAAATGTACACTCGAGCAGATTTTTTTTTTCATTGACGTAATTTGTGCGTGTAATAGTTTAGTATCGCCATAACTTTTAATATGTTTATTCCAATTTAAATGGAACCCCTGAAACATAATAATTAAAAAAATAAATCTGTGTGTCACATTCGAAGAATTCAATAACAACAGTTTTTTTTTTGAGGTTACCCTTTTTACAGACCAATTTTTCTGTCCCTCGGGTGCTCGTAAATGAGAGGTTTTTACTGTGTTTTTAAATCGCAAAGGTTGGTGTTTCATCATAATTTTTTACAATGGTATTTAGTTTTATAGGCATCTCAGAAAATAGTTCATAAGAGGAAAATAATGAAAAAAATTTTAATAAAAGTTTCTAGTGTTCTAGGATAAATGTATTAGTCTTACTTTTCATGGTCGTAAACTGTTTTTTTCTCGATGGATCTTTGAAACGAAAAATTAAAATTAATATGGAGCTACGAAAAAAGTATCATAAATATATACATTACTTTACTAGATCATATTTATACTATTTTAATACGATCAGCAGCTCCTAGTCACTATTATCATTCATCTAAAGAAAATACATTACTAAATGGTATTATGTACCCATGCTTTTAGCTGCCGCTATTGCTTATTTTGGAAATTAACGTATTTGTATTAAATGAAGATAGAGGATAATGCATTGTAAGATTGTAATATGACTATTAGAATAAAAACAATAACGTACTTTGGAAATAGAAAATGCCATGCATGTAAATACCTATAATTTAAAGTTATACTGCTCACCACATGCTAAAGTTTTTGCCGAGAATGCATTAAATATCGGGCAATCTCTTTAAATCGATGGACAGGTGAGAAGTTTATAGTATAATTGCGACGAATATGTAGTCATAACAGAATTTTCAATGTGAACCACTGGATGAACACAAGTGAGATCGTATTTTAAAAGATTGTATTTGAGATTAAATGTTAGTATGAAACACTAGTGTCAATAGAGAAGTTGTGTTCCCAGGATCAGTTTCTCTAAAGTGTTGAATATTGATATATTTATCTGAATAATCTATAAGTCAATCTGCCTCTGGCAGATGGAATAGATCAAGGATGACGGGGGTGGGTAGTGAGCAATATATCAACGCTATGCATTATATAAAAACATGTTATAAATAGTGATATCTACTGCGTCACTTTCATTTGCTGAGATTAAAGTAGAATGGTACACATGTCTGAACCCCCGTCGTTTCAGCAAGTGTTGTAAAAAAGAATCTTAGAACAATTGCACGTGACCATGCCTCGTATATCAGGTGCTTACTGCGATTTCAGATTTTCAACAATCTTAATTGATTTATGCATGATTAGGCAAAGAAAGTGTCACAGTCAAAAGGTAAATCTTGGATTTTACGTCTAAATAAAACCTGAAGAAAATCGCTTTTAGATGTCAATTTTACATCTGTAGGTTAAATCGGTTTATCAGACAATAAAACCAGTTTCTTCTCATTGTTGCTGAGATTAAGTTATTCTGTTAATCCTGTTCCGATATGGATAATGGGGTTTTGACTTAGGAGTGCTATCAATACCATAATTATTAGAATAAGTCTTTAGTAAAGATTTAATCTGTCCTGATAACATAACTGTAAGCAACACTTGCAAGCATTACAGTAGATTCAACTCCTGAGGACAAATTCACAGGGCTAACTCTAGAGCATTTCTCTTCGAGATTTTTCGATTACTCGCTGAGTCAAAATCCTGGTCAATCGCAAAAATTCCTTTATCATATTCTGTCTGCTTGGAAAGCGCTTTGGAATTTTTTTCTATCTTGTATAATGGGATCATTCATATTTAATTTTTTGTTAAATTATTTTTTTTTATCTATTTAATTTCCTCATTTAATTTTTCTGTATTATTCTAATTATCTTTTATTTATTTATTTTCTATTTGTATTTAGTTTGTATTTTAATGTCCTTTGATTTTTTTGGGGATTTTTTTCTCTTTCCTTCTCCTTATTTTCTCTTGCATTTTCTTCCACAATATTTATTATATTTTGACTCTTTTGTGTTTTTTTTCCCAGTTGTTAATGACCTTGTTGTAGCACGTTGTCAATCTTCCGCTCATGAGGAAAACAGCTTTTTTAGTACTTTTAAAACTTGAACTTAAGGTATTTTTTGTTCTATAGTGAATTTTAAAGCTTAATTTTATTTGCATTTTCAGTTGTGATCTTCTTCTTTTTAATATTTGATATTTATAAGAAGTTTTATAAAAATTGCAGTCTATATTCGGTATTCCACTTTAACATTCAAACTTAATTTACAAAAGATATGTAATTTGTGATCTAACTGCGAAGTTAAAGAAAGTTACAGCGAATTATGGGAAGATTTGATCAAAGGAATGATTATTTGATGTCAGGGCATTAACATAGTTTATTTCAATAAGAGGATAATTCAGAAAACACTAAATCCCTTTTATATTCTCTTTCCCACTTTTTGCAGTTTACTTTTTCAAATTTAGCTAAAATAACTTGTACTAAAACGTGTTTAGTTTTAGTATTCAACTGGTATTCTGGTAAGTCAAAGTTAATAGGTTTTGCCTGTTACTAACTGAACAAAACAAAGGCATTGCATAGCTACTACGTCCAGTGACAGAAATAGACAAACCACGCCTCATGAACTTTGGGCAGACCATTTATGTGCAACGAAAACCTTACCCATTTCAAAACAAAAACTCTGCCGCTCAGTTTCCTTCGAACGACGCCGCCATCTACGTTTGCAGCTAAAAGTGTGAATATAGATTTTTTTAAGACCTTACATGGAGAGTAGGAAAAATGCATGCCTCCATTGTTGTATGTCTCCATTGTAAAATGACATGCTCCATTGTTGTATACGGCTGTCTATGATCTTCGCACACTGATCACTACGAAGTGAGTTGAAAGCACTGCCAAAAGGTTTTCGTAGTGCAGTTGGAAAGTAACATCCAGATCTGTGTAGTTTTTGCTGCAGAATTTTGGTTGAGATGGATTTCTCCTGGTAGTAGTCGAGATTTTCATATAACTGCTAAGTGGAAGTTAACCTTCTTCTACATTTTGGAACGATGCTCCTATGCTAGACTGTCCCTCTCTTTTATTCCCAAATGCATTTCACTGGTGAGAATTTTCCCGTCAATTTTTCTGCTGACATTGCATTTGAGATATTGTCTGGATCAATATCAGCGAGTTCAGTTTTTCAGGTCGTAAATGTCTTTTTCCAATCTCGTATCAACAATCATGCCTAGTTCAAAATTCTTGAACTGGAAGCCTTTTTGTTCTAACATCCAATAAACATATATAATGGATTCTAACATCCAATAAACAACAACAGATCTGCAATTGCCTTTACACAAAAATCCAAGGAATGTCGACAGTACATCACATATCAGCTGCATTCGTGATAGGTGCATCGCTGATGCTACCTTGTCATAACCAAAAAAGAAAAAAAAGATCCAATAGCTGATTGTTTTCCCTTTTTTGCCTAGCATTAGAATTTCTCCTACTATCCGCATTTAAATAGGACACTAAAATAAAGAAATTTTAATAAATTTTAATATTTTCAAAAAAATTTAAAAAAATTAAATATTTTAAAATTTTTTTAAACTTATTTAAAAAATAATTCATTAACATTTTTTTAAAGAAATTTTAATAGGTCTTTGAGTTGCTTGTAGAAGTTTGAAAACAGCATTAATTTCAAATGTATATATTTAATGTTAAATATGTTAAATATTCAAGAAAAAAATCAATCGATCAAAACCTCCTCTATTAAAGCTGATTGATAAGGGCTTTATACTCTAATTATTAAACTCAAATAAAAATGCTATTTTAGTGATATTACCCACAGTGAAAATATTTTTCTTGTGAGAACGCGAAATTTTCCCCCAGTGTAAAATTTAAAGTAGTTATTCTTCAAAGTGAGGGAATAGTTGTAATAGTTATTTAAAGAGTTATATGCAAAACACATTTTAGTGTTTTGAAAAATGATTATTCTCTTTTTATAAAACCATCTAGTTGAAAGCTTCAAACTTTATTACCACTAAACAGGGAACGATTGTGTAAATATTTCCTAGCAAATACATTTTATTGAAAACCAAGGATATTTTCACACTATGTTAATACACTATCAAATAACTGGAATATTTTCTAACCCCAACCGACAGGAGAAGGCTTGCATCATTAGAGAGTAGATGAAAATGTTACAAAGGCTAATTACTCAACAGTTGATGATGATGAATTCATCTCTGTTACAAGACCATAGCAGATAAATTATTCCCTTGTATAAAGTGCGAGAATAATTTTTCTGTAAGAAAGTACTACTTGTAAACAGACTATTTTCTGTGTGTAAAGCATTTATATGTCTAAACTTTCGTTTATATATTTAAGAATTCTCTGAGGGTTTTTAATAACATTAGACAATAGATAATGGCATTGGTATAAAGTGCAATGCACCGTTTTCCTTGACACAATGAAATGCATTCAGTTTTTGAAGGTGTCATTGACTTACTACTCTGTGAACTCTGGTTCGTACAGGACTTCATCAAAGTGTTTATTGTCTATTATATGTTGATGATTCTGGGCTGTAGACAGCATTTATCTACGGCTCACAGAACAAATTAGACTTTATGCAGTTCTTAAAAGATACCTAACTGTACTTACACCTGGTGTATCATTTTTAAAAATCTAATATATGCATCAAATCTATGCCTAAGATTTTAACTGAATATTTCGACTACTGATGTGTTCATTTTATTTAAGGTGGAATAAGTAATTTAGTAAGATTTAATTTAGATTTTTTTTACGCCAGAATGGGGACAAATCACTAAATAATGACTTAATAAATGTCTCAGATTTTCTTCCTAATGAAATGTAAATGACTTGCGCTAAAAAGAAAACATGTAGTTCTCTATTTCCTGTTAACCCAACAGACATGTTAAATTATGAACTTATCTGGAATGAGGTTTAGAACCTTGTTAGAAAATATATTCTTTCATTCTTATTTATAATGGCCCAATATGAGATTATCTTAAATGCAAATTTAAATTTTCAATCACCTTGTAATAAAATACGCGATCAGATGTTGATTTTTCAGAGTTTTAGGAAATGATTAAAGCAAATTTGTATAAAGATCTGCACTGATTACTGAAGATATTTTGTCCTGGTTTCTTTAAAGTAATGCTTGACTAAAACTTTATTAGATATGCGGTAGTTTGTTTATATTTTTATACTATATTCATTGGCTGATTTCAACCAATGCGGCTCTTAAGATTTACAGAATTAAGAGTATTGAATTACTTGGTGACAGAATTGCTGTGTAATATGACATTGAGGCGCATAGCAGTGGAGTGAAATCTCCTTTTTTAGACTTTCAATAAGTAGTGATTGGAATAAATCCAATTTCTTTACATTGTCCGATATTTGAAATCTGATATTTAAATAAATTACAAAACTAATTTTATAAGATTATAACTATCGTTGGATAGCATGATGGCTTTTTTATACCGTCTATACATCGGTTAGAGGAGAGGTGATTATAATTTTTCACTGTTGAAAAACTAGGAGGCTGAAGTACGACTGGAACCGTATGAAGTGGTAGTAGTGGAGAAGACAATTACTAATCTAGTGTTAATATAGACTATGTATTGTCATTTTATGTTCAACTGTTACTTTTCGTATTAATTTTGAGATTTTAGAATTGAGAGCAATGAATTTATGAAAGCAATGACCCAATCATGAAGATGGTTTTGCTATTCCCTAAAATGAGAGAATGCACTCTTTCTGGACATATTCATATAGCAGTGGAAGGTGTTAAGAACATCGTAAAGTCGGCTCGTAATTCTTTTATTAGACTTGAATGCGTTTTCAGTACCATCCTAAAGACCAATCTTTTATTCGGTGAACAACATAACTTGATGAATAAGATAATTGGTTTAATCAATTTGAAAGGAAAGTCCGAAAATGATGTTTAGATAATTTTTTTTACTGCTGAATACCAGTGTCACATAGGCAGTTAGAATCCTCTGATTGAATTGAATCATATTTCACGTGTACTGCTTAATATGACATAAACGTTTTTTGAAAAATGGTAATTAAAGTAAGTTACGATTAGCAATAAATTAAATTTTCTATTTTTTCTGCTCTAAAGTACATGCATTATTCTACTTTTAATTAACATGCACTATTAAAGTTTCCTGAAATAAAAATTACGAAAATAGTCTCTCAACCTATAACTTTTTATACGTAATAATTACTACAAAAATGAAATAATACTATCCCCTCTTTTATTAACCAGTGATACCTATGATCTTTAAAATGCTTCGTTAGCTATGGAGTATATATTTATATGCTGTTTGTTTAAGAAAACTTTTGATGATGTTCCTGTGTTGTCTGATACAGGCCTTAGAAAGAATTACTTGGGTGGACTCTTTTATATAAACGGAAGAATAAGTTGTTGAGTGTTACAACACAGATCTTAATACATATGCCGTTAAAAAAGAATAGTAACATTTTATGCCAAATATAGTTAGAGTATCTACATAGATATTACATTGTAAGTGACATCATATTGACTGATATAAACCGTAGTAAAATAATACAGTTATCATAAGTACCAGATGAAAAAAAAAGTTTTTCTCTTTATCGTATATGAAGTATCATTTAACATGGTATTAAATACTCACGAACGTCCTCAATAAATATTAGGATGCTGAAATTTTGCATGGTGGTTACTCCTGAGCTCTACGTGCCCAATAAGAAATATTTTTAAAAATGCAAATTTTGAGGAAGTTAAAAGGGGCTTAACCCCCTCCGCCTCTAAAAAACACCCACTGTATCTTTGGAACCATAGGGCCTAGGAAGATGAAATTTCGTATGGTGGTTCCCTTTAAGCCCTAGGTACACACCAATAAATCATTTTTAAGAACTCGAATTTAGGGGGTTTAGTCCAGTCAGCTATTTAACTCGACTTGTAAACTTTTGTGGGTTCCTTTTTGTTAAACACTGTCCAGTTAAAACAGTAAATTTTTTTCGACAAAACTGTAAAGTATTCTTTTATAAAAATCTGAATTTTCATTTATTTACTGCTGCTTCTATTTAGATGTAATCGTCATTTAATTCATCCAGTAATTCATAAAGATTTGATGCATTATTAGATAGGTAAATTAAAGTCTCTCGGTGACAATTGAAAGAATATTCTCCATCGCAGGAAAAAAAATTGCTTGAAAGCATCCTGTATATTTTAATGTATTAATTTTTTAAATATAATTTTCAATTCTGAGTAAAACAAAAAATTTAAATGTTTTATTTTAACGTCCTTTGATTTTCAAACTTTGAAACTTTCACTTTCACTTTCACTTTGACAGTGAAGAAGGCAATAGTTTTCATCAAATAATAAATAATAAAATAGGTTGCTAAAATAGGTTTCTAAAATAGGTTGCTCTGTAAAATATTTCCTAAAAGCTTCTACAGTAAAACCAGAAAAGGATGTCTATAAAGTATGTCCGTAAAACACAAAACTTCTGGGTTTGTGGTTAAGAAAAAACATTTGAAACTTAGAGCTAGTTTTGAAAGCAAGAGAGCCTCCTTGGACTGGCTCTCTCCTGGATACTCGTTGCCGTTTCACTTTGACTCATGAGGAGAGTATATTTTACCTCTCTCAACCCTCTCGTCTAACTTTCAGTTACTTTTCTAAGAAGTAAATTGGTGTAACAAAAGAGTAGAAGACTAAAAGCAACACTTATACCAACTTATTAAGAACAAAAAATTACTGGTTCGTATTTGTTTACTTACTTAAATTTAATGGTATTAACTTGAATTTTCTGGTTTTTTTTACTTGCTAATTGCGTATAAAAAAGTCTATTTATGACTCTCGATAATGTTCAACAAACTAAATTAACTCATATTAGTTTATTTCCTCTTCAGTGTATTTTATTCTTACCGCTATTGCTCTATCTCACAGCAGAATCATTTACCCATTTTTACGGCTACAATATTTGTATAGCCGTACTACAATATTTGTACGGCTACAATATTTGTGTTACTCTAGGCTGGACAAATGCAAGTGAGAAATACAATCGAAACTAAACTTCTTAATGGATTGATTATTTGAAAGTGCTTTTGAAGTTTTGACTATTCGAAAATTATCTGTCAGTAATTCATTAGAAAATGTGCCAAAGCCTACTCCTGTATTCCCCCCCCAACCCTCCACCAAGAAAGAAAAAAAACGAAAATAGTTTTCAGAACACTGTACTTAATTGTACAAAACTCATTTTTATAGTCTTAAACAATTTATTTTTGCGATTTCAATACTGTAAATCTATTGCATAGCATACTTACGAGTACGATATACGCAAATAGAATGTAATGCCTCTCTTTCACTACTTCTTTGATATTGTGATTTTTATTTCGTAGAACATACTCTTGCAATGAGGAGTTTTTATTTTTTATTTTTTTGTGTGTTTGGTATTGTTGATAGAATCAATAGGCAAGGTTGAGAGAGTCTGGGGTATTTATGGATTTTCCCGTACGAACAGGAGACCTACACCCTAAACTCTTGCAGATGTTGAGGACCAGTTGTATATTCATATATCATTTTCCAGAACGTGTAAAATAATGGAGATGTTGTAAAAATACATCAAAAGTCTCTATATCTGTTCAGGTAAAATTCAAGAAATCTCAGAAAGGTTGTTTTGTTTAGGATTATGTATTTGAGCTTTGTATTCTCGCAATATTGGCCTACAAATTAAGAGTTTTGTTTATTAATTGGTACCTTTGACTAGCTAACATAACTCTAGTCAAGTTAAAAGATTGATATAAAATATTCATACTTACAGTTAAGTATTTTCGAGTCTCTCAGGAAAGAAGTAGATTTACCTTCGGCATATTCCTTAGATTTTGAATGGAAGGTCAACAGTACAGTATTAAGTTAGCTTTTAAAATCTCTATAAAAAAGTAAGGAAAAATCCTTTCATCTCTGCAAATTTGTACTTAAAGCCTTGAAAGTTATTTTTATAGACAAATTCTAAAAAGACAAATTCTAAAATTTATGGAAAAATCTCACAGTCTTGCTACATCACGTGTTAATATAGTTTATTACTGAATCGATTTGTGACGTCTGCAATGAAATGAAGTGTTTTTTGATATTTTTCCTCTGCATATCAAAATGTGCTGTATACATTCAAGTTTTAATGTTTCAAATGAGTTCTAATGAGTTCATGAACTAATGACTTGTATTTAATGAGAGGTATTTAACATGATTTGTTGAAAAATGATAAATAATGTTAAAGTGATTACTAAACCATGAAATAAATGTGCATTAATTTTGTTTAAAAAATATGCAGTTTTATACAAACAAAAATCTTTATAAATGAAGTTTAATAAAATAGTATCCTTTTTTAGCTGGTATCTCTGTTTTTCTCAATAGAAATTGTAAAAGTTGATTGACGGATAAAGAATTACAGTAAATGAAAATATGTTAAAGAACAGCCTGATTAGAAACTCAAATTGTTAGGCATATCTTCATTTACTGCATCTTCTACATTCCCCACCTTTCATGCGCTTATATTTTTTAATATTAAACTACTGGTGGTAATGAGATTCTTTTCGTGAACACTTTTTTTTGTGATAATGGTTCAATGAATTGACTGTGATCTTTGCACTGTCAAGTGTTCCATTGTTATTCAAACGGGAATATGTAGGATATACACTGCTGGCCACCCAAATTGCAACACCAAGAAAGACAAGAGATATCACAACAAAATTTATTTTGTAGATAACATGTTGACCAAGTATCAAATGATTAAATTTATAGACTTCTGTGAAGTGTGGTTCCTGCCAAAATCAGTAGCCAGAGTAGCCGCCATTGTTGGAGATCACCGCTGCCACACGCCTCGACATTGATTCAAAGAGACTGTGGATGAGTTCTTGGGGTACAGCAGACCAAGCAGCTTCCACACGTTGCCAAAGTTGATCTGCTGTGGCAGCTGGGGATGGAATCTGGGTCAATCGTAGAGCAACCATGGACCACATTTTTTCTATCGGCGAAAGATCCGGAGAGCGAGGCGGCCAGGGAAGCAATTCAATCTGGCGATTGACGAAGAACCGTTGAACAATGCGTGCCACGTGTGGTCGCGCATTATCCTGTTGAAATATGGCTGAGGACAAGCCCTGAAGTTAAGGAAGGACAACTGGCTCCAACACCTCGGAGATGTAGCGCTGGCTGTTTAAAGTACCGGCAATGCGTACTAGAGGTGTGCGAGAGTGATATCCAATACCGCCCCATACCATAATACCCGGTGCAGGACCAGTGTGGAGGTGCATAACGCAGCTGTTCAGCATCCTCTCTTCACGGTGTCTCCAGACTCGAATGCGACCATCGTGGTGTTGCAGACAGAAGCGTGACTCGCCAGTAAAGATAATTTCATTCCATTCTGCCGTCCACATCCTTCTGTCATCGTACCATTGGCAGCGGAGACGTCTGTGGTTCTGCGTCAAGGGTAGACAAAGCAATGGACGTCTTGCGGATAGACCACTCTGCTGTAAACGGAGTCGAATGGTACGCGCAGACACTGGATGATGCGTTACAGACTGCATGTGCTGTGCTATGGTTCGTGATGTAACTGAGCGATCCGTCACTGCCATGCGTACAATTTGCCTGTCATCACGTGAAGTGGTGCGCTGAGGTGGATGCGATCGAACACGCCGGTCCGTCGTACCCTCCTGCATCCAACGATCACATATCCGCATTACAGTTGTTTGGTTTCGTCCAACACGACTACCGATTTCCCTGAAAGATAATCCACAATCTCGGTAGGCCACTATCCTTCCTCTGTCGAACTCGGATACTTGATCAAAAGATGATCGCTGTTTTCGACGAGGCATAATTGATGGTTTTTTTGAAAAAACCACAAGAAAAACACAATTGCCGAACTTGAAACCGTCGAAATCTCCAAGCCTTAAATAGCGCTTTGAAGTGGCGCCACAGGCGCGCGTGATGTGCATCTGCGCTGAAATTCTAATCATTTGCATATCTCACCTCCGCTAATGCATGTTGTAAATTTCATGTTATTTGCATGTTTCCTTCAGGGTGTTGCATTTACAGTGGCCAGCAGTGTATATCTTGACTTAGAGACATTCACAGATTTCAGTCGACAGTTAATTTAATATTGCAGCATAAATTTTATGGCTTGAAAATAGTTGTGACATTTGAAAATAACATGTTTGCTACCCAAAGTACGTCATCACTTATAAAATTTTTTCATTATTAAGTACTTTCATGAAACGAAGAACTGCATGAACTCCATTTAATTGGAGATACTAATTCATCTACGAACTGAAATATTAAATTCGTATCAGGAAACTATCCCTTGGTCCTTTTGAAAATATATATTGAAAATACGCTCTATAACTAACACACACAAAAAAAAAAAAAAAAAAATCGACGCATCAAGGACTTGTCCGATTGCAACAAAGATTAGTGGATGTAAAAGAACATGCACAGAAAAAATAGCGATTAAAATTTCAGAACAATTGAAGGATTTATTCCAGATTTTGATCATTACAAAGTGAGGAAGTCAATATGGATATGGTCCACCTCTGGCATGGAAAAGCTGTCACCCGTCGTGGCATAGACTGATAAAGCTCCGGATGATATCCTGCGGGATTTCTTGAAAAATTTTTGCCAACTGTCGGGCTAAATCGGCAACATTCCGGGATAGTTGTAATCATCTTCCCATCAAGTCTCAAATGTGCTCGATGGGGGAGGTCAGACGACCTAGATGGCCAAGGAAGTGTTCGGCAAGCTTGAAGGCAATTCATAGCAACACGTTCTGTATGCGACCGGGCATTATCTTGTAGAAAAGTAAGTCTTGGGTGACGCAAGGGGAACAGCAACAAAACGGGTCTCAGAATGTCGTCTACGTGCCGCTGTGCTGTAAGTGTGTCACTAATGACTACAAAAGGGGGGTCCGGCTATCAAAGGAATTACACCCCAGACCATAATGCCCTGTTTTGGGCCTGTGTGGCGTGCGATAGTAAGGGCAGGATCCCCGCATTGCCCTGGACGTCACCAGATTTGTCTTCGGTGGTCGTTAGGACACAGTCGGAAACGGGACTCGTCACTAAAGACTTTACGTCCCAAATCAGCGCAGTTCCAAGTTGATCGAGTTAAGCACTACTGTAATCGGACATGATGGTGTACAGGCGTGAGGGGTAAGTGGCGTAACGGTCGTTGCAAACGTAGATTCCGCTCTCTCGGTCATCTGTCAATGATCATGTTTGACACTTGTGTGCGGGTAACACGTCGGAGGATTGATAATGACGAATCCGGTGCTGTGACGGCTAATCTGACAATCGATCTGTCTTCCCGTTCTGTTGTGGTCCAATGTCCCCCACTGCCGTCCTGACACTTAAATCTGCTGTTGTTGACCCTCTCTTGCCAGCACTGTCTAATCTCTGAATCGCTTCGACCCAGATGTCGAGCGATTCTTTGATTTGCCCAACCAGTTTCTTTCAACCCGTTGACACGATCTCTTTCAAACTCTGAAATATGCCCGTAATGAGCACGAATCCTTCAGTGAGGCATTGTTACAATCGGCGTAAGATATTCACTGTCAAAATGCAGCAGAAATTTTTAACATCAGATCGCGAATCGCTCCTTATATACACCTGCTGGGTGCGCAGTTCTGATGCACTGGAGATCCCGCTATTCATTCGTTGTAAACCAAATTTTAATGATTTGCATATTCGGTCAAACCATCTTCATACGAAATTTTATTACAATAAGACGACTCTTTCTTGGTGGGTCGGTTTTTTTTTGTTATAGAGTATATCTATATATATATATCTATACTAGCATTATTGCCCGGCGTTGCCCGGGTAGATATATAGATATAAAATATTTCATGCATTCCATCAAAAAAATACTGGGCTGCACTCCCGCTCTTCATGTTCATCTGGCCAGACAGAATGCGCTTAGCACGTTTCTACTGAAATGATATACAAACAATAAGAAAGAAAGAAACTTTGAGCCTGCGGACCTTCGTCTGATTTTAAGGTCATTCCCAACCCTCTTTCCCGCATTGTAATTTGACCCCCACCCCTCTCCGTCATCCTCAAACCACCCCTCTTAACGCAGCTGGTCGAGGGGAATCCACAGGGGGTAGACGCACCTCTATCGGGCACAAAAAACATTAAAAAATTAATTAAAAAAAACTAATTGAGCCCCAAATTTCGTTTTTCCTGATTTAAGTTTCTCGGGTCCAAAACATTAACTGCGCCGAATTTGGTCCCGGTGGGTGAAACAGTCTATGATTCTATAGCGGACAAACAAACAGACAAGCTCTTTTATATATATATATATATATATATATATATATATATATATATATATATATATATATATATATAGATATATATAAACTTGAAGTCATTCCCAAATTAGGCTTCAAAATTCACAAATTAGCGATCTGTAAGAAAACGATTTCCGGAATGCGCACACTTTAAAGGGTAATTTTGTTTCGGTCAATGTTTTTTAAGGGTATGCAAAATGTTAAACCCGTGTAACAAAAGTTTAAGTTAGATTCCAACCCTTATTTCGTTTAACAATTTTGCAAAGAGCGCCATTTCCCCCCCCCCCCCCGTTGGTGACTTTTTGAACTTTTTTTTTTTTGGCGGAAAAGAAATTCCCATGACTTCCTTTAAACTATTATTAAGTTTGATAACATTTGGTCTGGTAGTATTCCTTTTATGACCATTTCAAAGTGGAACTTTAATTATAACCACCTTGTGTGTGTATATATATATATATACAGTGGAATCTCGATCGATCGTTTTCGGATCCATCGTTTTTCCGTATGTGTCGTTCATTTTATGCAGTCCCAACGATCATATTGCTTTGTTAAGTTTCCGCATCTATCGTTTTCCCGCATTTATCGTTCATTTCAATCGGTCCCTTGAAAAACGATAGATCGAGATTCCACTGTATATATATATATATATATATATATATATAACTAAATTTAACAGAGCTAGATAATTATAAGAAAAATGTAGACAAAAACAATACAGAAATCCAGCACTCAGGGCTCTACGCACCAGAGGCAAGATTCTGTAGTAATGCCGGAACTAAACCAGATGTACGAGGTAACCGACGGGTCTCGTCATCAGGGAGCCTAACCAAATCAGTTACCTCAAGGGGAACTTTCTGAATAGGATGCAGGTATAACCAAAAAACATCCCAAGACCCCGAGTTCCCCATTTAAACAGTTAGTCAAAAGAAAATGAAAAGAGACGGACAACTTACAGTACGGGATCAACGCACCATACATGCAAGTACACATACAATCCTAATGAAAAGACAAAGATTCATACATACCCTAATTCAGTAAGTGACGGTTATGGCGAAAACGCAGCCCAATTCTACTCTAGTAATTACGTCACTGTAGCAAAACCACAGCGCTACACCCCATTGAAGTTAAAAAAAATATGAAACCAGAAACGTTATCCTAAACATCTTTAAAATAGGTATATTTTACTGAGTGCTTGATTTTTGTATTGTTTTTGTCTACATTTTTCTTATAATTATCTAGCTCTGTTAAATTTAGATATATTTGCATTTTTCAATGTGAAGTTACACTGCTGGCTACCCAAATTGCAACACCAAGAAAGACAAGAGATATCACAACAAAATTTATTTTGTAGATAACATGCTGACCAAGTATCAAATGATTAAATTTATAGACTTCTGTGAAGTGTGGTTCCTGCCAAAATCAGTAGCCAGAGTAGCCGCCATTGTTGGAGATCACCGCTGCCACACGCCTCGACATTGATTCAAAGAGACTTTGGATGAGTTCTTGGGGTACAGCAGACCAAGCAGCTTCCACACGTTGCCAAAGTTGATCTGCTGTGGCAGCTGGGGATGGAATCTGGGTCAATCGTAGAGCAACCATGGACCACATTTTTTCTATCGGCGAAAGATACGGAGAGCGAGGCGGCCAGGGAAGCAATTCAATCTGGCGATTGACAAAGAACCGTTGGACAAGGCGTGCCACGTGTGGTCGCGCATTATCCTGTTGAAATATGGCTGTGGGCAAGCCCTGAAGGCAAGGAAGGACAACTGGCTCCAACACCTCGGAGATGTAGCGCTGTCTGTTTAAAGTACCGGCAATGCGTACTAGAGGTGTGCGAGAGTGATATCCAATACCGCCCCATACCATAATACCCGGTGCAGGACCAGTGTGGCGGTGCATAACGCAGCTGTTCAGCATCCTCTCTTCACGGTGTCTCCAGACTCGAATGCGACCATCGTGGTGTTGCATACAGAAGCGTGACTCGTCAGTAAAGACAATTTCATTCCATTCTGCCGTCCATATCCTTCTGTCATCGCACCATGGGCGGCGGAGACGTCTGTGGTTCTGCGTCAAGGGTAGACAAAGCAATGGACGTCTTGCGGACAGACCACTCTGCTGTAAACGGCGTCGAATGGTACGCGCAGACACTGGATGATGCGTTACAGACTGCATGTGCTGTGCTATGGTTCGATGTGACTGAGCGATCCGTCACTGCCATGCGCACAATTTGCCTGTCATCACGTGAAGTGGTGCACTGAGGTGGATGCGATCGAACCCGCCGGTCCGTCGTACCCTCCTGCATCCAACGATCACATATCCGCATTACAGTTGTTTGGTTTCGTCCAACACGACTACCGATTTCCCTGAAAGATAATACACAATCTCGATAGGCCACTATCCTTCCTCTGTCGAACTCGGATACTTGATCAAAAGATGATCGCTGTTTTCGACGAGGCATAATTGATCGTTTTTTTGAAAAAACCACAAGAAAAACACAATTGCCGAACTTGAAATCGTCGAAATCTCCAAGCCTTAAATATCTCTTTGAAGTGGTGCCACTGGCGCGCGTGATGTGCGTCTGCGCTGAAATTCTAATCATTTGCATATCTCACCTCCGCTAATGCATGTTGTAAATTTCATGTTATTTGCATGTTTCCTTCCGGGTGTTGCATTTACAGTGGCCAGCAGTGTATTAAGCAACTGCGGAATCTTTTATTGAAAAGTTTTTTAGGTTTTCAATGCTAGGGTAGGTTTTGAGTTAATTTGTTTGGCAGTCTATGCCCGACTTTTAATTTGTTTATATATTTTTTACATTATATATATATATATATATATATATATATATATATATATATATATATATATATATATATATATATACAGGTGGTTATCAAAATAATGGAAACACCTATCAATATTAGTGGTGTTTATGAATGTGCTTCGTATTCCTTAAAAAACAAGTCTGGCCACCGTTTTTTTTTTATATAATATAGTGTATGTATTAGTCTACTGTCAGGTAGCAGTAATGAAGCTAAAGGCATCGTGCTTTTGGGGGGAATTCCCTGAAATGTCAAACCTTGCAGACCTTGCGAAAAGGGCAAATTGTTGGAGCGCGTTTAAATTGAAATATCTGTTACTGCAACCCCAAGGCTAATGGGTGTTTTTCGAGCTATGGTATCGAAAGTCATGATAGAATACAGAGTGCACGGAAAAATATCCTTTGCTAAACAGAATAGTGGACGAAAGGGAGAGCTGAGTGAAAGAGACGGACGAGGTATTGAAGCGGATTGTGACATGAAGAAAGAAAACAATGACAATCAAAATGACCGAAGAACTCAATCTGAATCTGCATGTTCCGATATCAACCATTAGAGGTAGAAGGTAATTTCCCAAACAAAGCATTTACGGAAGAGTAGCTATTCCCAAGCCACTTGTAATAGATGCCAATAAAAAATATGTTCCACAATGGTGCCACGAGCGCAGATCCTGGTCGAGTAATATGTCGAAAAACGATATTTGGTCAGACGAAAGAATCATCTTTCACATTGTTTCTCGCAACAGGACATTCGTATGTCAGGAGAACACCTACACAAGTGTAAGATTCTGGCTGTCTCATCTCAACTGTCAATCATGGAGGTAATATCAGGGTTTAGGATCTCATGGTTTTCATCAGGCCCTATTGTAACCCTAAATAAGAGATTGAATGGGAATGATTAGGGTGAAATTTTAGCTCACTAGTCCATCCTATGGTGCAAATATCGTTTCTCACAGGATATGGCGTTCTCCAGGATGATAATCCCCCTATACATACAGCTAAATCTTTCAAGTATTGGTTTGAAGAGCATGAAAAAGAAGTCAAATACCTTATCTTGCCCTGTACAATCCATCCGACTATATATCATCCAGCCACCGTGATCTGTATAAGCGGATAGATATCCGCCACAGCATCTCTACAGGAAATTTCATGATTTTTCTCTGAAGAATGTTATAATATATTCTTAACCACTATTCATGACTTTTATAATCCAATTCCATGGTGAATCAGGTGGTATTACATTAAAAAGGGGATCATGTGCCGTATTAATAAAGATTTTCATGATGTTTCTTAGTGTTTCCATTATTTTGATAACCACCTGTGTATGTATGTATATATATATATATATATATATATATATATATATATATATATATATATATATATATATATATATATATATATGTGTGTGTGTGTGTGTGTGTGTGTGATACCCAGCAGCTGTAGGCATTCGTTCTATAGTCGTGTCGAGAGGACTCTCCATAGATTTTTAGAACTACCTTTATTCTGGACACACAATGACGGCGTTTTGAAGTATGTTACATCACACATAAGTGTACATGTAAATTGTGAACCTGCCGGAGTATTTCGCTACGTTACATATTGATGGACGGAGAAAGGACGCGGCGCGATAGACAACACAGGACGAGAGATCGCGGATATACAAAAGCAGACACGGGACAACATCAATATACGAGGACAGTCACGGAAAAAACCCTTGCTCTCGGAGCAGGGCTCCTTGTCACGAAGAAACCTTGCTCTCGCTTCTACGAAGGGTTCAGGACCTTGTACACCAGGGGGCCAAAAACTTCTAACTGGTTATCGGTGACCATCTGACCCCGTGCGTCAGAAGTCGTATGATCTTTTGGAAGCTTCGAGAAAACTGGTGAGATTGAATCATCATGTTTTTGAAAGCAATTCTTACTGTTCAGCACGAGCATTAAGGGACAATTTAGCTAGTTAATTCGTTTATCCTTAGGTCATAATTTGAAATTGGGGACTATACTTTATTGAAATGTTAACTGGAAAATTTAGAATAGCGTTAATTAATAAATATGGAACGCTATTATTACTTACTTACACTTACTTACACACACACACACACACACACACACACACACATACATATATATATATATATATATATATATATATATATATATATATATATATATATATATATATATATATATATATATATATATATATATATATATATATATATATATATTATTTTACATGAAATCAAACTTTTTACTTTAAAAATGTTCGTATAAATGACCGGTTATATACAGGTGCACTCGAGAACCTTTAGACGAAAACGAATTCCTTCAATATAAGAGCCTCTCCCCTTCCCCAAGCTGTGATATAATTCTTTACAATTTAAACCAGGCTATTGCAAAGGTGTCAAAACACAACAATAAAAAGTGTTTCTATTCCAGTTTCTTTACTGATATAAGGGCTAAATGTCCTCTGTTCTGGGTTAAAAGTCTTGACTTTAAATGGTGGCTCTGGAAAAAACCACAAAGTATGATTTTCTTTTCTTTTGACAACCAACATGAATTATTTTTTGCATTTCCAGCAATAATAAGGTTTTAAGAGTGAATTCCCCTGAAACTGTTTGAAGAAATGTAAACCTATAATTGAAAGTTTTTTTAATGAACATTACTACAAAAAGTAATAAAAGCATTTCATTCGTCGACAATTAATAAAATGCACTTTTGTATAACATTGATATTTTTTCATCAATTTATTTCTGTATTACACAACAAATAACTGAGCGAATGGAATGCAATATAACGTTTTTTTCAAAAAGTGTGTAAATGTTTACAAAAGAAAGTCGATAGATTGTTGAAGCGCCAATCTAACCTCACGATTCATACGAACTAATGAAACAAAATTAATGTTGCATCATTTTTTCAGCTGTTCTTGAATTTCTCCCGGATCTGTACCCAAAGGCAGAGTGATCAAGGAAGGGGCATAACATTTCTTAGAAAAATATGCCAAAAATTTTCAATGTCATCTGCCAATAAATACCCCAGAGAAATTCTCAGTCTACATCATTTGCCAACTTGATTACAAGATGGAAGTTGAACATTGCAACGCACCCGGATATAACGCAGAAAATGGTTAGATACAATTATTTTTTGGGGCGCGGGGTTGGAGTAAAAGATCCACAACATAAACTAACTAGAAACCATCGTAAATAACAAAAACAATTACATTTATTTAGAAAGAATTGAAAGAAAAACGTAGTCCGTCCACGACGGAATCCAAAGCGGGAGTCCTAATGTTCTCCCCAAACAGAGTAGAGGGGTCGTGATAATGTTCGTGCTAGCGGCGCCCTCTTGCGCCAGACATTAGATGCGTTTACAAATAACATTTCATGAAGTTTAAAGTTCATAGTTAAGAGTTCAGTTCTGCTTTCTACAGTTCGGCCATCCTAGCTGTCATGCGGCCTCGGATGACATTAAGCAATAGGCACTGACAGTCTCTGAAAAATAAATAAAAGGGAACACACTTACAATACACGGGTCCATGCAGGGGATTCGCCGGTGCTGACATCGAGTATACAGGACCATGCACGGGATGCTCTTGTGTTGACATCGGGTACACGGGACCATGCAGGGGATGCTCTCGTGCTGACATAGAGTACACGGGACCATGCAGGGGATACTCTGGTGCGGACATCGGATGGCGGGATACCTTGTCAGTCGTCTGAATCGGGGTAGCGGGGATGTCATGCCAGTCGTCTAAATCAGGATAGTAGGGATGCCCTGGCTTCGTGTAGTCGGCAGCAGAAGACGTGATGTTAGGACGTTCATGTTTGTCGAATTTGATGACACCGCACTGGTCGTGGGACTTGACATTGGTCACTTTGTAGGGACCTAGGAATTTCGGTCGTAATTTCATTCTTGTTCCGTACCACGTAGGCTTGATTGCACGTGATTTTCTTGTCTTGTACTTGCATGATTTTTTCCTTTTCTTAAATGATTTCTGGTTTTCGTCTTGAATTTTAAGAATATTTTGCCTTGCTTCTTCCTTCATTTTATCTCTCTCTTTCATCATCGCGTTAAGGTACTCTTCTTCTAAGACTTCTTTCACTCGTATGTCTGTTATGCCTCTTAGTTTCACGCCTGTCAACAGTTCGAATGGTGTGAATTTAGTACTTCGAGAAGCGGTACTGTTCATTATACGTTGAACCATAGACACGTATTTGTACCATTTCGTTGGATCGGAAATTGAAAGTTTAGAGAGTATAGGAATTAAAGTTTCGTGCATCCTTTCAACTTGACCGTTACCACGGGGAATTCCTGCTGTAATTTTAATATTCTCTATTTCTTCTTCTACGCAATAGGTCTCAAAATCATTCGAAGTAAATGCGCTTCCTCTGTCACTGATAATTCGTGAAGGATTTCCAAAGGTAGTTTGTTGTAGCTTTAACTTTTCTATTGCGTCGCGTGACGATGTCGATTTTACTGGGTATAACCATACAAATTTCGTAAAGGCATCCACAACAGTGAAAATATGTTGATAATTCTTGTTCGTAGAAGGCATAGGACCTATAAAGTCAATGTGATACGTGCTCAACGGTGAATTTTCTTTTGGGATAGGATTAAGTAAACCTTCTCCTTTGCCATGTTTTCTGTTACATAGGATACATTCTACGCAGTTGGCAATGACGTTATCAATTTGTTTTCTGGCATTACGTATGTAATAATTTTGATTTAAAACGTCTTCGGTCTTGGATGATGCAAAATGATTTTTATTATGAATTCGTTTGATTATTTCTTTTTCCATTTCTTGAGGCACCATTAAAAGTTCTCTTCCATTTTTATACTTATATAAAATTCCATTTTTGACAAAATGTTCTTCATCATTTCCCTTTTCTATCAAGGTTTTAATCGTTTCAATAGTTTCGTCTCGTTTTTGGGCAGCTTTAATTTTGGCGGTTATATCGTCGTCTAAAATTATCTTCTTAGAAATATCTACGGTTTCAGTTTTGCTTGGCGTATATGTAGATACAGGTTTAAAAATAGTCTCTCTTCGTGTCTTATCTTTAATGTGGTTTAAATCTAATTCGTTAGTAACAAAGTTGGGTAAATTTTCCATCAACAATAGAAAGTTTTTCGCGTTGGAGGGCTTCTGAATAATTAAGGAATCTTTTTTCAAAATAACGTCAGCTAAATCTAACAGAGGGGTACCAATAATAATGTCGAATTTTATTGCTCCGTCCGGGACAACATGAAACAGCAATTCGAAGGAGTGACCGTTGATTTCCACGCTATGCATAAAAGAACCCTTGGTAAGCACATTCTTAGAGCCTAGTCCTACTAGATTTATGGCGGGGGGAGAAACAGCTGGGAGACACAGTCTTTCATAGCAAGCGGATCGTATTACATGCAAACTGGAACCACTGTCGAAAATACCCGTCAGCTCATTACCGTTCAACCTGACGCTTATCTGTACAAGAGAATTTTTCTCTTCGGGAACACTGAGACTGATACTCATGGCTTGACTTTCAGGGGTTTTATTATTTTTCACCGGACAGTTAGCAGAAACGTGGTCATTCGTAAATTGGTTACAATTAAAACATTTTCTTCCGGGGTTTTTAAACGGACAAACACTATGATTTTTATCGCCGCAGTTTTTACAACGCTGAAAACGGGGAGACACGTCTGAAAGAGGGGTGGAATGGTTTTTCTTTTTTGTTGTTTGTGGTTCATATGGAATCGTAGTATGGTTTCGTATTTTTTCGTAAATACCTAATTTTTCCTTAAAATCTTTTAAATCTTTCGCACCGTAAAGAATTACTTTGTTAGACGGTTTATCGGGAATACCATCTATAACATATTGAATTAGGGATTCTGTTTCGATGTTACCTCTGCTTGCTAGTTCTTTCATGACCAGAAAATATTCTTGCAGAGATTCTTCGTTGTTTATATGACGTTTCGTCAGCATTTTATGGAGTTGGGCGCTTGTGCACTTCGAGGCAAATTCTTGTTCAAGAGCTGATTTAAGCTTAGCCCATGAAGTTAAGCCAGATTCACCTTGAATAAAGAGTTTCGCTAATCCAGTTAATGATCGTTTCGCGAATATTAATTTTTGAAGATCATTCCATGCGCAAATACTCGCCGTTTCTTCAAAATCAGTTATCCACTTTTCGATGGAATAATTATCTTTCCCGTCAAACTTTCTCAAACTGTCTTCGATATCATGATAGGAAATAGTAAATTTAGAAAATTTATCTACTGATGGTTCTACACGAGTTAATTCGCTAACTTCGCTACGAATTTCTTCGTTCACGTGTTCATCGTCGCTATCAGATTCAAAATTATCATTTTTAAGCGTTTTAATATCTAATAGGCTATCGAGAATTCGAGTAGCGAGAACAGTTTCATTTCCGTCACAATCAATACATAAAATATTGCAAATTGTAATTAAATTAGCAAGCCTAACGTTTTTCACAGCAAAAGTTAATTTCTTCTCATAATGTTCGTCGTTTTTCTGGTAGTCAAAGCCAGAAAATTCTCGTAACCGTTTCCGGTTTAATCGGTCACCTTCAGTTTCATAAACAGAATTATGCAAACATTTTATAGATTTAACAGAAGCAGACTTCAAGTTTGCTTTGATTCGGGGAATATCAGCTAATTTCATTTTTTCCATTTAGAGTCGTTAATCGTAGCAAAAATCGTAATTAATCGTAAATCGTATAAATAGAATTATCGTAATTAGCCGTAATTCGAAGAAACAAAACAGTCACTATCGTAATTCATAAAAATAGTCTTACTTTAGTTCAGAGTCCGTTGCATCGTAATGCGTTGATGGAGATTCGCGTCGTGTTCTCGTAGATTTCTTTCTAATTCATATCTAATACCTCTTCTGACACCATCTTCTGTGGGCGCGGGGTTGGAGTAAAAGATCCACAACATAAACTAACTAGAAACCATCGTAAATAACAAAAACAATTACATTTATTTAGAAAGAATTGAAAGAAAAACGTAGTCCGTCCACGACGAAATCCAAAGCGGGAGTCCTAATGTTCTCCCCAAACAGAGTAGAGGGGTCGTGATAATGTTCGTGCTAGCGGCGCCCTCTTGCGCCAGACATTAGATGCGTTTACAAATAACATTTCATGAAGTTTAAAGTTCATAGTTAAGAGTTCAGTTCTGCTTTCTACAGTTCGGCCATCCTAGCTGTCATGCGGCCTCGGATGACATTAAGCAATAGGCACTGACAGTCTCTGAAAAATAAATAAAAGGGAACACACTTACAATACACGGGTCCATGCAGGGGATTCGCCGGTGCTGACATCGAGTATACAGGACCATGCACGGGATGCTCTTGTGTTGACATCGGGTACACGGGACCATGCAGGGGATGCTCTCGTGCTGACATAGAGTACACGGGACCATGCAGGGGATACTCTGGTGCGGACATCGGATGGCGGGATACCTTGTCAGTCGTCTGAATCGGGGTAGCGGGGATGTCATGCCAGTCGTCTAAATCAGGATAGTAGGGATGCCCTGGCTTCGTGTAGTCGGCAGCAGAAGACGTGATGTTAGGACGTTCATGTTTGTCGAATTTGATGACACCGCACTGGTCGTGGGACTTGACATTGGTCACTTTGTAGGGACCTAGGAATTTCGGTCGTAATTTCATTCTTGTTCCGTACCACGTAGGCTTGATTGCACGTGATTTTCTTGTCTTGTACTTGCATGATTTTTTCCTTTTCTTAAATGATTTCTGGTTTTCGTCTTGAATTTTAAGAATATTTTGCCTTGCTTCTTCCTTCATTTTATCTCTCTCTTTCATCATCGCGTTAAGGTACTCTTCTTCTAAGACTTCTTTCACTCGTATGTCTGTTATGCCTCTTAGTTTCACGCCTGTCAACAGTTCGAATGGTGTGAATTTAGTACTTCGAGAAGCGGTACTGTTCATTATACGTTGAACCATAGACACGTATTTGTACCATTTCGTTGGATCGGAAATTGAAAGTTTAGAGAGTATAGGAATTAAAGTTTCGTGCATCCTTTCAACTTGACCGTTACCACGGGGAATTCCTGCTGTAATTTTAATATTCTCTATTTCTTCTTCTACGCAATAGGTCTCAAAATCATTCGAAGTAAATGCGCTTCCTCTGTCACTGATAATTCGTGAAGGATTTCCAAAGGTAGTTTGTTGTAGCTTTAACTTTTCTATTGCGTCGCGTGACGATGTCGATTTTACTGGGTATAACCATACAAATTTCGTAAAGGCATCCACAACAGTGAAAATATGTTGATAATTCTTGTTCGTAGAAGGCATAGGACCTATAAAGTCAATGTGATACGTGCTCAACGGTGAATTTTCTTTTGGGATAGGATTAAGTAAACCTTCTCCTTTGCCATGTTTTCTGTTACATAGGATACATTCTACGCAGTTGGCAATGACGTTATCAATTTGTTTTCTGGCATTACGTATGTAATAATTTTGATTTAAAACGTCTTCGGTCTTGGATGATGCAAAATGATTTTTATTATGAATTCGTTTGATTATTTCTTTTTCCATTTCTTGAGGCACCATTAAAAGTTCTCTTCCATTTTTATACTTATATAAAATTCCATTTTTGACAAAATGTTCTTCATCATTTCCCTTTTCTATCAAGGTTTTAATCGTTTCAATAGTTTCGTCTCGTTTTTGGGCAGCTTTAATTTTGGCGGTTATATCGTCGTCTAAAATTATCTTCTTAGAAATATCTACGGTTTCAGTTTTGCTTGGCGTATATGTAGATACAGGTTTAAAAATAGTCTCTCTTCGTGTCTTATCTTTAATGTGGTTTAAATCTAATTCGTTAGTAACAAAGTTGGGTAAATTTTCCATCAACAATAGAAAGTTTTTCGCGTTGGAGGGCTTCTGAATAATTAAGGAATCTTTTTTCAAAATAACGTCAGCTAAATCTAACAGAGGGGTACCAATAATAATGTCGAATTTTATTGCTCCGTCCGGGACAACATGAAACAGCAATTCGAAGGAGTGACCGTTGATTTCCACGCTATGCATAAAAGAACCCTTGGTAAGCACATTCTTAGAGCCTAGTCCTACTAGATTTATGGCGGGGGGAGAAACAGCTGGGAGACACAGTCTTTCATAGCAAGCGGATCGTATTACATGCAAACTGGAACCACTGTCGAAAATACCCGTCAGCTCATTACCGTTCAACCTGACGCTTATCTGTACAAGAGAATTTTTCTCTTCGGGAACACTGAGACTGATACTCATGGCTTGACTTTCAGGGGTTTTATTATTTTTCACCGGACAGTTAGCAGAAACGTGGTCATTCGTAAATTGGTTACAATTAAAACATTTTCTTCCGGGGTTTTTAAACGGACAAACACTATGATTTTTATCGCCGCAGTTTTTACAACGCTGAAAACGGGGAGACACGTCTGAAAGAGGGGTGGAATGGTTTTTCTTTTTTGTTGTTTGTGGTTCATATGGAATCGTAGTATGGTTTCGTATTTTTTCGTAAATACCTAATTTTTCCTTAAAATCTTTTAAATCTTTCGCACCGTAAAGAATTACTTTGTTAGACGGTTTATCGGGAATACCATCTATAACATATTGAATTAGGGATTCTGTTTCGATGTTACCTCTGCTTGCTAGTTCTTTCATGACCAGAAAATATTCTTGCAGAGATTCTTCGTTGTTTATATGACGTTTCGTCAGCATTTTATGGAGTTGGGCGCTTGTGCACTTCGAGGCAAATTCTTGTTCAAGAGCTGATTTAAGCTTAGCCCATGAAGTTAAGCCAGATTCACCTTGAATAAAGAGTTTCGCTAATCCAGTTAATGATCGTTTCGCGAATATTAATTTTTGAAGATCATTCCATGCGCAAATACTCGCCGTTTCTTCAAAATCAGTTATCCACTTTTCGATGGAATAATTATCTTTCCCGTCAAACTTTCTCAAACTGTCTTCGATATCATGATAGGAAATAGTAAATTTAGAAAATTTATCTACTGATGGTTCTACACGAGTTAATTCGCTAACTTCGCTACGAATTTCTTCGTTCACGTGTTCATCGTCGCTATCAGATTCAAAATTATCATTTTTAAGCGTTTTAATATCTAATAGGCTATCGAGAATTCGAGTAGCGAGAACAGTTTCATTTCCGTCACAATCAATACATAAAATATTGCAAATTGTAATTAAATTAGCAAGCCTAACGTTTTTCACAGCAAAAGTTAATTTCTTCTCATAATGTTCGTCGTTTTTCTGGTAGTCAAAGCCAGAAAATTCTCGTAACCGTTTCCGGTTTAATCGGTCACCTTCAGTTTCATAAACAGAATTATGCAAACATTTTATAGATTTAACAGAAGCAGACTTCAAGTTTGCTTTGATTCGGGGAATATCAGCTAATTTCATTTTTTCCATTTAGAGTCGTTAATCGTAGCAAAAATCGTAATTAATCGTAAATCGTATAAATAGAATTATCGTAATTAGCCGTAATTCGAAGAAACAAAACAGTCACTATCGTAATTCATAAAAATAGTCTTACTTTAGTTCAGAGTCCGTTGCATCGTAATGCGTTGATGGAGATTCGCGTCGTGTTCTCGTAGATTTCTTTCTAATTCATATCTAATACCTCTTCTGACACCATCTTCTGTGGGCGCGGGGTTGGAGTAAAAGATCCACAACATAAACTAACTAGAAACCATCGTAAATAACAAAAACAATTACATTTATTTAGAAAGAATTGAAAGAAAAACGTAGTCCGTCCACGACGAAATCCAAAGCGGGAGTCCTAATGTTCTCCCCAAACAGAGTAGAGGGGTCGTGATAATGTTCGTGCTAGCGGCGCCCTCTTGCGCCAGACATTAGATGCGTTTACAAATAACATTTCATGAAGTTTAAAGTTCATAGTTAAGAGTTCAGTTCTGCTTTCTACATATATATATATATATATATATGTATATATCTATCTATCTATCTATCTATCTATCTATATATATATATATATATATATATATATATATATATATATATATATATATATATATATATATATATATATATATATATATATTAATCGGAGGTGTATTTTCAGTAATAATTATGTAGTAAAAAATATTTTGTTTCTGTCTTTGAACATTCGTCCTTTCTGTTTATTTTTTATTTATAAAGAAATTACTTTAACGTCTAAAAAGTTTGTAAATTTAGCAGATTTAATTTTAGCAGCAAGGCATAAGAACAAAATGTATTAGAACTTTGATAACGAAATAGAGTTCTTAAAGCTTTAAACTAAATCTTAATGACAATGTATTTTAATTTATGTATTCGACGAATGTCTATCCTGGTAGATATAAGACAGTATTCTACATTAAATCAGTCCTCTTTCCCTCTAACATCCCGAAAAAACCTTAAAAATGTAAAGTTTAATAGGAAACCGAGAGTATTAAAACGTTTTCAAATCTAATAAATTAAAAATTTCTAACTTTTTTTTACCAGCGTGGTAGGCATTTGTCGTGACATCATCCAACCATCCAAAACACGATATTTGTTGGCTACGGTATTCTGGGAGCACCATAGAGGTGAACCAACATTGCACACCAATGAGGGCACAGCACAGAGGCGTCTATGACTTAGTCAGGATTCGAACCCAAACCCATTCCATGGAAGCCCGAGACTCTAACCACTTTATGATGTGGTGGGCCAAAAAAATTCTTACTTGTATGGGGAATAAATAAGGCTTAAAAATCGGGTAGAAATAATGCTAAGTTATCCATAAAATTTCAAACTCAGTGATCTTAATTTTTAAGTTATTATATGAGCGAGAATTTTAAAGGTTAATAATTCTAAATATTCTGTATATCAATTTACTACACGAATGTATATACTTCTCTAATATAGAAATAAGTTCAATTAGTAATAAGTTCAATTATTTCATATTTTAAATTATTTGGAAACTCAGACAGGTCATTATCACAGCCATTTAATGACTTAAATACGTATAGAAGGAAAAGGAATGTAAAATACAGTATTTTATTTGCATAATTTTTTTAACGAACTTTGCAGTTTCTACATTTATTATTAATCATTGAAGGGCATAAAAAGATAAAATGTTATTATATTTTGAGATACATATTTTGAAAAATGTACAGAATTTAATCTTTTTACATTTTTCAGTACTAATAATTTGTTAGATGTAAATTATTTCTCCAGCATCCTCATGAATTTCAGAGAATTAAAGGAATACATATGGGATGCATAGGAAATCATGGGAATATAGATTTCTCTGGCGTACTCAACTTAGTGTCTCCTCAACGTTGGCGTGTTTCATGCAATTTTTCTTAAATCAAGAAAAGTTTATTCGTATATTAATTTATTTCTTACTGTAATGTTATATTGAATGTTTAGTATTATTTGTTTATATGACTGTTTTACTGTAACTTTGAGTCAAAATATACAAACTGAATCTCAAAACGATTAACTGACTGCTTCTGAGAGTCCATATGTCACATTTTATTTTGAACTACGGTTTATTATCTTAAGCACACAGGACAGATTATAGAAAAAATAATGTCTGTATTTAGTGGAGAGTGCAAACAGTTTTACTTTACTTTGAGAAACTTAAGACAATCTAAGAACGCACAAAGAAAATTATGATTACAGAGAGTCATTTCGACTTTTCAATCTTTGGATTGCGCTAGTTGTGCTGCAAGCGTAGTGACTAAAATTGCTTTTTGACGATGGATTATAGTTTCTGAAAAGACACGTTGTGAAATAGAGTGCTTAGTAGAACTTCTGTTTTTGTTTTTCTGTTTGCACACATGAGGTTCATTGTAAACTGAACAATAGAGTTTCTAATATTATGAAATATTTTGTAAAATGAGTTGCACTAAAAATGTAAAATTCTTACATACACGTATTATTTATACTTTTGGTTGGGTGTTATGTAAAAGATACTACGATTTCAAAAGTAGAAGAATGGACAGATACGGGATTCTTTCTATTCGAGAGAATATTCCCATGCTTTAGGTTCATGCTGAACACGTGTTTCTACACGTTTTCATTGATGAAAAAAATCGTTATTTTTTCAGTTGTTAGTAATGAAATCTTTTATCTCGGTTCTGCTACTGTCTTCAGTAAAATTTCAGTGAAACTTTGATGAAGCTCTTTTCATGTAAGCTCATTTAATGTTTTTTATTAAAAGAATGATCAGGTTTTCTTTTATCCAATAAATGACATTAATAATTCGATTATAGGCGTCCAATAATTACAGCTATATAATTATGCTTTCACTGTCTATCTTTATGTTCTGTGGATTTTATATTAAATGCCTATTCATAAATTTTCTTCTTTATTAATTATGTCATATGGATTTATACCTTATGCTACTGTGATCAATGAAAGTAAACACTCTCTCTATATATTCTTTTTGACTGCTGACTGATCATATGACATCGTTTTTCAGCCTTTCCATAAACTCATAGAGGGTTGTTTTAATGTATAATATAGTTCAGAAAATATTTAAATTAAAGCGAGCATTATATCACATGTAGTATCTTAATAATAAAGCTACAGGATCCATTTTAATACCAACATTGAAGGGACATAGATCACTTTCTTTAAGCCAAAGCAAATAATTTTTTTTTTGAGAAATCTGTACTTTCTGAAGAAACAATATACAATAGCTACAGAATGTAAAAAAAAATATAGTTATTTTTTATTGTAGTTTTTGACCATTTTATTATGTTCAATTTATTTGACCAAATAGACCAATGAAGTCGAATAAATGAAGGAAATTTTATAATATTTGTTTCTTAAAATAAATTATACAAGAGTGAAGTTTCAGCATAACAACACCTTTAAAACAAAAAGATTGCTTGTCGCTTTTGCAAAATGCATATTTTCACGAATGGTCAGATAAAAGCCGTAAATTAAAGTAAATAAAATATATATTTTTTGTGTGGAGAAATCTGTACTTTCTGAAGCCACAATATACAATAGCGACAGGATGTAAAAAAATGTACATTTTTTTATTGCAGTTTTTGACCATTTTATTATATTAAATTTATTTCACCAAATAACCCAATGAGGTCGAATAAATGAAGGAAATTTTATAATATTTGCTTATTAAAATAAAAGAAACAAGAATAAAGTTTCAGCATAACAACACCTTTAAAACAAAAAGATTGCTTGTCGCTTTTGCAAAACGCATATTTTCACGAATGGTCAGATAAAAGCAATAATAAAAGCAGTAATTACTTTTGGACCTCATCGTGCCATTCCCAGCTGAATGCGCTAATTACAAACATTTATTTTGAAATTATGTTACATACACAAATTTGAGTTACGTCTTCCTGCATGTGAAGACCTTACCCTGAACAAAATAAAATTTCTGGAGTTTTCGTGATGCTCAAAGAATACAACCCCGTCATTTGGACAACTTTCCGTGCGTTGAATTTTTCCTTATAGCAAGAAAAGTGCTCTCTGATTGAGAAATAAAATGCTTTTTGTCCTTTTTCTCAATCATGTTACTTCTACAGAGATTCACTTTGTTCACGGAATACAGCAGCGCTGATTTCCATAATTTGTGAATTTATTTATTCAGATTTTACGTGTAAGGAAAATGAGCTACAGTGAATGAGATGGGTTTGAAACACGTTAACAGTTAGTTCCTTTAATACAGGGTTGGAACTAAGGAAAACAGGATTTAATATACACACTGACTTTTCGCTTAGGCCTTCGAAATCGGTGAGAATGCCTAGGAGGAATACAGCGTTAACGAAAAAGGTATGTTCAGTCAAGTATGATTTCGCTCTAACGGAAACGATGTATGACAGTTAGTTTCAAAAATGGATTTCGCTTAACATTTTTCTGCACAAAGGTTTTTAAACATTGATTTGAGCAGCAATTTAAGGACTTATTAACTAGAATTCTCGAGTGTGCATACTAGTTGTTAGTTCAAGAAAAAGAGCATTAATCTGGGACTCTTAATTCTGCAAGATTCAGTAAAATCAAATCTAGTTTTTGCAACGCACTTACAATTTTAGCACTAAATTGTGTGTACATTTATGTCTTGGGAACATAACTTATAAAAATTGTACGTATTTTCAACTCCAGTACTTTTTATACATGCTAACATTTATAGTAATCAGACCCCGTGTCAATTTTTAGGCATGCAAGCAACAATCTAATTTTACCCATAACATTAATATACTAAACACCAACACGTGGATTTTCAGATAATTGAACACAGCAAAGGGTGCGTTTAAATTTTCTTTCGATTTCGTTAAATGTATAATGTTCTTGATCGAAAAGGACCCCTGGAGGATTCCTCTAAAATTTACGTTTACCTTTAGATGCTTTATAATCCAAAGTAGCTTCCTTGTTTAAAAAACAGAAGCGACAACAGCATTAAAAGCAAAATTAGTTTTACGAATGATACTGAATCAATTTTACGAATGATACTGGATCAAAGTGAAAATAATTTTTTTCTTTATCATGCGGTAAAATATACGGTTTAAAATTCTTTAATAAGAAAATATTACCTGAAAGACTTTTTAATTTAAATGCAGAACCAACTTATTATAACACTGAAAGATATTTTGAATTACCAGACAATGGTTTCAATTTTATGAAAATATTGAAAACAGTCGTTGCAAAAATTTGAATTTGCTTGTAAACAACAACAACAATTTTCTTTTTACTAAAATAAGCTTAATTTATTTTGCAGATTTAAAGGCCCATTTCTAATTTTTTTTGATTATTACAAATATTGTCCCATTTAATACACGGATATTTTAGCAAAAATATAAATTTACCACCAAATAGAACGCCTGCTTCACTATGCTGAAAGTATATCGTTTAAATCTCCCCAAAGAGGTTATTTTTTCTTTTTATTTATGATACAGTGGATTTGCAAACCAAAAGTACTCAAAAGAGAGCAATAACAATTTATTTATAACTATGTGAGCACAAGTTTTGAGTAATGAAAACAACTGATGTTTCAGTAAGTTATGCTTGTAATAACATACATATATAGCTAAGATTATAGGCGTCTTAATACCACTGGATTATAAGGTGAAATAATTAGCTTCATATGTAATTGCGTGTATAAGCCTAGCCTAGAACTATTGCAGAGAACTGTGAAAAGGATAAAGTTCACTGTTTTCAAAGGCTGGAGTAATGGGAGTCAACGATTTGTTTCTAATCCTTACGGGACTTTGATGCGATGTATACACTGCTCAAAAGGAGTAGCCCTTTGTCAGGCCATCTGACCATTAGATACTACTATCTCCCCTGACAAATTCCAAATGATCTGATAATCGTAGATTGATAATTTTAAATAACTATTGTCGCATTATTCCTAGTTTTTATATTAACTAATTACTTAAGTAAATGTAGTACATACGTAGCATACAGAGGGTAATGACATACTGAATACTTTCATTTTACGGAGTGTTTGCCATTTACCACCGTTTTTCCATTCAAAAAGTCCTCAAGTAGCACGTTGCCACTTAACCTGTTTTGCCTGTTAACTTCCAGTAGCACTTGATTAGCTAGAAATAGTCTTTACCGTTAATTTACTGGAGCTGTTTCTTTATATCTCTTATTGTTACGTCATTCTACCCGAAATCATGACAGTAGAGAAATCTAAAAAAGAATTGATATAAAAAATAGTAGCAGAATAAATCAAGGAGAAGATAAAAAATATATATAACTTGAGTAGATAACACCACAAGGTCATATAAAAAAAGTCTCAATTATTTAAATACTTTTCTCTATCCTGTGGACCCAAGATTATAATCATAATCCCCAATTGTGTCTGGATGCATGCGCTTACTTTTTCATGGTTTACCCCTCACGTTATATTATTATACCCTGTTCTCAAAATGCCTTTTACAAAAAGACACCCGCATAAATTGTTAGAAAAAAAAAACAGTCTAGAATATTTACGCATCAGACATTTCCCAGTTAAAATTTGAAAAATTCAAAGCATTCATTCCATATTTAAACTCAGAATTAAAATTTACATTTATAATCTTCACTAGCATGAAAAAGCAAAAAAACAAGACGATTAAAACAAATAACAATCGCGTGAAAGCTGCGTACCGCAAACCTAGATACCCCCAAATCACCGCTTTTTCACGCTTCAACGGCATTTATTGAACGACTATCGGTAAGCGAATCGGAAATTATATATTTTTTTTCTCCTGGTCTCCAATCCGTTTTTCTGTATCAGTCGCTTGATTTGTAATGATCTATTAGTTTGGTCGACTGAACTTGAGACCGTAGTGCTACCCTTTAACACTTGCCAGTATTACCTACTCGCGTGCATCAATAGCAAAATAAGCACAATCTCGTGGGTCCCAGATCATGAGAAAAGAAAGGGCTTTGATCTGAAACAATGGTGCTTTGGATTCATGGTGTAATTTAATTCACTTCCAAGTAAAAGAAAAAAGCCAATAATACTATCATTTACTTTAAAATAGGCATATTCTGAGAAGGTAATTCATGTGGTCACTGTCTTATGTTTTAAGGATTATATTACCAAAAGTTATTTAATTAGATATAGAAACAAATTATACAATTTTACAATCGTTTAATTTGAAGACTTAAATTGACAAATTTCCACAACGAAGCAAATTAGAACAAACTTGTTTTCATATCCAATCGTCAAATTGTTAGACATACGCGACAAATACAATGATAAAGTAGTTATTAACAGACGATCTTAATAAAATTCCCAAATTTTTATCGGTCTTAAGAATTAACAGCCTATCTATACGCTAAGTGGCCAACTTATGATGACCACCTACTCGACAGATCATTGGGCTACTATTTGCCGTCGATACTGCTGCTATTCTCTTTGGCATGGTACCTATGAAATGTTGGTAGGTAGCTTCGGGAATCTGAGGCTATTTCCGATGAACTACGCTTTCCAGTTCTCTAATATTTAATGGCTCTGGAAAGAGCTACTTGATGCTCTATTCGACCTTATCCCTCAAATGCTCTACTGGACTGAGATCTAGGGACTTCAAGAGACCAACTGATCAAGGTGAAGTCTCTACCATGCTCTTCAAACCCTCTGAGGACAATGTGGGCATTTTTGCAATGGGTATTGTCCTGCTAGAAGTATTCATCTCCAGAAGGGTAAACATTGACATAACTGAATGTACTTGGTCAGCGACAATATTTAAATACCTTTGGCATTTAGATGCTCTTCCACACGATTAAAGGGCCTAAATCATTCGAGGAAAAGTCCCCAAAACCATAATATTGCTCCACCTTCTGGAAGTGCTCTGAATGATGCAATTAGGGTCCGTGCCTTCGTGCTGTTTTCTTCATATTTGCACCCTGCCCTACCATCTGCATGGTGTAACTGAAAACGTGATTCATCGGATCACATTTCCCTTTTCTATTAATTTACTGTCCAGTCCATGTGATCCTGTGCGAACTGGAGACATTTGATCTTGTTCGCCGCAGACAGCAAATGCTTTCTAACAGGCCTTCGGCTTCCATACACGATTCGGTGTAATATGCGGTAAAAAGTACGTTTAGATGCCATCAGATTTGGTCCATGATTAAGATTAGCTGTAATATGACGTACTGTTGCCCTTCTGATGGACAGGACAAATCTGGAAACTCTCATTTCACCTTGAACATCGAGTAGCCGGTGACGACCTCACACCTTACGTTGAGACAGTGTTTTTTTTTTTTGCTTGGTAGCCCACTATTTGTAAATATGAACAGCAGTTACTCTCAAACAGTTCACAAGCGAAGCAGTTTCACTGATATTCGCTCCACTGCTTCTAACCCCCAATAGTCTTTCCACTTTCAAAATCCGTTAAATTACGTTTATTTCCCATTCCTTCACGAGAAATACACTTCATCTGCCTTTATAATCCCCCAGAAATTCCTTTTTACACCAATCTCATTCTCTAGCAGCAATAGCGTGATGTCATTGCAGATTTTCATAAAACTGTCAGGTTGTCATAACGAATTGGCCACACAGTGTATGTGTAAAGGATCTCGAGTAAAAACTATGCAATGCCAATCTAGCAGTTTTCAATGATCCACCTATTAGTTTGAAGGAAATGCCAGTTTTTGAAGCTTTGAGATCCCTCATCCAGTAGTGAATGCTATAGACGGCAATTAAATTGTCTGTCCGGCCAATAACAACAGTACTTCTTCTATGAGTTTAGTTGTTAAAATGGTCAGGTACTTAACTTCTATTAAGAAAAACTGCTCAGATTTTAAGGGCCCGTATCATATTAGATTCAAAAATGATCTGAAGAAGATGAAATAGTAAAAGATGAAGTAAAAAAAAACCCAATAAAAAACAGGGTTCCTACCTATATCCGTTACACCCCCCTTTAACTTCTAAACGATGACAACTTAGGCCATAAAGTTGGTGTCTAGGTATAGTAAAAAGGCTATACGCTACTTGATTAGATAACTTAGAACGCCATCTATCGGCAAATTTTAGAATTAGCGTTTTTATCTCAAAAACAGTACGAGATACGGGAAAAAAAGTCAATTGCAAAGTTGTTCAGCATCATCGATTTAGTAAGGAAAGACACCTTGCGCACATTAATACTTAAAACAGAATGTAGAAAATGAACATTTGTTTGGTCACGATTTAGAAAATTGTCATGTCATAAAGAGTGGAAGAAAGAAACTGAGACACTTCCCTAGCTTCAGGATCATTTATTTATGTTGCCGAGAATGATATGAAAATGGAAATAATATGAAAACCGGACTATCATTAGCTACTATACACATTTGCGCTTTGGACTGGATTTCTCGCTGCACATTGTGCAACATGGCATGTGTTACGGAGGCACAAGTATCTGTAATGTTCAACAAGCATCAAACAAATGCTCATTCTTTACATTCTGTTTTGAGTATTAATAGGTGCAAGGTGTCTTTTCTTACTAAATCGATGATGTTAAACAACTTTGTAATTGACATTTTTCCAGTATCTCGTACCGTTTTTGAGATAAAAACGTTAATTCCAAAATTTGCCGATAGATGGCGCTGTAAGTTGTCTCATCGAGTAGCGCATAGCCTTTTTACTATACCTGGATACCAACTTTATGGCCTAAGCTTAGAAGTTAAGGGGGATGTAATGGATATAGGTGGGAACCCTGTATATATATATATATAAAAGTTGATTGTAAGATTTGAATAAGCTCAGAATATAGTTTATTGATTTGAATAACCAATGATTTTAATTAACCTTGCTTTAATGATGAAAATCCCCGAACAAATTTATTTGAAGAAAATTTACATACTTAAAATAATTCTTGGATTTTCAGTGACTTCTAAAAACGTAAAATGAAGAATATTTATTTTTATGTATCATTTTTATGTATGTTTACGTAAAAATCATGCTTAATTTAAGTAAACAATTAACAATTAATTATGCTTAAAAAAGACATAATCCAGCAGAGATAGATAAAAATAATACAAAAATAGACAAGAAACAAACAGAAATCAAGCACTCTGAGCATCCACGCACCAACGGCAAGATTCTGTATAAGTGCCGGAACTGAACCATAAAACATCAGAGGTAACCGACAGGTCTCTTCATCAGGGAGCCTAACCATGTCAATTACCTCATGGGGAACTTGTTTGTCTTTTCATTTTCATTTTGACTTATTGCTTCCTTGGGGGACTCGGGGCCTTGGGATGTTTTTTGGGCTTACCTGCATCCTATTCAGAAAGTTCCCCATGAGGTAATTGCATGGTTAGGCTCCCTGATGAAGAGACCTGTCTGTTACCTCTATTGTTTTATGGTTCAGTTCCGGCACTTATAGAGAATCTTGCCGTTGGTGCGTGGATGCCCCGAGTGCTTGATTTCTGTTTGTTTCTTGTCTATTTTTGTATTATTTTTATCTATCTCTGTTGGATGATGTATTTGTTTTCATTGTGGGGATATGAAGCTTCTGTGCTATCCTCTATTGAAAATGTTTTCTTTGCAGGATATGTTTTATGTTATTTAGTGATTTAGCAGTCTATAGCAGTCAGTTTTAAGTGATTTAGCAGTCTATGCTTGATTTTTAATTTTTGTTTATTTCTATTATTTATATTTTACGCTTAAAAAAGACCTAATTTGGGATGCAAATTTGAGTGGTGAGACTAAATGTTGTGATTAAAGACAACTGCTCATGCATCAAGAATACTTGCCCTCCTAATGCTGAAGAAAAATGTGCCAACTAATAATACATGGAAATAAAGATGTATGACAAATGCCAATTTTTGTCTTTAACGTCAATATTAATTTATAACCTAAAATAAGGGGCTAACTCTCTCTGCCGAAATTGAAATTTTAAATTTAATTTCTAAAACAAAAGTATTATAACGTCCTTTCCTACATATGTTTAGCTTTCTTCTCTCGCTTTGCTTTCAGTCAAAGGTTTGTGACAAGGATGCTAATCTCTTACAACTGTAGCTCTACATATCTTTTCAATTACAGAGTTTCATAAATTTTAGTACTTTAAAATGTTTTTGGCGAATGAAAAAAACTTGAAGGAAAGGTTCATATTCTCATATCCTAATCCAGTGGTCTCCAAAGTGGGGTACGCAGGAAATTCTAGGAGGAACGCCACATTTCTCTTCAAAATACTTTATGCCCTTTCTCGCGCACAAAATTATAACTCAAAAACAATTTTTTTTTTAAAATTATAACTTGCGACTCTGCATTATAGAAACCTGGCAACTCTGCTTTTACGTCTAGTGGCCTAGTCACTCTAGTCATCAGTACAAAACGCAACTGTGCATACACAACGCAATTGTATACGGAATGACAATAATTAAAATCATAAACAGAAATAAATTAGAATTAGAACCAGATCTTCGAATTGCATTAACAGAGGGATTCAAGTCAGATTTTTCCGAAATTTGTGAACAAATTCAATCACATTGTTCCCATTAAATTATAATTTAAAATTTCTCTTGTAATTTATAAATTGCATGTATATATATTGTTTCATTTAAAATAAATAAAAAAACTTGATTTTCTGCATTTTTTCCGTTCATTTCCTGAAAAAAAAAATCATTTTTGACACACATATACTATATATATATATATATATATATATATATATATATATATGTCGGACTCGTTCTTCACGCCCATATATTTTAACCATGTAGTCCGAACTCCTCTTAGATTTACAACTGCAGTCGGCTCCGACATCTCCATCTTCTTCCATCAGCAGTCAGGGTGTTGACACGATTAGCCAGAAACCAGTCTAGTTGATTTTCCTAAATATCTTTATTAGCTTATAATTAATTACTCAGCTCCATTTCCTAATTATTATTTCCATCCCTTTCCAAAATGCGTGCCTGCCACGCGGCACGACTTTCCTAGTCAGTCATCCCATTGCCTCTGAAAATTTCAACCCTTTGCATCCAGATTCCAGAAATACCACGCATGCCCTCAAGAGCTTTGTTACGTTTGCACCGAAGATGAGGCATGGGTGGGGTGAAGCTGTCAATCAAATCCAACTCTATTATCTATTTTCCCCGCAATGCTTCCTCTCCGATACCTCGTAAATTAATAGCATTTAATTGATAATTCCTATTTTCTCTAGAAAAACTCCCTTTTAAAGATTCTTACGGTTAGCCCCCCCCCATGGTAATTCCTTACTTACACACACACACACACACACACACACACACACACACACACACACATATTGTAAGGACTTCGCCTAAAACCAAGACTGACAGCCTTTAATATTTACAAAATGCTTTATTTGCATCTAGATTAAATATAGGCTTTATACAATAATTACAAAAAAATAAGCACTATCTGAGGCTATTTCGCGGGATTCAGGATATCATAATGGAACACGGCAGGCTCTCCTTCTCTGGCACGCGTTCGACGACGAGGGTTCTTCACACCTGTAAAACGAAGTCAACTGCCCCCATTTACATCAAGGTGGCGACTATATATCCTCGCCCATCTCTGTGGGTGGTTGAAGCGAGCTCCCTTTGAACCCTTTTTGTAGACCGTCTTCAGACCATTCCGCGTCTTCCGCTAAAAGGCTAGGTGATTATCCTCTGGACAGGCTTTGTCTGCAAGCAGGGGGATTTCTTACAGAAGACGGCTTCCTAATTGTCCGATGGCGACGCGGCGTCTGCCACAATTTGGTGACAAAGCGACTGTCACCGATGAATACGGTAGATTGATAATGGACGTCTTGCCGTTAGGCTCTCTCAGGAATTCCGAGTGTGAAAGGGGCGTAAGTCATTACAGACTAAATTCCTCCCCTCCCCAGATGTTTTTCTGCAGAAGTTTTTCACCTGCAAAAAACAGAACAAAAACATGGTCCTTCTCAGGACAATTTCAATTATAAAACTTTTTCCCGAAGGCAAATGCACGCCCAATTGACATTACGAGTAGACCGTTAATTTTGATCAAACTCTGGCTTTACCTTCATGAAAGAAAATTTTTAACTGTACTTCAAAGTATCATTTTAAAAGCACATCAAAAGGAATTTATAATTAAAATTTACGCACTTTAAAATCTCTAGTAAGAGAACACGCCGTAGCAAAGAAATTATAAAGATTACACAATAATACAACAAATCATGGCAAAAAAAATTTAAATAGAACAGTATACTAATACATGTCAATCAAAAAAAAAATTAAATTCATAGAACACTAGTACGTACACATGACACTACATAAAAAACATTATAACTAGTAAATCACTCAACTGGGATCCCATAATTTACCTTAATTGTGATCACATGACACAAATAAATTCTCAAATTGATATTAAACATAGTTACAATGAAACAACTTTACACAAATAAAATTAAATACAAATCCAAAATGGATACCTAAACTTCCTACAGAACATATCATCACGGTTACTAATACACATGAAAAAATTTTAATTTCTTACTTAGCTTTTTAATACATTTAACACTTATAGTCATAAAACAATTTAATACTCGGCTTTCCGTAAATTCTGGATCAGGGAACTTAATTCGTTCACGATTACCTGTGATCCAATCTTTTCCATTTAAGTGGACAGTCATCAGTGACCTAAATTTAAATATTCATTTTATCCTACTATAGGATTCACAATCGATTTAGGGTCTAATTTTTCAGTACTGACTGACAAAAAATTATAACAAAATAGCTCTTTGGCTCATTCCTTATCCAAAAAAAAATTCACAAACCTCACATTCCTTGTAATCACTTGGATTCTTTGACAACACTTACATTTATCTGTTGTCGTAACAACTCTTCAGACAAAACTTATCGATTTCACAATAAATCATCCAATTGCGGTATTCAAACACCGTAAGGAGTGCATTTTGACTCCAATTACTACCTTCTTAGATATACACAAAAACATACACATTTGCATTTAAAAGTTAGCCAACACCTTTCTGAGGCATTCTACTGGCTTATGCAACAAACAAAACAGAACATAAAATGTTACAATTGAACATTAACTAAAGCCTATCTGAGGCATTCCAATACGGCATACATAAAACCGTCATATGGCGTTTGCCACTACAAAACCGTTATATTATGATAACGTCACAGGAATTTCACCTGAATTTTCCTTTAAAGCAAAACTCAACTTCTATGGTCGAGTCGTTCAAATTTACAAACAATTACATGTTACAATTCATCAAAAGAACATTACTCAAACGAATACACATTAATTTCTGGTCACATTTTTACACTGAAACTACAATTAATCAACATACTTATAATATACATTTAAACTTTTACGACTAAACTTCGGCTTAGCCTGGTGTTCGGCGGGAATTAACATGGTTAAGACGTTTCACAGTATTCTTAACATTAGGACATTTCCCCTTTTGACATTTGTCACAAGCCGACACGTAATCATTTATATCTAAGTGACAATATGGCCAGTAAAAATACTGAGTTAATGATTCTTTCATCTTAGCAACGCCTAAATGAATATTAGTATGTTCGTGGCAGAGTCTTTTTAATTTCTCTCGATACTTTCGAGGCACAATAAGCAGTTTTCTATTGGTTCCATCGTTATTTTTTTTCTGGTAAAATAACATCTCTTTTACCACTACGTACTTATTTTCTTCGTGCGTCTTCTTTTTCGCCCTATCAAAAATTACTTTTAATTCTTCGTCCTCACTTTGTGCAACTCTAAATTCTTCGGGTGAAGTCTTTAATAAGTCGGGAGTAATTATTTGTTTCTCCTGGAGAGGCAAGATAGTCGCGCTCTCTTCCGAAGTGATTTCTTCTACCGCTTCTGATCCGGGGATCACTTGCTCTATTTTCGTTATTTCTTCTCCCGTGTCTAGTCTTTCTCTATCAAATTTTAGTTTTTCGGCCCGGGTTTGCACAGTATTTTTCACCGGAACTTCTACATTCCTGTTGATCTTCTCAAGCAAGGCTGCCGTTTTATTTCCTAACAAATAGTGTTTCTGTTCGAATTCCGTATTGCTGACAGCTACTCTAGTTCTGGTGTGGCCCCATTCACATTTTAAATCGACCTCTGCTATAGGTAAGCAAACGGATGAATCTAACACAGGTGCACTGACATAAACGTGCTCTCCTGTGTACATATGGGGTTGTACCAAATTTTTAGAAATCAGATCAATGCTCGCTCCTGTGTCTCTCAGAATAGACGTAGATTTTCCATTAACGACTCCCTGAGTGATATATGGAGTCATCACGCCACTCGAGTCTCCTCCACTAGTTTCTGTTGCCGCGATAATTTCCGTCTCTTTAAGTTTAGGGCACTGTGGTCTCAGATGGTCATAAGAACCACACTCGTAACAACGGAGCTGTTTTCTCTTCTCAAAAATTCTTTCCTTGTTTTGTCCACTAGAAGCTTCTTTTTCCAAATCTTTTTTTTCTTTCTTCTCTTCCTTAAATTTATGATTATTGTTAAATGGCTTATTAATTTTATCTGTGGACTTTTGATTCTTTAGGAATTCTCTTGTTCGGAAACTGTCTTGTAAGCTTTCATACTTATCGATTTTTTCCGCTAATTCTAAAGGAGTATTAATCTGCATTCACTGCTCCAAAAAATGATCTTTTATATCGACAGGTACCCGTATCTTCATCTGTTCCGTTATGTGTAGGTCTCTCAGTTTCTTAAATGTAGTGATTTCTAAATCTGCTATCCATTCATCATAATAGCCACTAAGCTCATGGGCATAATTCCTCCATGACTTATCTGCGAGTTTAGGATGGCGATAAAACAGTTGTTTTAATTTTTCTGTATTCATCCTAAATCTCTGGAGAATCATCTCTTTGACGTAGTCATAATCTTTTGCCTGTTCTGGCGATTCTCTGGCCATCATGTTGGAAATTTCTGGGGTTAGTACCCCTAACAAATATGGTACCCATTCTTCTTTAGGGACTCCCGCCATCTCTGCTCTTCTCTCGAAATTAATTAGGTACAGGCCCATTTCGTCCCGTTTCTCGTCAAATTTCTGTATGGTTTTAAGGAGCTGAATGTTCTGAGTTGCGTCTGCATCTCTGTCCCTCACATTTCGGGCTCTATTGTCTCCATTAATTCCTAATTCCAGTCTCCTTATTTCGAGAGTAAGTTGGTCTTGACGAATTTTGTCTTCTCTTTCTCTCTCTTCTTGGCGAAGTCTCTCTTCACGTTCCTTTCTATCTTCAATAATACGCTCTAGTGCGAGTCTAGCGTCTTCTTCGACGTAATTTTCATTTTCTGTAACGATCTTCTTAATTTCGAAGACCCTAAGCGTATCGTCAGCTTGTCCTCCTAACTCTTCTAAAAGTTCTAAAAGATCCTCTTTCTTACCCTTATTTAAAAAGGACATTTTTCTAACTTTCGGGTGACTAACTGTATGATAAACAATAAAATTATCCCTCAGCTACTAGCTATACCTTCCGACGGTATGTGTCCTAACCGGAACTAACAAGTTCAAAACTGATCAATTTTAGACCGAACTATAATTTTAGCCCTTATGAACACCAAACTAGCACCGCACAATATAAACATTCACAATTTACTCAATACCTATCAAATCAAAATACCGAACTCTTATACTGAATACACATAAACAGAATTCTCAAGTTAATCAATACTCTATATAGATTTCCCACACAGTAATACACAAATACTAAATTATCACTGTTAATATCAAAGCATAAGAAACTTAAATATATCTGTTACTATTAAAAGAAAAAAAATACTAAATACACACTGTTATTATCAAAAGCAAAAAAAAAAATTCACTTTCTTTAAAAATAGAGAAAAACATACAGTATTTGCAATTAACAAAACACAGAAATTGGCTAAACTTATTGCAATTCCTAGCAAACAAAAATTGGTTCTTTACTTGAACACTAACTGGTTACTCATTCATATACCATAAAAACACACAGAAATTGGTTTTACTTATCACAATTCCTAAAACAATAGTTCCTACATAGAACTTCAAATGGTTAACTCATACACCATTAAAACACAGAAATTGATTTAAATCATCCAAATTTCTAATATAAAATATCAGTTCTTAATACGAACCCTAAATGGCTACTTATACATATACCATTTAAAAAAACACAGAAATTGATTTAATTCATCAAAATTTCTAAAATATCAGTTCTTAATACGAACTCTAAATGGTTAACTTGTACATATACCATTTAAAAAAAACACAGAAATTGATTTAATTCATCAAAATTTCTAAAATAAAATATCAGTTCTTAATACGAACTCTAAATGGCTAACTTGTACATATACCATTAAAAAAAAAAACACAGAAATTGATTTAATTCATCAAAATTTCTAAAATAAAATATCAGTTCTTAATACGAACTCTAAATGGCTAACTTGTACATATACCATTTAAAAAAAAACACAATAAAATAATTTTTACTTATTGCATTTATATAAAACCATTATTTAGTTTTTAAATCAAAGCCAGAATCTGATAAAAAGAATCGGCCTACCTGTAATCCTTTCGTTCATCACTGATATCCTATGACTCTTCTGACACCATTTAATAACAGTCTGTAAGGACTTCGCCTAAAACCAAGACTGACAGCCTTTAATATTTACAAAATGCTTTATTTGCATCTAGATTAAATATAGGCTTTATACAATAATTACAAAAAAATAAGCACTATCTGAGGCTATTTCGCGGGATTCAGGATATCATAATGGAACACGGCAGGCTCTCCTTCTCTGGCACGCGTTCGACGACGAGGGTTCTTCACACCTGTAAAACGAAGTCAACTGCCCCCATTTACATCAAGGTGGCGACTATATATCCTCGCCCATCTCTGTGGGTGGTTGAAGCGAGCTCCCTTTGAACCCTTTTTGTAGACCGTCTTCAAACCATTCCGCGTCTTACGCTAAAAGGCTAGGTGATTATCCTCTGGACAGGCTTTGTCTGCAAGCAGGGGGATTTCTTACAGAAGACGGCTTCCTAATTGTCCGATGGCGACGCGGCGTCTGCCACAATTTGGTGACAAAGCGACTGTCACCGATGAATACGGTAGATTGATAATGGACGTCTTGCCGTTAGGCTCTCTCAGGAATTCCGAGTGTGAAAGGGGAGTAAGTCATTACAATATATATATATATATATATATATATATATATATATATATAATTGGGGGGTACAATTTATGATTATTTTCGTCATAAGGGTACGCGGTCAAGGGCACGCGGTCAAAAAAGTTTGGAGATCACTATCCTATGCTTCCTAGGCTCACGTCCTAGTATAAGTCCTAGTATCCCATCCTAGGTAGTTTCGAAACGATTACGGCGACCACGGCTCTCGCCTATACGCCTTTTCGGATTACTGACTGGTCACTACGTAGCAAAACCTGTATACGCAGTCGAGGGTTGATTTCCCAAGTTCGGAGCAGCTCATTTTTTTAGGCCTGGGCGCCGGACGGACCGTACAGATCTGCCGACCAATTTGGGCAACCCTGGGCCCTTTCACATCCTAGGTAGGCTCACGTCCTACCATTTTTGTTTAAATTTCTGTTTGCTATTAGTTTAATACTTGTTTTGTCAAATAAAGTACAACCTTTTTTACAAGTCTTCTCCCACTTAAAAGAAATGAGATAACTTGATCCTACTAATAAAATGTTTCGAAAAGAATTATGCATTTTTTTATCTTTGAAAATATTAGTAAGTATCTTCTCTATTATAGGGATATATTGAGTCCAAATAGTTTTAAATTTACCCAAAAATATTTTACACACGTTAAATAATTTATTAAATTTAAAATTTTGGATTTTCCGATTGCCTGAGTATTTTAAATTTTAAGAAATTAAAACAAATTATATTAAAGTTTTCCGTTGACTTGCTATACAAAAGAAAAATAAATTAAAATAAATATAATTTTATTACTAAGAAATCCTATATCTTATTTGTCTTTAATACTTTACTACAGACTGGACTGATTTGAACTTCTTTAAATAAAATACGTTTAGATACAGACTATCTCTCGAGCAATTATTTTCTGTATTGAATAAAAAGCTCATGATTGTATTGTGTTAAATAAATGATTGAATTCATTGTTTTATTTTACGATATACTTTTTCATGATGCAAATAATTTTTTCGTATAAAAGTAGAATGTTATATAATTCCAAAGCTATCACTTTTCCCTTTCGCAATGCTGAAATCGACTCTGACTGACAAAGTGAAAAAATATGTCATCGCAAGAGAAAAATAATCCACCCCGGCTCAGTAGCTTTTGAGATTACATGTGCAAAAAATCCAGCGAAATGAAGCAGTATATGAATATCTGCTAAAATTATGACTTGTTCTTATTCTGATAATTACACCATGTGTTTAGATTCATGTTATGCATAGCTGGCGATAAGAAAAATTAAAACATCGAAGCAAAATCGGGAAAAAAGCAGCTACTGGCATTTTTACAAATTATTTGCTCCAGATATGCTTTTAGTGTCACGACGTTCAAAGGATTTTTTGTAAGTTTCTGAAAAAAAAAATCTATGACCTCTTCAAGAAGATGCAAAGTTGCAGAAAATCTTTGAACTTGTAGTTTCAAGGCTGTCGAGGAAATGAAAGCCATTACTGTAAGAACAATTAATTGAAGATCACATTAATTTAATTATTTACCATACCACATGCATTTATTTATATGCAATTTCAAGAGTAGAGGTAATTAAACAGAACTTTATAGAGGTTATAAGGTTGATGCCGTCTTGCTTTTACCGGAGCGTGCAAAATAATAGACTATAGTAATGTGATCATGACGAAAGTCATTCTGGCGTATTGAATGAAATTACGTATTTCAATTTTCATTTCTGCGAAATTCAGTATTCTAGTCATTGGCATATACTGTATACAAGGATGAATTCAGAGATTCGAATACTTTTTTAATGGAACTACCACTACAGAAAAAATTCCGCTCTTAACCAGGATATAGGTATTTTGTTACATTGCTATGCATAAATGCATCGCTCCGGCGACATTAGAAAGTATTCAGCATGTGGTTAAATAGTTCATTTTTTAACTTAATATTTACCGTATACAAGTTCATCTGCTGCTAAATGTTTGTTGATGGAAAGTTGATGCTGTTCATTAAGTAAAAGAAAATCTAAAAAATAAGACATAAATTTGTTTATTTATGCATGAAACAATTTTGTTTCACACCTAATCATTTAGGTTGGAATAAAACTATATTCGATTCCAATCCCTTTCTTGGCATTTTCTTGGCTACGAGATACCTTCTCAAGAGACGAGTATCCGAAATCTTGTTTGACAACAGGAACAAACTTCGTTTTCATAACAAGAATATATGAAGTCTGTTTAAATAAATAATGAAAGAAGTTTTTGAAATTTTACGTACTCATATCGGGATGGTTCAGTTCGCACAATATTGACGTTGAGATTTGGAGAACTAGGTTAGAAACAAGGTCCTGCTGAGTAGTCGTTAAAGTGGCCATCCGTCCTTTAAAAAACAATAGACATTTTTAATGATAGAGAATCTAGTTTATCAGCATTAACACAATTCAATAGGCCAACCCATCATTGAAAAATGCATGTGGTAAATACCCTGATAAATAAAGAGACCCCCCCTTTCCAAATCATCTACAAGATTCAGTGAACCTTAGTTGGGCACCAGCTCAAGGACATAGTCGGACATAGCCGGAAACGAGAAACCTGACAAGCTGGCAAAAGAGGCTATCAAGCTACGTAACGGAATTAAGCTTGCCAATCCCCCAACCCCATTTTTATTAAGCGCAGAGGACGTAGTATAAACCTCCTAATACGTTTGCCAGAGGAGTAGAAAGAAATGTCTCGTACCACCTACGGCTACCTTTGAATGGCCAAGGTCTTTCGAGAGACTCCGAATGCAGGAGTCACAGCTATTCTAACTGGCCCCGGCCAATTTACAACCTAACTCCATTGGTTTATTTTACCACAAGCACCGGATTGTTTGTTCGGGGGTATAAGCAGTAAGAAACACTATGCATTCGACTCTTCACTCTCACATAAAAGGCACTTTAAGCACCTTGACTTTGTAAACCAGCTAACACAGGGAACAAGCCTCCCGGAAACGATAAATCTAATCTTGAAAGCAGGCCTTTACCGATAGTTCCGGGAAAATCTTGCTTCCAAAACTGCAATTTTCTATCAACCGTAAGCAGAAGAGATGTACTGAATCGAAGCTCTGTGCTCTTAGGTTTCTTGTTAAGTTTGTGAACTTCGATTTTTCTTCTGTTAAGTAGCCCGATGATTCATAATTTGCTAAGTGTAACGTTGGAATAGTGTAAAATTCTCTTTGTGGTATTTCTCTTTGTGGTAATTTGTGATTACTTGTTAAGGTATAAATCCATATGACATCATCAATAAGGAAGAAAATTTATGAAGAGGCATTTAATATAAAATCCACAGAACATAAAGATTGACAGTGAAAGCATAATTATATAGCTGTAATTATTGGACGCCTATAATCGTATTATTAATGTCATTTATTTAAAAGTTCTGATTGTTATCGTTCTTATACTACTAAGAGAAATTTCTCTTATTAGATGAAGTTTGTTTGTATTGTGTAGTTTTATCACTAAGATTCCTGTTTTCGAAATCGGCAGGCATTTATCTTTTCGACATTTAGCTATTCCACACCACGAACTTGTTGGCTTCTTTATTATAGGAGCACCATCTAGGTGAACCAACACCATTCTCTTATGAAGGAGGAGCACAAGACCGTCCATGGTTTAGTCGGGATTTAAACTCGAGCTCACTACGTGGAAGTACGTGACACTATCCACTATACGTTGTGGGCGGCGTATCACTTAGTGATGTTCGGTGTTATCGAAGTTCTTGGTATATTCATACTTTTTTGTTCTAAAATTCTTTTTCTAAGTTACACTTAGTATTGTAATATTGATTCTTCTTAGGGTTGTAATATCGGAAAGGGAAGATATGTGTAAGCATTGTACGACAATTCTTGTTATGGTATGCTTGCAAATATCTTTTACCGAAGCGCGAGTAATTTGGAGACTACCTTCCTACTAGGATTAAGTTCGAAGGATGGCACTACATAGGGCTGGACTGTGGCAGGTGACCCCTTGCGTGGCCACCATAACTTGTAATTAAGTTACGAGCAAAGCTGTCGGGAAAAATCTGTTTCTAGTCCTCTTCTTACACCGACATCCATGTACACAAAAGGCTATTGGGTTTTGCTACCAAGTCTATTTGTCTATCTAATAGATGGGAATGCCGAGAGCATTTCAATCGCCTTCGGTTCAAATACCTCGGGCCGGTGTCTTCAGAGATATCCGGACCGTTAGGGGAACAAGCGACAAATATTCAAACTAGATTAAAAAAAAGTCAGCGTTTCGCGAATTGCCACAAATATCGAAAAGAAACAACAAATACATATGGAGAGTCACTGAAGATGAACCATCCTGTCATTGCTAGAGAGTTCAGTTGGAACTTGCTCGAGCATTGGAGACTCGGGTACAAAGTTCGGTCTTGGAAAGCTATCAGTATTAAAAAATCATTGATCTTAAGTGAAATACTGGTTGTTCAGAAAGATACAAACTTTCGAATTAACATTTTTTTCCTTCACAGATGTTCTTGAACACAATAGTCAATTACTACAGTAGCGTTGTGTTGCTGTTCCATTTATATCGACAAAATTTGAGCACACTGCTAATTATAAAACAAAAAGCGTTTGCACCACACACACATTGAAGGGAGGGAAAGATAGAATGTCCTGAGATGCAGGGTTTTATACATTTGAAAACTGTTAACTGAAGCTACTTCTCGGTAGTAATTTCTCTTTTCCTGAAATAAGACCCCAAGGAATAATTCGGGTGATTAATTTTCAGAACACCTGTTTACAAGGATGTTATGCCTTAAAATATACATAGTGATAAAAAATTAGGAGGGGGAGAGCTGAAGATTTTGCAGGTAGTATTTTTTTCAATCATTGTGTCTAAGAAGTTGATCTAGGTCATCCTGCCCCGCAGGCTGGATCCTACTTCCGCCATTCCTACACTTGGACTGCTTTTGCTCATTTATTTTATCTGTGCTCTTTTATGCCGATACGCTTGGGTAGCTGCTTTATCTTTTAGAACGTATGTTGGTAAGTTTCAGTAACCGCATACACACAAACACCACTTGGAAGATGTTTCCACCCAGTAGCTCTAGCATGGCATTGTTGTGATTTCCCCATTTCAGTGAAATAACAATAAATACAGAATCAACTCACAAATTGTGTAAAAAAAGTCCATTTTTAAAACATATTATAAAGAAATAGTAATTAGAAGCGATAATTAGGGGTTTCCATTTACGATAACGAAACGAGACGTTTTATAAATGAATTGGTTTAAAAAAACATAAACTACAATTGAAACCCTGTCAAAACACTTGTCAGAGCGGTACCAACAGACGATATCATACCTTTATTGCTTTTCATCAATTCTGATTTTACGATAAAGTGTTTCATATGATAACAAGGGATAACACTTCTCTTACAGCATAAACAAAAATAAATTAAGATATATTTATAGAACAAAGTAACATGTTTTAAGGAAAAAAATATTAGATCTTGTAAAAGCTCTCGTCAAAATTTTGACGTTAAGAAATAGATTTTTGAAAATTAAACGCAAATTCAAATGAAAATGTTTATATACAAATATTTTTAGTTGAAGCTATTTTTAATTAATATTGCTTTTTCCTTTTTCTCTGTGCAGTATTGACTATTTGACGCTTGTCAGAATTTTTTTTATATATTTTCATTCTTTTTTGTCAGAAAAGTACGTCAAATGCCGTATTGTTGAAATAACGTAATTAAGATGAAGTATACTATACGTATCTTTTAATTTACAAAAAGTTGAAATGTATAAATAAGTTGAGCAGTTCATAATCAACTGGATATCATTTGACATTTATATCGTGAGATGTTTATCACTTTCTGAAAGCACTGACTTTCTCTAATTTTCTGAAAAGCCCTATTATTTATTAATTTTCCAACTACTACTGAATGACTAATATGATATACACATTAATAGCAATCTAACTGATTAGCATGTGACCTAAGTGGCATCAAATACTTATTTTCAGTGCCACGAATATTTTCGAAAGCTCGTAGAGAAATAGTAAGTGATGTTATATGAAACATCTCTCGTTTGAAATGGGGCCTTAAAATTGACTTGCTTTTAGAATTACATTTAGAATGTTAAGTATTGTAAATAACTTCAAAACTTAACATTGCTAACTGAACACAATAAAAATGAAATGGAAAGTGAAGAGTTCTGTCGTTAGTAAACAAACCTTTACTTTTTTTCAATTAAATCCGGTTAAGATGGAGGAAGGATTTATAACTATAAAGCCATCATAAAGATAATATTCTTTAACTGATTTTGCTGGAGGGAAAGTTCTTATTTTTCAATTTTCAGCGTTAGGAAAACGCAGACTATCAAGAACATCATCTGAATGTATCATCTGAATTATTTGAACTGCAGCTTTCTATATTCAAACTGTCAACCTGACTTCATGCATCTTCCTGTATTCATCGGTGAAGGCCATTCAGACCTGGGTCAAATATGTGAAAACAGAACCGTTATGTTTCAAAGGAGTACGTTTTTAACCTAGTATATCTTTTTTTCCTATCTGGCGGTAATTTTTGCTTCTTTGCTTCAAGTTCAAAATGTGTATTAAATTTTATATTATTAAGTTAATATTTTGACTTCTTTTTAAACAGATAGACACTCAAACATCCATTAGTTAGGACAACAAAATACTTTAAAAGAGTTTAAGACCGAATCTGATAGTTTCCTTTTCCTAAGTTTATCGGTATGTTGTTATGTTTACTGTTGTGGTTTGCAGCTTATTTACTGAGTTTCGAAAATCGATGCTTAAACAATCTCTAGAGAATAATATAATATCAACAGACATAATAATTTTTTACTCTTACAACTTCATCTACCCTTAATGGTTGATCTCTGCTTTGGAGTGATAAATTTAAACCTGAGATTTGTAACTTCACATGGAAAGTCATGTGAAATGGGAAATGTGCAGAAATGATTAGTAGTTTTTATTTAGTGTCATACTGCCATGAAAATAATACTATATTCATGAATATCCAATGTATGTTAAAAATCACTTCTGAGGCAAACTTTAAAAGAAAAAAATATCTTAATCCCATTCAGCATTACACTTTTTGTCATTAGTGTTAAATATTTTTGGGAGCTTAAAGAATATTCAGACATACAGGTACATATTTTATATCTTTATTAGAGTATGCACTTTTTACACTTTTTACGAAAATCCAACGGTACAATATACGATATGATACTAAGTATACCATTAAATTACAGAAATCAAGTTTTATAACAAATGCACGATTATCTTATTTCACTCTTGCCTAATTGCCTAATTACAAGGAGGTAGAAAGGTTGTAAATGAGGAAAAAGATAAATTGAAAGCAAAACTTGATAGATTTTATAAACTTTAGTTTGTTAGGTACAATTTTTGTTCCAAGTCAGAATTTTCTTATTAAAGATTACGTTTGAATATTTTCCTTAAATAAATATTTAAGTACATACATTGAAGGAATATTACATGTTTTCTATATAGACACTGTTTCTCATTTATTTAATAAAACGATTTTTGTGAAGAGAATTAACTTGAAAGAGAGGCTTAAATGAAATGAACAAGTTTCTGGCTTACAGTCACATTTATTTCCTTTTCTATGAATTCGCTTCTAACACCATGCCCATTGTTTGCTACGTGAAATGTAGACCAAATTCGTTGAGCGTATATGCCCCCAGTTTCCTTTGCCGTCCATTGCTACGAGGGGAGTTCCCATTAGCGCGTCAAAAACGATGACCACAGCAGCAGAATTCCGGTTTATATTTGTGTGAACCTTTCTCATTATTTCTCCGTATTCCATAATTGCATATATGTTAAGACATCTCGAATAACTAAAAAAAGTTAACCTATTTTGACAAATTTCAGGTTTAGAGCATGTGGAAGAAATAAATAAATCAATTAGGGCAGATAACACTTGTGCTTCTGTTAATTTTATAGCAAGATGTCTTTGAGATAATTTGATTTTTTTTGCTAAACTTCGTGCCTAAAGTTCTTGCAACGAAAATAATAGTTCATTTTGTATTAAATGTATTTCTGAAAACATGAAAACTGTTTTGTATTTAAATACGTCAGATATAAAAAATGATATAAAAAAAGGGATAAAATCTAAATTCATTTAGAGACAATTATAAGACTAAACGCGTACTTTAAGGCTGCTATGTACTAAGAAAAAAATCGTATTTCCCTTTTCCTCTTCTTGCAGACTCTTGTGGGAGGAGTCCAGTTGACAGTTCGAGAATTCCATCCCCCTTAGTATTGACATTTTGAGGGATTGTAATGGCTCTCTCTCTATAGGGGGGGGGGGGGTTAAGCGCTGCCCTCAAATTTATTATTTAAAATATATATTTGTCGACTATTTACTGGTACATAAATGCTGATAATCAAATAAAATATTGGTATTGTCAGATAGCCTGAACTTTTCTGCAAAGCGCTACAGGATTCATTTTATAAATTTCGCCCACCGATGGAATTTATGAGCGTTTAAAACATACTATACCAGATTTTCCTCCGAATAATTCAAATTTTAAAATATTACTTGCATTTTTTTAAACAAACGAAAAATGTACACAAATGTAAAATTTCTTTCTCTATGACGGAGTACAATTTAAAAAAAAAAATCTTTGAATCCAAGTCGGCAATCCGTGGACAAATTTTCTCCATAGGTTAACATTGAGGTGAGCGAATCCAATGGGGTTAGTACATAGCAGCCTTAACACATACTTAATATACATCTCTAATTAGACGTTTTCAGATCTACTAATTCTGGGAATTATGCTACTGTATGCACTATTTATATCCCTCTGACTTTCAGTCTCCCGCTCATTTTCATATTCTTTTTCATCTGGTGCAACTTGTTCCCTTTCACTCAAATCATTACTGCCGTCACCCCTTTCATTTAATAGATTTCAAATTATTTTTTACGTCATTTTCTGAATAATTACTTTCATAATTCTGAATTATACTTCTCTATGCTTTAAAGAAAAAACCCCCTTGGAAGTGAGGTACCAGAAATAACAGCAAACTTGTTATTTCGCGAAACAATACGTTCTATGCTGTGTCATCTATGACAAGAAATGGGTTGCAAAATTACTTCGTGATTTGCTTTAAGCACTTTATTGACACAAATTAGTTGGAAAAGGAGTCAAAGTAGAGTTTTATTTTGAGAAATAAAGGGCTAAGACCATTTAAGAAACTTAGCAGGATTTTGAGGAATGCACAACAATATGGCTAAATACATATTGTATGGAAGTAATATGTCAGTATATCTCAATATTTTGTAACACAGCGCTACAAAATTCTTCTTTTTCTTCAGTGGCTCGAAAGCTCGGGTAGGGCCTTGATCCTGTCTAGTAGCCTAACCCTGGATGACCCATACTCTTCCGATTCTTAGCTTTCAAAATGAAGAGATCTCTTTTGAGACAGCTAATCCATCTCAGTCTGGGTCTACCTTATCGCAGAGTACCTATTGGCTTGAACAAAAATTTTTTCCATTGGTTTCTCCCCTCCCCTCTTATTAAATTACTAACTCACTTTAATCTTTCAGACTTGATGTATTAGTTGATGACATCAGGCTGCATATACGTTCAGCTAAAAAAAATATTAGCATTAGACATATGAAAATGAGTATATATATATATATATATATATATATATATATATATATATATATATATATATATATATATATATATATATATATATATATATATATATATATATACAGGTGGTTATCAAAATAACGGAAACACCTATCAATATTAGTGGTGTTTATGAATGTGCTTCGTATTCCTTAAAAAACGAGTCTGGCCACCGGTATTTTTTTATATAATATAGTATATGTATTACTCTACTATCAGGTAGCAGTAATGAAGCAAAGGGCATCTTGTGTTTAGGGGAAACATCGTAAAATGCCAAAACTTGCAGACCTTGAGAAAAAGGCAAATTGTTGGAGCGCGTATATATTGAAGTATCTGTTACTGCAACCCCAAGGCTAATGGGTGATTTTCTAGCTATGGCATCGAAAGTCATGATAGCATACAGAGTGCACGGAAAAACATCCTTTGCCAAACATAACAATGGACGAAAGGGAAAGCTGACTGAAAGAGACGGACTAGGTATTGAAGCGGATTGTGACATGAAAAAAGAAAACAATGACCGAAGAGCTCAATCTGCATCTGCATGTTCCGATAGCAACCATTAGAGGTAGAAGGTAATTTCACAAACATAGCATTTACGGAAGAGTAGCTATTCCCAAGCCACTTCTGATAGATGCCAGTACAAAATATCGTCCACAATGGTGCCACGAGCACAAATCCTGGTCGAGTAATATGTCGAAAAACGGCATTTGGTCCGATGAATCATTGTTCACATTGCTCATCGCAACAGGACATGCGTATGTATGGAGAACACCTACACAAGCGTAATATTCTGGCTGACTCATCTCAACTGTCAATCATGGAGGTAGATCTATCAGGGTTTAGGATGGCATCTCATGGTTTTCTTCAGGCCCTATTGTAACCCTAAAAGGGAGATTGAATGGGGAGGACTATGTCAAAATTTTAGCTTACCAGGTCCGTCCTATGGTGCAAACATTGTTTCTTTCAGGAGATGGCGTTCTCTAGGATGATAATCCCCCTATACATATAGCTAAATCTATCAGGTATTGGTTTGAAGAGCATGAAAAAGAAGTCAAATATCTTATCTTGCCCTGTACAATCCCCCCGACTATATATCATCCAACCAACCGTGATCTGTATAAGCGGATAGAGCCAGGTATCGATATCCACCACAGCATCTCTACAGGAACTTTCATTATTTTTCCCTGAAGAATGGTATAATATATTCTTAACCACTATTTATGACTTGTATAATTCAATTCCAAGGTGAATCAGGTGGTATTACATGACAAGGGTGCTCCTGCGCTGTATTAATAAAGGTTTTCTTAATGTTTCTTAGTGTTTCCATTATTTTGATAACCACCTGTATATATATATATATATATATATATATATATATATATATTTATTTATATATATATATATATATATATATATATATATATATATATATATATATATATATATATATATATATATATATATTTATATATATATATATATATATATATATATATATATATATATATATATATATATATATATATATATATATATATATATATATATACAATCTATTCCGGTTAATCGGACCACATCGGGACGCGATCATTTTGGTCCTAATAACCGGCTGGTCCGATTACACGAACATGCCCTATTAGGCTTATGCAATAGAATTAGGATTCTTTAGGATTCGGTCCGAATAAGCGGCTGGTTCGATTAACTGGTGGCCCAATTAACCGAATTCGACTGTGTATATATATATATATATATATATATATATATATATATATATATATATATATATATATATATATGTATATATAGATTGAATGATATATTTTTCGAGGTTCGATGTTTTTTAAAGTAAGATGAAGTATGAAATTACTACAAAAGTGTGGTTTCTCCAATCACGTTCATTAGTTACATGTTTTGTGAAACATTTGAATTTGACTTGTTCTTCACAGATCAGATGTAACTCAATGGGAAATTTCCAAGTAATATAAGTCTTCTGACAGCATCAATAATTGCCATGAAAATTATTGATTAGTGATAATAGAGTTGAAACTATAATTGTCCTTTCAAGTGGATTGTAAAAGGACAGTTTAATACCATTATTTTCTTCTATTTCATCCTCCGCAAAAAGTTTTCGTATTTTTATTTTTAGAATATTCCTTTCGGCTTTAATTACTGTTAATTGAGTTTCCAACATCTGCCCTAGCACAGAGTGCGTAGTGCTCATATTTTATAGAAATGCACCTTTCATGTCGCTAAAGCGTAATTGGAAACTTATTGAAAGCTCTATAGTAATAGTTGCATAGTAATTGGTTGCAGCTCGACTATCTCGATTTATAAAATCAAATGCGTGTTTCCGACATAATAATACTATCTTAATCCGACGTTGCTATTGCTATAGTCCAGTAACCTAGTACATCGTAAGTTGCATCAATTGGGGATAGTAGGTTTCATTTATTTTTCTTGTATGGGATGTGACTGGGATGCAAAATCCAAGTTTTCGACCTTTGCAGCCCCCCGGATCACTTTTGAATATCCCAAAAACTGCAAAATTTTTTCACTTTTTTCGGTTTTTTCCCATTTTGACCACGAGGGAGCACGGTTTTGGCAAAGACTATATATATATACATATATTTTTTTTTTAAACTAGATTAAATTTGCTACAATTTGAGATCAGAATGGGCTCGGCAGACCTAATAGTTTCCGAGATACAGCTTTTCAAAGTTTGGCAAATTTTCCAAACTTTAAAATTTTAAGCTAATTTTCATGTTTCATCATATGCAATTGTCTTTATATCTTCAATAACCAGTATGATATGAGTCAGTGAGGTTAACATTTTTTATGTTTAACATTCTGAAGGTTTGGGGGTGGAGGGGGAAAGTTTTGTGGGAGGGGGGAGGTCAATGTTCACAACCAGACGACTGAAATTGAAATACAAAATTTATTTAACAAACACTTACATCAAGTGTATACAAAAAGTGTAAATGGAGTGAATGAAAATGTAAACGAAATGGGAATTAAAGGTGTTTCCTTCTCTTCGAAGGACCAGGGCCAAGTAAATCCGCGAATTCGCCTCCGTCAGTGCCATATTCATCGTCCCTGACATTTTGACATTTTTGGTTCGCCATTCGAAGGGAATTGAGTATGGTGTCATATTGAGATGGGGTATGGTTTATGAATGGTAGGCATATCACTTTAGATTTTTGGAAGGGTAGGTCTTTCGTAGCCTCTTCCATGAACCCACTCCATCCGGGTAAGCTCTGAAGATGCAACCTCTTGCCATACAGCCATGCAGCATCTGTAGGGAGTGGCGTAATATCTTCAGGTATTCGATGAATACTGTCCACGTCTTTTATAATAGTTTCTGATAAACCTTTGTTGTTCACGTTGTGAAACGTGTCCAACTGCAGAGGAGGATTCTGTTGTACAAGTTGATTAGCAGAGCAACGTGTCAAGCGCTGTATTTTTCCTTCCGGGTGTATTGAGTTGTTGGGAGTTACCATCATTATTCCTCCCATCGCGTGGAAAGTGCCTAATCCATCCAATGTGTTAGCGTTAAAATCGGCATTATCAAAACTGAATTCAATGAAGGCATTATTCTCCAACTCAAGTTTGTCTGGCCGCATGATGGCTGATGATTCAAGCGCAGTGGTTTCCTTGTAACTAGCTGAAAACCCTAGGGATGCCAGCATTTCAACAAGATGTTTTGACCCAAACTTGTGATATAAATTCGTGCCAATGTCATGTAATAATAAAGCCAGAAACTAGCGGGGCCGCACCGATGATATTATCGAATGTGCGAGAGCTACACACTTCGTATAATAACCATCCAGAATGCCTCGTTTGTGTGTGAGGATCAAAGTTTCCAAGATCAGTTTGAGCGACTCATGAATTACAGATTTTACGTCACTCAAGAAGTCAGTTGAGGGTGCGTAGGCAGCTGTGTCATAAACTTGTGATCAAATGTCTTCCGGAATGATATCAGCAGCTGCCTTCACAACTGACAACCTTTCAACTTGAGGACTTAATTTACTGGTTTCTTCATACCATGCGTTTGTAAGGATCTTGTGTCCAGTATTCTTGAAGCAGACAACTGTTTTTTAAAATACAACGTCCGTGATGATTATGTCGTCCCCATACTTGTCAAACAGTCTTTTTTATGGTTCGAGTATCAGGTTTTTCTCCTTCTATCAGTCCGACAAGTAGGGAAAGTGAAAACTGGCACTCATCTGCATGCTCTTCAAGATAAGCAAAAATGGACCCCATGGCTTCATCAACGGTAGACTGCCGACGACCATCGCTTGGAAGTCCTTTGGATGGTGCTTTATACAGCATCCTTTGGCAAAACAGATGGTATCTCGCGTCGAGTGCTACCAAATCAGTCTCCTCTGAAATTCTTTCCTTTATTTTCATCGCCCATTCGTCACCTCTTCGTTCAACTGCTTTCAGTATGTTTGAGTTCAAGTTCCTCCCAACAGTGTTCACAGTATTTCTTTTTTTCTGGCGGTTTTTCTTCTGAGCTTCAATGAATTTTTTTGTTATAACTTTTCCACGCAGGAAACACTGCTCTCTGAAGTTGAACTTCTCAGTGGAAGCCCTTGTTGGTCTTGTCACATTTGTGTCTCCACGTTTAACAACTGCTTTGATCAACTTAGGATTGTTGTAACGCTTTTCGCATACTGTATGTACATAAATCTCAGTCAAAACGTTTCAATAAATGTTCATTTTCCCTATTTTTCAATGCAACACTGGACGCTTGTAGAATTTTAATTCTTTTTTCTTTCACCAGCACTATTTCACCTTCATTTAAACTCTCACTACATATAAAACACGTAGAACTCGCGGATGATCCCGGCTCCGACATAGTGAGAATTTCGGATCTCAACGGCACAAATAACTAATTTCAAGTACACGATATTAACGAGTGAATCAACCACAAGTTAACGTTCGTGCCTTTGCTATCAACTGAGCGGACAGTCGAGGAGGGAGTTTTGACAGGAACGGAAACGGTGGGTGAGGAAAGGGGACGGGGGAGGAACCCCTTTATTTTTGTTGCCCTTCTGATTTACTAGGGGGAAGAGGGAACGGAATACAAGGAACACAGCTCGAGTTCCTAGGGTTGTTTTCATGCAGAAGTAAGTGGTAGGGTGGTTGGTAAAGGGGTGGAAGAGAAACAAGTAATATAAAAACAAAATTTTTTAAAGTCAATTCCTACTTAGGTCAACAAAGAAAAATTTGAGTGTGAACTAATAGTAGGAATTGAAAAAAAGGATTGCCTGCCAGAACCTTGCCTACTGTGCGAGATAAGGAGGGGGGGGGAGAGAGAGAAAAAGTTTGTCAGGTTAGGGATTCGATCCCGCAACCTACAGGACGGGAGGAGCCCGCGCTACCGCAGTGCTACCGTTTACAGAGTAAGAAGAGGGAAATTAATATTCAAAAGCAAGATACGCTCTAGGTCTAAAACTAAAATCGATTAATTAAATTTAATTAATGAATTAATATTTGAAAAAACTGTATTAACATCAAGTGTCATCCACTACAAGTTTAAAAAAATGTATTTGAACTTGAGTGGATGAATAAAAAGTATTTTATTAGCGATTGAAAATTTGAACAAGATATATATAGGGAGAGTGTGAACTAATAGTAGGAATTAAAAAACGGGTAGAAAAGTGGTGTTGGGTGGGGGGATTCACATTATAATTATTTGGATTAAGATAAATATGTATTACTATGTATTAAGATTTGGTTTCCGATTCACGTCGATTAGAAAAATAGTGGAACATAGGAAGTGATGATATTATTGTGATGTAGAAAAATATTTTTGTTCTATTCTCAAATGGACAAATATTAAATTTCTAAAGACAGGTAGACTCAGATATTCTCAATACCTGACCTTGACATTAGCGGAAAGGAAAATTCTACAGGGATTGTTCCCAAACATCGCAAAATGAAATTACATACTTTAATTTATTTATATCAAAAGATAAAATAATTATTATTTCGGAGAATTATTTTAATAATTAACGATATTATTGATTACTACAAAAATTTAAGGAGAAAGTATAATCAAACCACTGAAAAGAATGCGAAAAAGAAACTACAAGATTCAAAAGAATCTAATTCTTGAAAAATGAACTTAAAATCTTATTGGGTTTTTGTATTGACATCGGTTGATTTAAATACTATTAATATGCAGGGGCAAATTAATTGTAAACAGGAAAATTGCCTTAAAATTTTCAAATTTGGAATATTTGCCAAACTTTGAAGAGCTGTATCTACCAAGCCCATTCTGGTTTCAAATTGTAGCAAATTTAATCTAGTTTAAAAATGTGTATTATAGTTTTTATCGAAAACGTGCTCCTTCATGGTCAAAATGTGAAAAAACCAAAAAAAGTGCGAAAATTTTGCAGTTTTTGGGATATTTAAAAGTGATCCGGGGGGGGGGGGTTCCGAAAACTTGGAATTTACATCTCAGTCACATCCCATACAAGAAAAAAAATGCAACCTAGTACCCCCCCCCCCTTGATGCAACCTAGCCCCCCCCCTTTTCATGACAAGGTTACTGGACTACTAAAGCAATATTGAATTTTTTTTTCTTTTGAACGTGGAGGCACTTGTCGCTAGACATTCACCTGTATGTACACCGCGAGACTGATGGCCATTCATTTAAGGTGGGCACCTTATATGTGGCCAGTACTACCCCCTACAAGCCGGTCCCGTAATTTAGAAACGAGTCAAGTGACGAGACCGGTACACTTGACCCCGCACCTAGAGGTGAATTCGAGAACTTGAAGTACATTGCAGCCACGACAGATTTTTTTGTGCACCAGCTGCCATTCGTGTACACGGCGGTGGATTTGTCAGGGACGGGCATCGAACCAGTGACGTTCAGATCACTGGCTCGCTGCCTTTGGTAACTGGGCCACCGCGCCCAACATATTGAGATATTCTGAAATATCCTAAAAGATTTGAATCATGCATAAAAATACACTCATGGACAAAAAAATTAGCGCACCAAGAAGGAGTCGTCAAAATGAAACGAAATTTTACATACGTAATGACTACTTTGATATAAGTAAATGATAAGAAAATCAAAGAAAAAGGATAATTTATTTCAGAGAAAAAGGCAAAAGAACGGAGGAGTTAATACTCCGTTGGACCCCCTCTAGCGCGAATGCACGATACGACACGATCGGGCATTGAGTCATACAAGTTCTGTATGATGTCTTGAGACATTTCGTTCCATATTTTCTGTAACCTTGCCTCTAGTTCGTTCAAACTCGTGGGATGCCCAACTCGTCGTCCCAAATGATCCGAGATATGCTCGATTGGAGACAAATCTGGGGATCGGGCAGGCCAAGGAAGGGTAGTAACAGTGCTGAGACAGTCTTGTGACACCCTTTCCGTATGAGGCCGAGAATTGTCTTGTTGAAAAATGGCTCCTGGGAGCCGTTGTATGAGTGGCAACACATGTGGTTGCAGGATTTCATGAACATACCGCTGGGCTGTCATGCTGCCACGGAACAATACTAGGGGTGACCGTGTATTCTAGGCAATGGCACCCCATACCATCACACCAGCTGTGGGAGCGATGTGTCGCTGTACAGCAAAGGCAGGATTGAAGCGTTCACCACGGGCTCTCCACACACGAACACGATTGTCATCACTGCCGAGATTGAATCTGGATTCGTCGCTAAACACGACCTGGTTCCATTCCGCTGCAGTTCAGTTTCCCCGTGCGCGGCAAAACTCCAAACGGAGGCGTCGATGGGTGGGCGTCAAGGGCAGCACACGTAATGGGCGCCGCGATACCAACTGTCCTTCAGCCAGGCGCCTTCGTATGGTTCGAGAAGACACAGAGGCCTCTAGTGAAGGTGCTACCTGTGCCTGGATGGCGGCCGATGAAACAGTTGGCTGTACTCGTGCATTTCTGACGATGTGGCGGTCTTCTCGACGACTGGTCTGTCGAGGGCGTCCTGAGCCTGGTCTTCGTGTACATGACATCTCTCGGGTCCACTGGTCCCAACACCTCCTCACAACACAATCAGAGCGGCCTAATTGACGAGCTATTCGCCTAGCTGACCACCCAGCTTCCATCATCTCGACGATTCTCCCCCTCTCAAACTGCGACAACTGCTTATATTGTCTTCGAACACGGCGTAATGGCATGTCTATCTCAGCTCTTCCTTTGTAAATGATTCAGCACACTCAAACAAGCTTTGGTTACCTGCTTTATACTCCACAGAGTACGATGTTCAACGCCCTCTACCGGCTATACGTAATGCACAATCACGCTGCATTTCTAATCATTTGCATATCTCCCCGACATGTACCTTCATTGCAAGTTTCGTTACGATCCCGCAATTATTTCTTGGTGAGCTAATTTTTTTGTCCATGAGTGTATATTTGTATTTTAAAAAGTGTTGAGCTCATAGGGTCTTTATAAGGGTGTTTAGCTATGATCGGGATCTCCATATTCTCCATATTAATATCATAGAGATCTTAACACATGCTTCTAAAAAAAATCAAAATGTGAATTTATGCAAGAGCTTTTAAAAATTTTTAGAATTTCCCTGAATAAAATTTTATTTCAATTATTTTTTGTAAAATTTTGTTCAATTTTTTTCTACAATGTTAAATTGTTCAAGTTTCAACGTTTTTAAATGTGATTGCTTAATTTCCTCTTAACGGGGTCAGATAGACATTATTTAAACAAAGCTTTCAGTTTCTTCAATGGGAAAATGCATTAGCATGTCGAAGACTCATTTGTTTCTCATTTTCAGACTTTAGAAAGAAAATTAGTAAAAATTTGGACTCTCACGTGTCACCGCTACGTTATAATTGGGTGTAAGGAGAAATAAATGCTTAAAATTGTGTTACTAAAAGCTATGATAGGGTTTACTTTTACAATGATTTTAGAAATTTTTCCCCTGGAAAAAGATTACGACAAAATAAAATGAAAAGGCCAAATAGTTAAAAAAATTCAGGTAGTCTCTTCTAACGAAACTGCCGCGGGTTATTAGTGTAGGATTACTTATCGTTGCTTACCTCTTTTGTATGTATATATGTATGTATGTGTTATGTATATATGTATCTATACAGGGTGTTCCAAAATTCGACCGACAAATTCAGAGGGATGATAGTAGGCATCAAGACTAGCAATAATCACATACGAATGTATGACCGGAAACGGAAACCTGACGTTGGAGGGCGCTGTTTACTTAATCGGACCGTACCTCTTACCAACCCCACTGGATGGCCGGAGATACATCATTTTTCTGGAGGAGGTAGAAAACTCAAGAAAAACAAAACAGAATCATATAGGAATGTATGACCGGAAACGCAAACCTGGTCATAGAGGATAAACAAAGATGCAGAAATGTTAGCTTTTCATTTCTGCATCTTTGTTTATCCTCTAGCTCTAGCTGATCAATTTGCGTTTCCGGTCATACACTCCTATGTGATTATGTTTTGTTTTTGAGTTTTCTACCTCCTCCAGAAAAATGATATATTTCCGGCCATCCGATGGGGTTGGTAAGAGATACTGTCGGATAAAGTAAACAGCGCTCTCCAGCGTCAGGTTTGCGTTTCCAGTCATACATTCCTAAGTGATTATTGCTCGTCTAGATACCTACTATCACCCCTCTGAATTTGTCTGCCACATTTTGGACACCCTGTATATATTTACGTATGTATATATATATATATATATATATATATATACATGTATGTCAAAATTTTGACGCATTTTGGTACTTTTCTGTTTAACTGTTTAGTGCTTGTCCAAGCGATACAGACTGGGTTTGGCACGCTGCCAAAATTATAACTCGCGAGGTATGGACGGACGGTTTTAGCATCAGAAATTTTACTTTCCGGAGGACCGTTACGGAGGAACGTAATCCTACGTTAAAAGAAGGCATAACTTATCTTTAGAATGCTTTAACAGCAGCTTTTGAATGGTAAAATATACTGAAAAGGTGGATACCACGTACACACCTTAAACTGTTTTTTTTTCTAGTGGAGGCACTTGTCGTGTAGACATTCGACTATAATTCACCACAGTTTGCTGGTCATTTTATTATGGGGGCACCATATAGGTGGACCATCGTTACCCCCTATGAATGGACGACACAAACGGAGGTATTTTAGTGGCGCGACTCCAGGATTCGATTTGAGACCCCTCAGCACCGAAAGCCAGCGCGCTGTACCACAGGTCCACCACAAGCCCACACCTTAAACTGTAAACCTGTACAACTGTAAAGTGGTAAGGACTGTGGAAGGTTAAAAATAAGTTTATCAAAGATTAGACAATTTCCTCCCAGTCATCAGGGGCAAGATATTCATTATTAGATTATGAATGGGAATTTAAGTTTTGTTTTAAGGGCATGCAGGAGGAAAGAAAACTCATTTTTCTTCTATTAATTTGAGTGTGAATTCTGAATTTAAGAAGATACGCTTTAGAAAATTAACCGAAATCTATATATTTGAAGATGATTTAGAAAATTTAATTTGAGAAATTTGGTCAGAAGTCTGTTTATAAAATAAACCATCAAAACTTTTATATTCTTTAAGAGATAATTTTGTTTAACTTATTTTATTTCTTACAAGGAATTTCTTAGAACAATAAAATTGTTTATCATAGATTAGACAATTTCCTCCCAGTCATCAAGGGTAAGATCTTCATTTTTAAATTATGAATGGGAATGTAAATTTTATTTTAAGGGCATGCAGAGGAAAAAACTAATTTTTCCTCTGCATGTAAGTGTGAGTCCTCTTCTGTAAGTGTGAGTGAAAATTCTGAATTTAAGAATATATGTTTTAGAAAATTACCTGAAATTGATATTTTTAAAGGTGATTTAGAAAATTTAATTTAGGAAATTTGGTCAGAAAACTGTTTAAAAATTCGTTTGAAGTAAATCAACAAAACTTTTATATTATTTAAGATATAATTTTGCTTAAATTATTTTAGTTCTCACAAGGTACTTCAGAGAGCAATGAAATTGTAAATGACAGGCAACTCTTCAAAATCCACGATTAAGTGCATAAATGACAACTACTTTCGGACTAATAATTACAAAGCTTTTTCAATTTTGACTTTGTTATTAGTCTAGGGTGATAGTTGCATGTAACATCTCATGACATCGCTTTGAGACCTAAAGAAAGACTATAACTATTAGTATCGAATTAATTATCATTTTTACGTTCTATAGTGGGATTTGAAAAGGTGCCATTTCGAATTCATTTAAACCTATCGTATATATATTTTTATTATTTGAATAAAAATAAAACTGAATTTGGGCTAAAAAATTGGAGATTATGTATCTTTTTTGTCGGTTATAACCGTCTTACAAGTGCACGACAGTTTCAATTGTGTATAAATTGTATGACCAGAATATGTATGTTTCAAGGATCGTATAAAGTGATCAAAAGTAAGGATTGCATGAATGGCGTATACCATATTAATACAGGCAGAAACTACACACAAAATAAATAAATAAACAAAACATTGGCACTATCATAAGGATCTAAGAAATTTAAACAGCTGCTTCGAACGGATTACTACGTATTTCATGCTACTCTATTGCATTTTTAAATTTTGCTGATCGGCTAATTCAACGGATTTAACTCAGGTTTAATATGGTTATAATCAATCATGTATATATCCTTTACTTTCTAAAAAACAACAATCAATCTTGAGACTCAAACTTCAGACCGGTTCGCTGGATAGGCGCATTAACCTTAAAACTGTCGATCCACGATAACGGTTGTCGTGAATCGTGTATAAGGGGTTTGTTGACAATTGAGTGACACAGGCTATGCAACGAACTGGTGTGCTGACAATAAGAGAGGTTAGAAGTTGTTGAGGTATGGATTCTCAGATGGCCCCATTTTACGTGATTGCGAAGAATTCTTTATTAAAGCCAACTGCTAAACTTCACATTGGTTATATGTCGATAAAAAACAATATCCAGTCTTGTGGGATTATAACACTGGGGAGTAATGTGTTAAAGGCTTCATTTGAGATTATCCCCCCTCTCAAATTTCTACCAAATATAAAACTGACATACGTATATCTGTAAGACATGCTCCTTATGGAAATACACTGACGACTGATTATCACGAGCTTTAAAGCTGTTTCGAGATCACATGAGGTACAAAATAATTAGCATGAATTTGTTGTCAAAACCTATTCAACAGCATAGAAAACTCATGTCCAGAAACATTACATCTAACTATGTGTTTCCCAGTTGTGATGAATCCATTTATAAGTTTACTAACCGTTGTAAGTACCTTTGAGCTATTAAAAGAAACATTGTTAGTTCGTTTATGAGTGAGATAAATGCAGTAAATCAAAAGAAACTGCAAAGAAAAATACTTTTCTGAAATTCAGAATTTGTCTTATTTTTTTATCATCTGTTAAGTTTCAAAAATCAGACCAGAAACTTGTCTCTATTGCATATTTATAAGAGGTATTTACTCAATACACCTCGTACACCTTATAACAATATTTCCTCACTAGGAAATATCGTTATAAAAGATTAAAATTAGCACCCAGATGTTCTCACCTCAATAAGTATGATCTCTCAGGGAAGCTACCCCAACGTTGTGTGGAAGTTTCATTTCCGACTATATTTTAACAAGATATTCCTCCCCTTTACAATAGACCGAAGGCATAGGATGTTAGACGTATATGCTTTTTGTCCCTCAAATTGTCACATGATTGCATGACGATCCATTAAGTCTCAAGTCTATTGGTCCAGTGTCACTACAACCATCTTCTTCCTTGTGTTCTCATTCATCAGACCTTAATAGGAAAGCGATTAATCTTAGACATCATCAAAAATTCTGGAGTGACAGATCTTTTTTCATCATTCTGCCACGAGTAGCAAATTTCAAAGATTGAATGGAGCGACCTGAATAGGTATTTTCAGTTCTTCCACTAAATATACTCAGAATCAATGTCTAAATTATTCAAATTACAATAAAGTCGGATTCGATCGCCTAAAATACGCTTATAAACATTTATTTAATAAAAAATGATAAAAACTTATATTATCACTTCCAACAATGGCATGGTATAGGAAATAAATTTGAGTTAGAGTTGGAGGAGAGATTGGAAATGTATTTCTTTGCCTTTATGGATGAACCAAACTGGTACGGTCATTACCCTTTTAGATAAACAAGACATGCTTGTCAACCTTCTATTCAACCTTATATGTCTTTTAGAATGAAACCGAAAATTTTCTTGCAATTTCTTAATTAATAGCTACCGTGAATCCTCTAGTAACGAGAAATCAGTGCAAGGACAGTCATTCTCATGAAAGTTCATTATTCTTTAGCCATAACACTCTACTTAGAAACTATTAGAAACGCAGACACGCCACTATATTTACAAGTACTGGGTGAAATAAAGTATATTCATGCATATTCATTGCATTTCGCATCCTTTTGGAAACTTCCGTCTATGACTGGGTCCTTGTCAGTTTGAAATAAGTGAGGTGGGGGTTACTGAACTGAAGTAGCATGCAATTAAGAATGTTATCCCTCCACTAATCAAATTCATCTGTTTGTAAATAGCCTCAAGCGGTGATTAGAAAAATGAATGTCCTTGCTTTCTAAGCAAAGTGATTTATTTATTTTGTACCTAGCAGTAATTATTTTAGGGTTGTAAATTTTTAGAAATAACAAAGAAGTCTAACATTTAGAAAAAAAATCTTGAGATATGCAAAGAATAATTTTAATTTATCAAGTGTAGATTCCCTTTTTATATTCAGCTGTTTGAAAATGTTAGACGTATAGTAATTATTATGTATTTAATTGAAGAACTTAAAGGAGTTTAATATTTACTATTAGTTCAATAGTATCGAATAAATTGTTTTTGAATATTTCTATCAGTTACAGTAATGTAAGCCTGCACATTTATATTTTTAATCTATATATATAAAACAGTTCCTTGACTGACTGACTGGTAGATAACCGTATTTCTCAGACCAAACTGCTGGACCTAAAGGGCTGAAATTTTGCATGGCGATTCTTCTTATAGTATAGGGGTGCACTAAGAAAGATTTTTGAAAATTCCTCTTAGATTTTTTAAAATTAGATTTATAAGCTGTTTTTTAAATATTTTTAAAAGTTTACATGTAAAATAATAATTTAAGGGTTACAAAATTTATATCACGAGAAAGTGCATAAAAATTCCTTTAAAATGAAATCTTTTTTGCATCTTTACCTCCATTTTCTGATTTTTTGAAAATTTTTAAAGATTAACGTTTTGAATTTAATTTATAAAATGCTGTCACGAGATTTCTCTTCTTTTTGTGACACTTTAAATTTATTTTGCGTCACGTGCGTAACAACGAAATAAATTGACAAAAAATATTAAAATACAGTAAAAGATAAAATTTAACCACTAGACTAATTGAGATGGAAGTTTTCTAAGAATTTAATTCAAATTAGTATGTTTTATGGATATTAAATTAAACCTATATATAAAACAGTTCCGTGACTGACTGACAGACCTCGCACAGACCTAACCGCTGGATCTAAAGGGCTGAAATTTTGACAGTCGATAGACACTGTCTGTAATTCAGATGACGCCAATAACTGTTCGGTAGAGTTTTTAAATTCCCTTAAACCACCGGGTCTTCCATACCATAAGCTCTCTTTGCTGAAGGGCACACCCGTAATGCTCCTTCGAAATTTAAAACCATCGAAATTGTGTAATGGCACTAGACTACAAGTTCTGCATAAAAATTTAATCGAAGACATTATTTTAACAGGGTGTGTTCAAGGAGAAAAAGTGTTCGTGCCATGCATTCTTCTAATACCCAATCACCACCCCTTTGACTTTAAGAGACTGCAATTTCTCCTCAAAGTATGCTTCGCCCTGACGATAAATAAGTCCCAAGGCAAACTTTAAAATCCGCTGGGGTAGATTTAAGAGAAAATTGTTTCTCCGATCAGTTTTACGTAGCTTGCTCACGCATAAGTTCGCGGACGAGCCTGGTAATATTAGTTCCTCCCAATGAAGAATCAAAAAATATTGTTTATAAGGAAATCCTCAAAAAAGCAATTAAATTATTTTTTCATTGTAATTTTCCAAAAATGTACTCCGTAGCAAAGCACGGGTATTCAGCTAGTTTTGCATATTTTTCTAGTCACTGCAATCAAAGTTTAAATAATATGCATATAAAATGAACTGAAGAATAATTTATAAAATGAAATAACTCAGTTGAAACTGTCATTGAATTATAAATTTAGTACAGCTACAGAGATAAATACAACCCAAATTTATTACAAAAGGCTTTTTTTATACAAAAGGCTTTTCTTATTATGTAATCTTACTACTATTATAGTTCTTAAAAATTAGGTGAATGTCTTCGCGACAAGTGCCTCCGCATTTAAAAAAAAATAGTTCTTAAAAATTACCATTTTGATAATTTTTTTTCTAAAGCACTATTTTTTGTTTAAGACAAATATAATAATTTTAAGCCAAACAAATCTTCAAAATATTTGGCAAAGAATATAATTATAAAATAAGCAAACTAACAGTAGTAAAAGTTTTTCGTCATAAAACAAATTTATTTCTTTAATAAAAATGATTTTTTTGGGAAATGAGCAGCTGCAAATAAAATTTGGCTAATGGATTTTTTTTAAAGATTTAGTTAAGAATTTCCCCTGCTTGAAAATGTACATCTAGCGCCAAAAATTTGCAGAAATGGTGCATTTAATTCAGAAAGACTGCAAGGTACTGGAGAGTTAATAGGATAGTCAAGACTATTTCAATGGAAAAAGAAAGAAGAAAATAATATAATTTTTATATTGAACAAATGAAAAATAAAAAAATAGTTTTTCCACTTAGAATAAATCTTCTTTCTAAACTATAATAAATGTTATTCATGAAAGAAATAGACAGCAATTGCAGATAAAATTTAGACTAAAAGTCCAATATCCTATTTCTTATGTCCCTTTCTCTGACTAAAAATCAGATTTAATCAAAAATTTCCCCCACAAGTAAAATAGTTTACTCAAATGTTTTCAACTGAAAGATATATGTGATTTTATAAATTAGGGTTACTCGGATAGTCAAAAACTGCGTTTGAATAGAAACAGTAAAAAGAAAGAGGAATACGAGTAAGCAGACGAAGATCAATTGTTCTCCTTTAATATATACTTCGTTTCCGGTCAGACGGTACTTCCTATTTTCTGAGTTCAGTCATTGGGTAAATACAAGCAAAAGTGAAATAGTTCTAAGTTACTGATTTTAAATGTTGCCTCATTGACCGTGATATACGATAGAGACAACATGCACAACTATATGTTTGATACATATTAATTTGTTTACAATGAAAACAACCGATGTGAGGTTTTCAGTCAGTTTTTTTGTATAGATTGCTATCTTTCAAAGGACATAGCAACTTTGCAGAGCTAAGATTGTTTTAGAGCTTGAAAAGGGAAATCTAAAGTTGCATTGGCTGATAAGTGATCATAAGAAAGATTGCTGATGTTATCTGTTCATAGATGCTTTAGTATTGTCTAAGAAGTAATCAATATGGATAAGTTTTATATGGGATTTTATCAAATGTTTCTGTTGCTTTGTTTTGAGAAATACGGTTATCCGAAGAAACCTGAGAAGGTATTACTGTTCTGAATGTCCTTGCTAGGTTTTGTTCTACACGTGCAAAACAAAGCAACAGTTACGATGGATGCTTTTAGATTAAACTTTTTAAGCAAAATTGTTTGTTGTTGTTTCTTATGCCCCTGGCTGGAAGTTCCAGACCAGGTCCATATATGCTAAGGGCTGAGGTGTGCGGCCCCGGTTTTAAACAGAACCATAAGAGTTGGAGTCCGTCTTAGCTAGTTGCCACCTCAATTTTGACCGAGCACCCCCCCCCCCCTCCAGGGGAGACAGCTGGGGGGGATCATACCCTCTCCCACCCTCACTGACCTTCTTAGAGGGAATTTCCGGTCTACGGATTTAACATGGCCATATCCGGCCTAGACACGGAGGTATTTAACTGAGAGCGCCGAGATTCGATCCGAGCACCCCGAGCACCGAAAGCCAGCACTTTACCGCAAGGCCACCTCGAGCCCCCCCCCCAAAAAAAAAAATTGTAAAGTTCTTTCATGAAATACAATTAGATCTATTGTCTAAGATTTTAACGTTTTTCGGACATGGTCGGGGACTGGTACCGTGGTTACATCTCCAGAGGTATGTTTTGACCAATTAAATTGCCTTGATGATGTGGAGTCTTATTTTCAAAGACATGCGAGGGAAAGTCTCTGGAAATAACACTTCCTTACGTCGCTAAGAACACCGGATAAGAAGTTTGGAGACGCGAGTTGGATTTTCGCCCCTGGCAGGTGGTCATTACACTGGTACCCAACTGTTGAAAAGGTCGATAAGAGACTGTAAGTCAAACATATTACGAAAATTCAAGGTTAAAAAACCGTCGTTTAAAATAAAATAAATAAATAAATATCCAGGCATTCATATTATGTCAAAAAAGGGAGGGGTGATATGTCAGGGAAAATAAATGGATATTACAATACCTCACATCCCCTTGGAGGTTCATGAAGACGTGATTTTGATCTTTGTCCCTGGCAGGTGTTTGTTACAACTTTTCTCACAAGATGAACTAAAATGAATTCTCATTTCTGAACAACTTGTGAAATAATAAATTCCTATTTAAAGCAGAGTAAAAATTCTTGCACTGCGACATATGCGGCTACATTCCAAATATTTAGCTACGAGTTTATCATCATAGTGACTCAAATTGTTCTGACATGCATATTTTACACTCCTTCCATTACAAATTGCTGACTTGGTACTTGAACGCGGGACTTCTAGTTCTTCGGAGAGGCAGTTGCTCCATCGGGCCATGTTACAATCGTAATTAATGATCCGGGCACTATATAAAATTAAATATCATTAAGAAAAGAACTCAAAACTTATAATGTTGAAAGATAAAATGCTCAACTTTTGGAAAATCTACCAGTGCCCAAACACCATATATAATAATAACTGTTGATTATCACATATCTGCAAAATCTTCTAATCTAAGTTATATTAGTTAGTGACCAGTTTTGGTGCAACTTTTTAGGATGAAAAAGTAGCTTTTAGGTACTAAAGTGTCCGCATTTTTCGAAAAATATAAATACCTGTTTCTCTATTATAACTATGATATTTCAGTACAATCTAAAATGTCACAATTTCAACTCATTCCAAGAAGAAAACAAAAGTTAGGAATTATGCCAAAAGAATTCGAAAGTCATGAAAAAACTCAGGTGAAATTTAAGATCTAGATTAGTGTTTCATGATTAGTATTTCATTAGTGTGTATCAATTTTAATTGTACCAAAATCTCACTTCATTCTCTCGTTTGTAAGAAGTATGCAACTACTGTTTCGTCCTTGGGTTTAAACTTATTGTTTAGGGACTGAGAAAAGGCCATGTAAAATAAATTGGATTTCTTGTGCTACTTTTGCCTGTGAGAAAGAACTATCTATTTCAAGGTTCAAGCTGTAAGAGTCAAACAAAGATTCAAACAGAAATAAACACTTTATTAGAAAATCGACCGCAGTCCGCAATAAAATCCTATTTACGACTAAATTGGGCAATACAGCTCCTGTTCTGACTGAACATGCTATGAATTCTCTTGAGTTTTAGCCGAAATCTCACCTACTTTAGCTTAAAATCTGCTCGATTAATTTGAATTTTTCTGAGATTTCCTGTTAGATTCTTCATTGGAGATATATCAGCTTGCTATAGCTACGAAGGATCTAAGTCTCGAACAACTGTGTTTATTCATTATTTAGTCCAGACTGAACTAATAATGTGTTAATTTTTTACTTTGCGTAAAATGCTTTGATTTATGTTCTTCTACTCCTTGCCCAGAGATTGTGATGTGAGGCTTTACGAAAAGTTTGTAAAAGATGCGACAGTAAGGGGTAGAGTATACGAGTATATGATTAGTAGCTAAGCAAAAATGCAATACACCCTAAAATGTTTATAGTTTGATATCGCATAAACATCTTTAAACAGAAAATAAAAGCACCAACACTAGTGAAAATTAACGAAAACTTAAGTAACCTTTAAAATACATGACACAAAGTAAAATAAACATTGTAATATTTGAATTTCAAAGGCTGTTAGGAACTTTTTCTCATTTGGAGCACTGCACTGTGTTTGCTGTGTCGGCAAGAGTCATGATTTGTGACACATTTTCTAGGGAAAATGATTTATTTTTGACTCCGAAATTCAAATAGAGTGATTAGATTACCTTCTATAACGAATTTTTAAAGTCACATCTCTATTTCTTTAGACACCTACGTATTATTATGCAAAAGTTAACAAAGTCCATCTCGCGTTGGATTGGTTGGCTTTGGGAACGTAGTGCTTATTTCTTTTTTTTTACTTGAGGGTTAGTCGGACCGGAATTCAAGTTTATAGATGAACATTTACTAAAAGTCGTAAAACGGTGGAACTCTAACCCACAGACATTCTAACCGAGGATCTACACCATTAGTGACCTGCCTTCAAGTAGCATTCATAATGAGAATTTAGTTTAAAAAGAACATAAAAAACACACACCATAAAGACCTTCAAGAGCAGCAGTGATCTCAAAAATGGTAGGAAATAATGGATTTCGAATACTCCTAAGAAAAAGATATTACTAAACAGATTTATTTAGATATTATGAGCTATTTTACCGTACTTGGAAAAGTAGAGATGCAAAAATCTTACTCATTTTATTTCTCGTTAAGTTTCTTTAATATAATTCAAAACAAAGTTTGTCATAGATCAAATTTATTCTTGGAAAATTAATCTATTTATACACTTAGTTTTAAAATTATCTTTTTTTTTCATTGACCACTTCTACCATTCTAATATTATTGTAAACTGCTGAGATAATTAAACTGCAATCTGGAGGGATTTCTGAATTTAGATTCTCAGAAATAGATTTTTGATATACTGTAGTTAAAAATGACTCCAGTGAATTGTAAAATGTTTAGTCGTTTTAAACAATGCAAATTCACTGATTCGTTTGAAGCGTGAAAAATAGAGTGTGAATACTTTTAACTGTAACCGACACCACAGCAAGACAAGTAGCTTATGAACAATGTAGAAAAGAAAACTGTGGGGAGAGAGATTAGCAAAAAAGCTAAAGTTGCATTTAATGTTGCTTTTTTAGCTAACAATACACTCCACATGCAGTTTCTTTTTCAGAGGTTAATTGAAGTATAAATATTTTTAACCCGGCTTTCCATTAGCTGTAACGTGTAAACTGACTTTCAGTGAAACGTTAATGCTGCTTTACTTGTCTAATAGTTTTGGTTGATTGGTTCAACAACAGGTTTTATGGGGGAGTTCAGACCCAGGCATTACATTCTTTCCTTTTCGTCACCTGAACTGGGAGATAAATGTAAAGGGCAATTGCAGTTACTCTGTAAATGCATTCACGTGTAGTATAAGTGTTTAGTATAAGTTAGTATATGTATGCAAAAATGTGTTTTGGTATACATATGTGGGATTCGTTACTTTCGTTACTGTCTTAAACAAGGATAAAATATAATTGTATAAAGAAGCCATCATTATATGATAGTTTTGTTCATTAATATCAATTATTATCAAATGGAATGGAATGGAATACCAGAGTTCTTAAAAATCCATATAACTGTAGATCAAGAATCCCCGAGAAAACCTAAAGAATAAAAAAATGAGAATAATATTAGTGCACTTCCTTAATATTATTTTATAACTGCACGTGTCTTATATATGAGATAAATGACTCTTCAAAACAAATGATTTACCTTTACAAGTTAACTTTTTTTTATTTTAAAAAAAATCAAGGTTATATAAAATGTATTCTACATCTTTTCCTTGGCCGGATGGTAGCCGAATGGCTAGGGTGCTGGCTTTCGGTACCAGAGTCTGTGGGTTCGAATCCCACTCTTGGCATGGATGTTTGTAACCGTTCGGAATCGGCTTCAAGCAGTAGGTCCCGATCTAATTAACCCTCGTGTAGCAAAAAATGGCCGTAGAGCTCCAAACCAAACCAAACATCTTTCCCTTGTAAAATAGAAGCCTTTTGCAAAAAGCGCTATAAAAGGCCTAAATACTTACTGCATAAAGTGTAATAAGCTAGTACGGATGAGTCCTTAAAAAGGTCTCACGAAAATGCACATTTAAACCATATGTCTTTTTAGCCTGATAAAGTTACTTTACACGAATTTAAAATGCTTGGCTATTAAGGAGAAATTGCCGGCTATGCAATTGTCCGAAATTGCTCGCATGATACGAGGTTCCAGTTTTATATCTCTTTTCCGTGAGAGGTCTTTTTAACGCATGGAAAAAGACCGATATTGACCTAGATTTCTACTCTGTCTAGTATATTTATATGCATGCACATACAGAGGAAATCTTTTACATATAATTAGATCATTATAAAACTGTCAGGCATAATGATCCGCTGAACTAAATTCTAGTTTCTCAATTATTTTCTTAAATTTTTTACGAAGTGTGGTTTCCGGTTGTACATCTTACCCTTAAAATTTGAATCCTATAAGGCAGGGAAGTTACGATAATTAAGGAAGTACTGTGCAGATCCATATCAAGAAATCATCTGTTATCCATCTGTCAAGAAGTCAAAGATAACTGTTGATTTATTTTCAAAATTTCTAAAAGATATCTAATTTTTCAGCTAATTGCACTATTAACATAAAAGGCTTTGAATTCTACACCCGTTTGAATGGGATGATCATTAAAATGTGATAGAATCACACTATTAGTTAAAGGAGTTTGGAAGCTAGAAAAAGATAAAAATATCTATCATTGTCAATTAGCATTATCCGTACCTAAAAGATAGACACAGAAAGCCAAGTATGCGTACAAATACTCCCTTCTTATGAATGAAAGGCCAGTCGATTTCAGTCGAAAACTCAGCTTTCTCTTCGTGCAAGGCGGCGCCATCCTTCGTGCAACAATCAGATGAAAGATTAAATTTCGTTTTCATTTTATTTTTTGTTTCACCTTCCTACCGAAGGTAGAAAGGTTTGACACGGTTTCCAGTAGGACTAGTTAGTAGATCGGCAACACAGCAAAAGTCAATGGCCGGTAGGCTTTCCCAAACAAAACCCTTGTGTATGTCTGCTCGCCGCAGCGAATCAGGTTCGACAGTTCAGTCAGTAACTTCGCTCTAGCGTGGATCGACATGCTAATGTGCTGAATCGGTGACAGACGCACGTGTTTTCGCATGACACTGTTTTGACTTCGAGTTTTGCTAAGATTGAAGGGAAAGCAAAATAATCAAGGGCTTGAAGTTAGTGATAAAGGTAATTTGTGAAAATAATACTGGTGACAGCACTTCACGAGAACTACTTATTGAAAGGACATCTTGCGGAAATTTTTAAGAAGGTACTAGGAAATAATTAGGATAGGAAATCCCCAGTTTTTGAATTTTGAATGAAACACTTTTTATTCACTTGAAATAAATCATCATATGAATATTTTTCACTCTGTGACTGCTAGTACGACTCCTCGGACATTACTATTTATAGCATAAACAGGTATGTTCACCTTTTTATTAAAGAAACTTAAGTCAAAGAAGAAAAATGCTAGAACTTTATCATGCAAATAGCCGCACATAAGTTTGTGTAGCAAATCGTTAAGGGCTTTTAATATATATTTTTTAAGTTATTTAGTTAGTATTGAAAAGCTGCAGTGAGTTTTTGTTTGTTATAAGAAGTATGCACAAAAGACTATATTGACTTAACTTTGAAATAACGGAAGTACTTGAACCGTGATACAACATTTACTTCAGCACTACAGTAAATTATTTTGTTCGTGTTATTTGAATTTTAAACTTTTTACTGAAATTATATTTAATGACATATTTATTGATATTTAATTTAAGAAACGAACTAAAACGCTTGTAATCTACGTCGTAAAAGATTGAATCTTTAACTGCAGTGCTATTCAACTGGATGCCATATTACGCTGCCATATGTGATAAATGAAAAAAAGTGTCATAAATAAATTAATTTTTGAAATTTTAAATTTCACTGTGATAGTTTTATTTTAAGCCATCTTTATTTAAGATCATTTGTGATATTGAAAGAATTAGAGTACTTGAAAACAGTTCGAATCTGTATGAAATATTTTTAATATACTCTGGAAACGAATTAACAGAATCTTGGCTGCCAAGGTATCTACCATGAAGGAACTATAAATCGAAGATATGTACTCATATATACCTCACAACTTGAGATACATTCAACTAAGTTTTCCAATAACTTGCTTGTGGTTTCGCACGGACTTCAGAGTTAAAATCGTGTGTAAAGAACTGTATTTTAATACTGCTTACTAAAGAGATAATATCAACTCAGTGGATTATGTATATATACAAAGAAGCTTGAATAAGTGACAGCATTTTGAGTTCCTGAAAAAGTAAGTAATTTAGAAATATTTATATATATTGGTTGATAAATACTAAATGTAATGAGGATACAGCAAAGTTTAAACATAAGATTGCGTATGTATGTACAATATATTCATATACTTTGATACATGTGTATATAAGTGTTTAAATTCTTTAATGACTATCGAAATTCACCTTTCTCTTTAAAATTTTAGGAAAAGGATTGTTAGATATGATTTCTATTTCTTTTTTTGCAATGGAAAGCGGATGTTTTTATAATATTTTCAAAACCATTTGTTACTGCTTCCTTCATAAATTTTAGATTATTTATAGAAAATTTTGAGGGAAAATCACAGATTTAACTTAATCCGTCATCATTTACGAGTTACTAATCTCCTTTTTTGTTGCATCATGGTATGATTCTATTAATAGATTTCCTTTTTCTAATCTTCATAGCATCGTGGTTTAATCCTTTTTATCAGCAAATGTTTTACCTCTCTCTTTCTAATAACTGAAAGATATTTCATAAAAATTGAAAACTCTATACGTTTTAGAAGTGTAGTTTGTTTCATTCGCATTAACATGAAGCACAGTATTAATATATATATATATATATATATATATATATATATATATATATATATATATATATATATATATTTCATTAATAACACGAATAAGAGCAAGATAGAAAAGTTCTCTATAGATACACTTCTAGCTAGATAGTAGGAAAAATCAGGCCAGAGAATACTTGATAAAATATTTCTTCGCTATTTAATGAACAGAAAGCGATTTTATTTTCTGCAATATGCTGTTAAAAATATGCATTTTATGGCTAATAGATATGAGTTCGACAGGTCATTGATGAAAACCAAAACTTTGACAATGATAGCAAAGTTTTCCAAATAAAAAAATGCATTATTTAGCTTATTTGTCAGTTCTTTTTAGGCTTTCTGTAAAATATTTTTCACATAAACGTGTTTCTTTCAATCCTCATTTTTTTTTCAAATTAATTTTAATTTCTTTTTTCTTTTAATTTCACCTCCTAATTTTACCTTCTCGATTCTAATTTGCGTACCTCTCTTTTCCTTATTCTCGTTTAGTTTCTTTAATTCATTCTGAATAGTGTCCCTAGGTAGTAGGGAGTGTGGAGACCCCATATATTATTTCACTACTCGTTCTTCCTATTGCTTTTTGTCTTTTATGTACCTCACTGGGTACATATGGCGTTTGTATAGAAAATTATTTTTATTTGACTATCTATATCTAACAACCTGTTAAAACCTATATATTTGTCATTTGTCAATTGAGACAATTGCACCTACTGCTTTATGGGTCGAAGGAAAATTATATTTAGTCAGAAATCAGCAGGCATTATTACATTGCATTTTAAGAAGCTGTTATTGATACAAATTAATTGAGTTTCTCAAATTTCCTCTCGTGCAGCAAACTTAAAACATTAACTTACTAGTATAACTGCAAGTTAAATACACTCTTGTAACTGTCAAAACTGTGTTTAAAATTACTGTTAGAATTGGTGTTTTAAGGAAGGGTATTGGCCTTTTGGAACATGCCGTTGATGTAGCGTATCTAAATGACGTTACATCTTAAAGATTTCAGTAAGATTAAACCTCTTTCTTCCGGTCTCTCTGTGTCTTTCTATATAAAGACCTTTCAGTTAATAAGAACAAAATTTCTGTTTTGATCATTAAGTTTGGTAAAAATAAAATATATTTATTAAAATACATCACGTAAAATATACAGATAAAAATTCTTCAACGTTTTCCCTATGCGCCTAAAGGGAGTATAAAAGTTATAAACTTTGTCAAAACATTTATTTTTGAATAAATATTTTTAAACTTGAAAATCGTAAGTAAAAATCAATAAGCACCTTTCCAAAAGTGTTTAGTTTAATGCATCGCATCAATTAACTTTATCAGTAAAGCGCCTAATATATATGTAAACGATTAAACCAGCCGTTATTAAATTTACTTCCTGTGATAGCCTGTCACCGAACAACAATCTAACCTTCAGAAAAAATATTAATTTACACTAGTTGGGCCTTGTAATGATAAAAAGTTCAAATTAAATCTACCTTTTTGAAAAGAAAAGGAAGTGAATAAAATAAGGCCAAAAGCATCTCTTAAACTGATTGCAGTCATATTATCAACTAAAATAGAAAAAAAATCTGTACTGTTTTTACTTTTCTCCAAAGTTTTTCACGGCTCTCTCTTTTTTTAATTCTTAGGAAATAGGAAACACTTAAGCTGAATGAACGTTTTGACGGCCAGTTTTTTGTAAGAAAGTGAAATGATAAGTGTACTTCCTACACATTGCTCAATTTGGTCAACATGTCTCAAGAAATTCCATTCGTAGAACACAAAAATAATGGAGGTAAAATGCGCATGAATTTTCATGTAGGGTGTGTGCAGGTTTTTAACCCGGTGTGTCGCAAGAGATAGGCTCTGAAGGTTAAATTTAAGGAAGAGAGCTTTACGAAGATTTTCCAGCCTTTTATATGTTTATTTTACAAACATAGTCTTTTGATGACACCCAGCATATGACCTGAGAAACAATAGATCAAAGCTTTCTTTACTGCTCAGTGCATTCATTCGTGAAGGTCAGGGAGGTTGTGAAAGCATTTAATTTAATTCCTAACTTTTGTTTTGAATAGTTTAAAAGGAACATGTGATTGATAGCATCCAATAAAAAAAAATTCAAGGAAATTGGTGAAATTCTTTTGAGGTAAAGAGATGCGCTACGTTGGTTACTAATGAAAGATAAATGAAAATGTAGATAAAAATGTAGATTATGTCTAAAATCTATGAAATAAGCTTGAAAGTAAAGACCAAAATTTTCTCATGACGAATCTAGGATTGATATGATATTGGCGTATTTAATTATTGCAAGATACTATGTCCACGTAAAGTCTACTTTCAAGCAATAAATTGAAAGTCTATGTATTATGGAAAAGTAGTAAATTTTGTTATTAGTGTCTCTTTTTAAGCATTAATAAATTTCCTCATGATAATCAATTACATTTTATAAAGACCTAATGAAGAATTATTGCATCTTAAAACATAATGTTTGCAGTAAAAAAAACAAGAAATGGGGTTGAAATTTCTTGAAAGTAGCTGAGTTTCAAAATTTAACGTATTTTCAATTGGAATCGTGATATTAGGGTAGGAAATTTTCCGTTTTGTGCAATTCAGTGAGCCAACTTTTTTTTCGGCAGAAGATAAAAGTTTGATGAAATTAAGAATGTGTTTTAATATTTTTATGTGTCTTTTATAAAATAGTAAATTTAGTTTTGTTTGTCTATAATTTTCCCGAAAGTGAAGAAAAAATTTGTTTTTAGTTGTTTGAGCTCTTCCAATTTTTTTGTGCAGATTAAGTTTTATGAGACCCCTACGAGCATCTCTTTACGAGATCTAAACAGACCGCATAAGCTAAAAACATTGGGTGCAGCAATTTTGTTTTTTGACTTATCCTTTTGAATCTTCTTTATCCGTTTTCTTAAACCTCACCTTGCTACAAATTTACGGACATGTTTCGTTTATGTGGTTTATAAATATAATTGAAGTCTTACCTGCAAGTATCAAAAGTATAGCATTTTTTATATTTATTGCCTACAATGCAATTAAAAAATCGACAAAGGGAAATAATTGTGTTATGCTATGTTAAATATGTGTACTGTCATAAAGAAAGCAACTGAAAACTTCTTTCGGCTTCCTGTTTTTGAGAAATAAGCAAACAGAAATCCCCTTGAATTCCCTTTGAGAGGCGGATTCATGGAATTAGTCATGTTCTATTTTTTCTCCAGACAGGTATTTGATTTTAAGAAAAAAAAATTAAATTTATTGTCCAGAAAAACCTATTGCTCCTCTAGCAAGAACTGTTCACTTAATAAATTTGATTAATTAGAGTGTCTTACCATGAAATGCATTAAATCTTTTCATGTACATCGTAACCACCTTTGCCCAATTTTCCAAATACTGTATTCGAACACTTTAAAATTCCAAATTACTTTAATCAAAAGGTATTTTTATTATTTTATTAGCCTAACAAGACCTTTGAAGAAACCAATACTTAAGGTGTTTCTTCTATAAATGTAAAGAAAGCTCATACTGAGACTCAAAATCTATTGTTTTTCAAAAATTAACACCAGCTACGAATCAGCAATAATCGATAACTCTCATCGCTTAATTTGTAGCTTTTAGTGCATGACTATTCGCTTAATTAGACTCCCAGACTGCGGCAGACTCCAAATTACCGTTGGTTTGTTTAGTTTATGGCTTGAGTGGCATAATTTTTCTAATTACTTTATAACTAAAGCTCTTTACCTGATCTCTCAAGAAATTGCGAGAGTTTTGGGGAGAAAAAAACCAGACAGATTTTGACAGGATATGACTGGATTGCAGCAATGCTGTGGGAGGAAGGTATTTTGTGTTGCTTCAGTATCAGCGACATATTACACTTAGCGGAACTTTCAGGCGTCGTATCTTGTTTATGCTTGTATAAGAAATCAGTTCGTGGAAGGAACTAAAAGTGATAATCAGAAACATAAGTCCAGAGTGCAGTATTTAACTCTTCGGTGGGAACATGAACTTTCCGTGGGAACTTTTCCCGCTTAGTGGGAACATCTGCCTGGAAGTCAGATATAGATGGAATATCTCTTTCCCAGGTATTCCTAACTAGAAAGTCATAGGGTATTTGTGGTTTATTACATTTCATGGTAGCCACAACCGTCAAATCATTTCTCCTTAATTCTTGACCAGCTTCTATTTAACATAACCAAATACCACAGGTTATATTACGATTCATTTTGTAGAGACATTCAGTTAGTCGAACGAGTGATAGGGTTGGGATTTTTAATTTTTGCTCAGATTAATCTAATTTTTACCTGAACCATAGAAAGCTGACGTCATGAATCGGCCTTCCACAATGAAGACAAGATGTTGACTGAAGCAGGTGTAGACTCACAGTACCGAAGGTTGAAGAGGGGGGGGGGGGGCAGCATTGACTAAAGAAACCATAGCTGCCTGAGAGGCAGATGTTCCGACTGAACTGAAGGATTAAGCTGATCGCCCTCTCCTCGTCTACGTTCAGACGGATTGACTTTATAGGCCTTTTATAAACGTTTTAGTGTGTTACACTTAAGGAGACAGTGGACCTTCAAACCTAACTTTTTTTATTTTGAATGGATTTGCTTGAAATTTGAATATGTGATTAGTACCACAGATATGTAAAAGTGGTTAAAATTTAAAGAGGAAATTTTAATAATTTATGAATTATGAATTATTAATTATATAAAAAATTGGCCTAATTAAAAATGTTCCATGCGTATTTCTTTTGCATATAATAATATGGTAAATTTTATTTACAGAATACCTTATAGAACTAACAATGAAACTTATTACTTATTTTAAGCATTCATTAAAAATATAAAGAGAAAAAAATAATAGTGAAAACACCCTTTTTATTACGCAAAATTCCTATAAATCATCTTCACAAAATTTAGAAATTCTGAGCTACGAAGCATAATTTTTTTCAATAAGATTTATTTGATATACAGTTAAGTATATAAAACTTAAATTTCAAAGCAATACGATAATTAGAAATGCGCCTGGAGCAGTTTGAATATTCGTATGACATGAAAATTTTTATTTTGAGAAAAACACATTTAAAGTTATTGCTATTAGTAACCACATAATATCTAAATTAAATGCAAATGCCTATAACTAGGAAAGTAATCACAAAAATTAAAAATTCTTTTTGCAACACATTCCTACTCGTCCGTAGTTTCACAATTCAATAAAATAAAAAAAAATCGAATTTTTGGACAAATTTCACAATTTTGAAAGTCCACTGTCCCCTTAATAGCGTTTGGTTCTGGGGCTCTTTTAAACTTGCGACCTTGGAAGGTGCCCTCCTCCCTCTACCCCCTTTCTCCGCCTTACACTTCCAATAAAAATGTGAAAATGAATCTTTATTCACCAGAAAAGGGCTCTGGTAAAAACTCGTCTGTGGAATTTGCAATTTCTCCAAAACCTTCCGAAGAGCGGTCAGAGTATTTCATAGACTATGATCAAGTCCCACTTTACCTAAAGTTGATTTTTTCGAAATATTTTCTTTTGTTTGCATGTATAAATCAATGTCTTTTTGGAAACATAGCAAAATAATAAAGTAAGTCTGGTAGAGTAGAAAATCTTGTCATTAAGGTTTCAGAAAGAAAAACTTAATTAAATATTTCCTTATATTACTTAATTTAATTATATTTATTAAATTTTAATTTTAATTGTAACCGAAAATATGTGGTCAATTATGAAAATAAGAATTTTTTCGTGTTTTATACGTCCGAACACTTTACTTGCTGTAATGATTCTGACGAAGTGAAAGGGTAAACTTTCCCATACTATAAGGAAAATCCAATACTCCTCGAAAAATGTCTGGGAAGAATCTAAAAGCGAAACAAAACTAAATTATAGGAAATAAAACCCTTACACCCTAAATAATTTTAGCTTCACTATGACATGTTAGGAAACTGATATTTCTAATTTGCGATTACATTTCATTTATTTTTTCCTCTTTACAGAGTAAAGGAGAAAAAATCTACTCAGTGTAGATTAAGTCATAAAATTTATTGTACTTATTTTTATTATTTCATAATGACCATTTTTAAGGATCGGGCTTTGAATTCTGGTCTTCAAACCTTGAGGCCATTATTCTACCTGTTGAACTATCCCAGGTATGTAAGGAAGTGTTGTTATTGATGACTTTCCTCAAATAATTTCTTTCCCTTTCTCTTTGAAGCCAACGACACAGGATTTTGAGCTTTGTTATATTTATTTTATTTTTTATTTCATCACACGGTGCTGAATTCTTTTCCATGATAAATATACGTCACACGCCTCTCAGTGACCCATTATCGCTTTTCCAATGCTCGGTCGCCTTTAAAATGACAATCCGTCAGGCCGGTACTTAGGACTCTTATCTCCAAACCTCGAGGCCGAAATTCTCCTAAATGAACTATATCTGTGATGAGTGGAAGTGCTATTTTTTATAACGTCCTTCTGTACTTATTCACAATTTGTTCTTTTCAGATTATGATGGCAGCCTTATGCTTGCGTAGTTACTCATTATAGTGAGTAACTACGTAATTTTTATGTCTATTGTAATGTGTAATGAACGGCTACTGGAGTTTAATTCATCCGCAAAGAGAGGCATACAGGAAATCAGCTTTCTATACGAGCTGAGGATTTTTTTTCTAGAGACTCTTAAAACAAAGACGTATTGAACACTTAATCATTTCCATTATAAATTAAAAAATGATGGCTACATGTTTCAATTAGTAAGTTGTTCGTCATCAGGCCAAGGGCAGTGGTGTGATTGTTGCAATGAGCAGTTCACAAATACCGAATGAGCATTTGTGGCATTTGTGTGGGTTGATTGGTATGTGTGAATTAATTAATTTTTGTGTTATTTAGTTCAGTGCGAAAAACACACCAATACTCGCCGGCTTAAGAATGAACTATTAACTAGACCAAAACATGTTCAATTGGCTGTATATAGTGGAACATTAGTACAAATTGCTGCTTAAAATCCACAACCTATTGTTCAATTAAATGTAGCCACTTTATTTTTGTTATGTTTAGAGCACTAGGATCATTTGTAGCCACTTTAACAATGCGATGGTGATTTTAACAAAATGTCTCTATTAATTTACAGTTCAATGTATCGGATATTAAGTAATCAGATTTAGAATTTCCACTCTGCAAAATTTGAAATAAAACGCCCTTTAAGTAAAAAGTTTAGTGAAGAACCCTTAATGTAAAGTATCCTTAATAGAAAACACCCAAAAGGAGCAATGGATTCTTCGCATTTAGAGCTTTAATAAAACATTCACTCCTTATGATTGCAAAATAGTTCAAAACTCGTTCGTAAAAAGGATGAACATTCTGTTTTGAAATAATATTCCTTTAAGCGTTGTGCGAATATAACACTTTGAAAACGGGAAAAATCCCTTTTTGAGAGCCACTCTCAGCTTTGGAGGGTAATTTATGTGAAATTTTGGTAACTTGAAATTAATTAGTATTGTAAGTAACATAACAGCAAAAAATAAAGCAATCAAATCTAAATTGTTGATTTTGCGCTTAAAAGGACATTTGTGAGGATTTATATAAATTCACGAGATACAATTTTCAGCCCTGTTATCTCGGTTATCTAGAAAGTTACTTGAAAAAAAAGTTGAAGTAATCTTTGAAAGTAAAGTCAATGTTTTCATTAACTGAAGCGGTTGTATACTAAAATTTACGTCGTATTTTAAGCCAAACTTCAAAGAATCATCGTTCATTATTAGGGCCCTTTTTAATTTATTGGGGAATTGAAGATGTATGCACTTCGTATTTGTTATCCGAAAGTTCACTGTAAGGGCCTGTTCACATAGAATCCGTCAGCGTCAGAGTAAAATTTTTTAACCAATAATATACCAGATATTGGCCCATTTAACCAATCAGCGCCAACGGAATCTTTGACGCTGACGGATTCTATGTGAAAAGGCTCTTAGTCGTAAGATATAAAAACAAAGATTAAAATGGACCTGTATATTCTAGGCCTCAGATTATATTTTCTCTTTATATATACAGATTAAAAAACGAATCTGGTCTGGCATATTCGGGCTATGGGGGGGGGGGGAGGAATAAGTTCCAACAACAATATTAGGTCGAAAGAACTAATATTAGGTTGAGTTATTAATTTTGACAACGTGATACTTAAATTAACCAGGAAAAACGCTTTGCTAATATTTACAATAAAATATACCGAAATTATATAATTTTATTATTGTTATAAATATCATGCAGATTTCATGTAAGATGTTTGGGATACGGATTCTGTGGAACGGATCGCATTTTAATGAGTGGCCAGATATTTTATAGCTATTTAAAAAAGTGTAATTACACATTTTCAACAAATGGTAATTACTTGGGCGAAGAACAAAAAAAAAACCTCATAAAACATTAGTAGGATACATGGTACAGATAGTGGATAAAGAGGGATTCGTCAGTTAATGCAATTTATCTTTTTACTTTATTCACCTGATTAGCCAACCATGTAGTTAGAGTTCACTTTTTAGTTATCAATCATACAGGTCACAGAAGCTCATTTTAAATCAATTAAGAACAAGTTTTTTTTGTTGTTTCTGTCCTTTAATAGGGATTTAAAGTTTAGTAAAGTTATCGGAAATAGTGTCATAATTTGAGTTATAAAGATGAATAATAATAAATATCATTTAAAAAGGGAAAGGTAATTAACAGTTTCCTCGTCTGAAGATTTATAAAATAAAGTTAATGAGCACTAATGCTTTGATCGTAAAGAATAAATATTTTACCAAATTTTTTATTTATTTTGACGGTTTCTATTTATTTTGACTGTTTATGTTTATTTCTTACAGTTTTAATATTTAAATTAAAGGCATGGCTGGTATTGTGTGCCTTTTGCAGCCCAGCTCCAAATGATGAAAGCCGCATAGGCTTTTGAAGTTCACGAGTTTCTTATTACTAATTCATAGGCGTTTTTAAAGGTTTTTCTTCCCTACAGAATTATTCTACTCTAAAATAAGACATTGTGATAAAAACACTTAAATTCCTTTATGACATCTTGTAAATTCTTTTACACGCACAAAGGATACCAAGAAAAGCTCAAACATATTACTCGTGACAAGCTTCGAATTCTCTTTGCACTGCAAATTCTCTGCACCTCTCCCCTAATACTCGGCAACCTCGTGGCGAAGTTCGCTTGCTCCATTCACCAAAGCAATCTCGTCCATAAACGGATTTGTATGGTCTTTCAATATTCGACTGTGATTTGAGAAGTTGTATGAATAATAATAATTTACATTCTTTCTTGCTCTTATATCTGTACCTCGGAGGTATAGAACACTATGTCACAGTCTTTGAATTTCACAGGAGAGCTTAAAGAAATCCACTTACTGCTTTTTACCTCGACACAATGATAGGACATGGTGCCATTTTCAATGGGCAAGGTCTCTTCTGTAAAAACATTCACGTAACAGCTTTTCTCTACTGAAAATAGTGCTAAAAAATGGAGGAATAAAATTAAACAGTCTACTTTTATGAAATGGATTTGGTGTGCTTTACCTCCGGTATACAGATGTATAAATTAAACACACACATATCAGCAAAAGAACGAATGGGGATTATAGGATGTCTATTCAGGTAGCAAAAAAAAAAACAAAAACATTTAATTGGCTGAAATAATTCAGAAATTTTAATGTATGAAATATAAATTTCTAATTCCCATTTATCTATTGTAAAGATTCAAAAATTGGTCTAGTGTCCTGCAAAACAAGATTTGGCCTAACAGAAGAAAAAGTCCTTGTCAAGAGGGAGAGAGAACAAGAGAGATCTCGGAGGAATTTAACTGAATAATACAATGAAATTGTGAAAATAGGATATTTTAAATTTTAAACATAAGTTACAAGTTTAAAAGACGTCTGGTTAGTTGGTTGATAAGATGATACCTGTTTGCCAGTGTGAAACAAGTGCATGTTCATAATAAATAACTGAAAATTGCTATGAAGGAAAGCAATATTATCTTAAGGTGAATGTGTTTGAAAAATTAGGTGTGCGATGATATGTAGTTCCCCAAATTGAGATTTGTGAACTTTCGTTTGAGATCATGTTACCTTACACTCTGAAGGTCACGTGATAATTGAGCGTGTTATCATGATCAATTTAATCTCTTCTGTCTCTGATAGAAACTCGGAGGGACACAGTATCTCATATAATATATAAATATTACTTGCAGTAAATCATCATAGAGTTCGACCTGAAACACTATGTCCAGTAGTTATTCGAGAGTTTTAAAAAATCCATAAACCTTCATCATTCGTATTACTGTTAACGGTTGGTAATTTTTATTTGAAATGAAAAACAGAACACTGTATAAGCAGTAGAACTTATTTAGTACTGCTACTGCATTACGGATATTCAATTAAATGCTGCCTGATTTTTACCTTTTTTTTCGTGAGTTCGAACTTCCTCATTTGCTCCTGAGCAGTAGATAATCCTCATTTAGAACAAGTGTTTCTCATAGTAAAATTGTTATATGCTTCGAGGTCATCTTGTTTGTTCATGCAAAGTAGAAATACCCCATTTCTGCAAAATGCGATGGTGAGATATTAATGCATACCAATCTTAACCATAGATTATCATAGATTATAATCCCATATTTGCATTCGAATTTAATAACTTCTAATAACTTCTTTTCCAAGGAATTTTCAGATATGTTTATGTAAAAAAACTTTGTGCATATTTTAAATTATAATTTAATATTACATAGGTGTGTCAGATTAAACGTTTAATACTGACTGTCAGGAATACCATTTGATTTGTGAGGAATAAGTTTAGCCTATATTTTATTCAGATCCTGTCCACTACCTGTAATATTTTTTCGATTAAGATATGTCTTAATAAAATGATTGCTTCAATATTTTTGACTTCCGTGGTTTCAACAACGTTATTTAAAACAATGCATATGTTTTCAAAGAATACATAAAACAATATTTCATATTTGAAAGTTGTCAAGTGAGGAAGTTTAGCTAGGTGTGCATTATCATGCACTGAAATTCAATTCGAATGCAATTTGACCTACCGAGATACCCTTACCGACGATATCGGTGTCCCGTTGTGAGCCACGAGGAAAAATCTCTGAGTCCACCCGTTCAATTCTTTATCAGTGAATGCTTTTGTTTTCAGATACCTGTCGTAATTACTTGCCTCGTTGCATTCTCTTTGCCATTTGCCGAATAAAATAAGGCTGAATCTCAATCAATTCTTCGATGTATAGTTGATTAAGTATTTAATATTAAAATTTTTTGTTTGAGAGCCAACTAAAATTAAAATTTTTTGTTTGAGACCAAAATAAAATTGAGACCTAAAGCAATTTTAATATTAACAGCCAACATTTAATATTAAAACTTTTTGTTTGAGACCAAAACATGTTCAATTGGCTGCATATAGTGGAACATTAGTACAAATTGCTGCTTAAAATCCACAACATATTGTTAAATTAAATGTAGCCACTTTAGTTTTGTTTTGTTTAGAGCGCTACGATCATTTGTAGCCACTTTAACAATGTGATGGTGATTTTAACAAAATGTCTCTATTTATTTACAGTCTAATGTATCGGGTATTAAGTAATCAGATATAGAATTTTCACTCTATAAAATTTGAAATAAAACGCCCTTTAAGTAAAAAGCTTAGGGCATTACCCTTAATGTAAAGTATCCTTAATAGAAAACACCCGGAAGGAGAAATGGATTCTTCTCATTAAGAGCTTTAATAAAACATTCACTCCTTAAGAATGCAAAATAGTTCAAAACTCGTTTATAAAAAGGATAAATATTCTGTTTAATTCAGCTGTTATTCCCGTGATAATTGTACATGTTAAACAAAGATTATATCCAATGAAAGGGAGTTAGTAGAGAAAGTTAGAGCTAAGAGATACTCAGATAGAGATAATTTTTTGGAAAAAATATGGTAAACAAACGAACAAACAAATTTCCTCTGTTTTGGTAGCTTTCCGTATAAAAATTCATATCCATTGGTAAAATCTCATTTGGTTAGAGATTAACTGCTAGAAGAGGAAGAAGAACATGGCCAGACTTCCGATGATATCATCCCGATATTCCTTTAACCCCTAATTCTTTAAGAATTGTCTTTTGCATTCTTATGGGAGATTTAAATATGATCTGGTTTTAATCACTCTAATTTATACAATTTATTCCAGAAAACGTTTCCTTCCTAAGAGAAAGCTTTGACAAAAAATTTAATGTTTTATTTCCCCGAAACATTAGAGGTCAACTAATTACGGGAATGAGTGGCGCATTCTAAGTATGTTTTACTAATTTATATGACTGCTCATGGGGTAATAGGACCACTGCGTTTGAAAATGTGACAGATCGTTAACTGTCATTACAAGCACCAGTGAGCATAAGGCACCTGGCTGTTCAATCTGTCAAAGCTGAGTAACCATGTAGCTCGAAGCTATGAATACACATTTTTGATTAGTTCCTACATCTGACAGGAATTTGAAATCGGAAAACGAAAGCCCGTTTATCAAAGATAAGAAAACGATGCTTATGGCTCGAAAACTTGCAGTAAAGAGTAGCGTGCACGATAAAGTGGTCAATTTTTAGTAAAGAATCGGACAGCATCAAATTTCTAGTTCAATTTACAAATTTAAATTTTCCCAGCAGGCTATATTGGTTTTGGAAGCGTTAACTGAAACATCATTTATGACAATAAATAGGTTTTATAAATATTTATTGAATACTAAGCAAAAGCATTTAAAATAAAAACGAATATTAATTGATTACTGTCTTTGCACAGTAAACTCCCAGGACTTCTTTTTATATCGCATAAAAAATCCTTTGATATGGTAATGGGTTTCACAATGCTAAATCGAGTGAAATAGGTATTTTTCCATTTTCTAAGAAAAACATAAATTCTCTAAAATTTACTCTCTAACATCAGTTTTTAATAAAAATTATTCTATAAAAGACAAGTTTATTTAAATTTTGTAGATTTTAATTTTAAATTGAATTATTTTATGCTATCGAACGAACCAAAATTATAATGTTTGATTTCAAAACATTTATTCTGTTTGCAGTAATTATTCCGCAAAAACTTATCATAGGAATTTGGTATTAAAATTGACGTTTTGTAGAAAAATTCTTTTTAAAATGACTCTTTTAAGAAATTAAGTTATTTAGCATTAGTAACAGAACTTTTTTAAGATACTGTAATCTTGGGCATGTTGTAAAGTAGCAATCGAGTAGTTAGACTTCATTTAGATAGGAAATCTCTCGAAATTATTATTACGCATCATTTGTTAACTTTGCAAATGTTTAATTACAGTAATAAAATGTTAGAAGAACTTAAAATCTTTGGGAGGGGCTCCATGTTGAATTTCTAAGAGGCAATGAATCATTTAAAACATAGATATTTTACTTTTAGAAACACTCTTGATCAACTTTGAAATTTAATCTACTTACAAAGAGGTTTTACAAAGTACAGAATTTCATAGTGTAGGTCATTTGTACTGGCTTGCTTGGATCCATGCTCTAAATAACCCTCCTCGTTATCAATGTTGTTATTTTCAATGTACTGTAACTGTCTGAAAAAGCTTTGACCAAATGGAAAGTAAAATAAACCAAAATGGAAAACTTTAAAAAAAGCTGGAATATTGGTTTAACCTTTTTATTAAACAGTGAAAAATGTTATATCAAACATAATTGACTATTGTATTTAAAATGTTCCCATTTATTTAAATTGTGTTAGTTTATTTTTAAGCAGTTTATAGCGATTCTTGTCAGTTTTGTAATGATTTAAAAAAAATCTGAAAAAGTTTAATAGAAAGCATATATTTTCTATAGCAATCTCATTTAAAAATGTTATTTTCTTTATTTTCCTTATCTTTTCAATCAGTGTTACTCGAAAAACTAATATGTTCTTTATTTCAGTCTCTGAATTTAAATATATTTTTTATATTTTAACAAATTCTTATAGTAATGAAATTTTATAAGAAAGAATAAAATATGAAATGAATCAATTAAAAATAATTTCATCGAAAAAGAAGTTTTATTGCATAAGTTTGTAAAGTCCCCTGTAGTGAATTAAAAAATTAACAGTCCACTGAAATCCCTCATTTTGTTTATTCATTACATATATAAAACTATGGGAGCATTGTTATAGAGGTTATGCTTAGTTCAATATACATTTATCTTCTACATGACCTTATTATTTAAGTATCTACGGCTATAAATGGCATAAAAATACCCGTGAGTTCAGAATGAAAATCATTGTATGGGAATAGAGCTGATCAGAGTGGGACCCATCATATATTCATTGACTTTGCATTTTGCAGTTAGAGTTATAGCATCAAATTAAATAAGTAACACATAATCACAAAGTAAAAGTAATTTTTGCTGCACACGTGGAGAAAAAAAAATGAAAACATCAACTCTTTATCCGGTAAGAAATTTGCTAATGTCTGTAGTTGACTCTATTTTTCATATATTTTATAAAGGACTAACTTTTTTATGTTTAATGGTTAGAAAAAATATTTATTACATTAATAAATAATTTAAAGGGAATTCAGATTGATAAAATAATTTAAAGAGAACTAAAATGCAAACTGAATCAACCCCCAAAATATTTAATTTTTGTACATTTTACAAAGATTTTTTATAAAGCTACTTTTCATGGGCTTTTGATTGATAATAAAATAAATAAAAAGCTCATGGCATTGACTTGACTAAATTGCTTTTTAAATGGATAAAAAAGTAAAAGTTTGACACTGTAGATTCCAAGTGTATAAAAATAAAACCGACTGAGACTTTAATTTACTGATAAAAATAGCTAAGAAATAAGTGGATTTTGTTTTCAACCCAATAAGCTACTATGTAATATTAAGACATTATTAATATCTGCATGTGGATAAAACACGTACTGGAAATCCATTAAGAAAGTGAATGCTAACATTATCATTAGAGCAAAAATATCCTCGTACTTTTCTTTCCATTAAGGAGTGAAAATCCCCTAAGATCTCCTAGCAGTGTACCTGCTACAAATAAAACCTTGATTGCAGTATTGTTATCAACAGCGTGTAATACGGTTAACAGAAAATCGTGAGGACTCTATCTTTCATGTTACACATGTTAAGTAGGAATATGAAGTTTAACCTAGATAACGACAGCATTTTATCCCTCACATAACGATATTCTGTATCGTTAACATTCCTGATGGAACTATTAACGAGGTTATTTTTATTCCCTCATAAAAAGCAACATTAGCATTGTCCAATGATAAATTATCCTTTATAACAAAGAAATGAACACCCAAAAGTTCAAGAGCTTTCCTTTCATATATTTATGTGGATTCTCGGGTGAAAAAGTTCCGAATCATGTGTTTTCTAAGCAGGTTAAGGAAATTTTAGATAAGAGGAATATGTAAATAATTTTGTAACATGATCCCATGTAACGTGATTTTTTAACATGTTCTCTCCACAGGGTTAAAGTTTATGTTCATTCATATCTTTTATTCTTTGGTAAAAATGGATGATTCATGAATGCATCCGACATTCAGCCGGTTAACACAGCTGTCGAGTAGCCAGCATTCCAAATTTTTTTTATTGTAACTTTTCTTTTTAAATCTTTCCCGTTATGAAGAACTGTGTACGATTTTCTATTTATACATTAGCCGAGATCATGACCTCGTTCCATAAGTAGTCATCATTTCGTTTTTCATATGATTTTATTTATCATAAAAGAAAAAAAAATGGTCGAGGTGAACTTCCCGAAAGATAATGCTCTCCAAATAATACAATTTTGGATGCTAAACTTGACAACAGCAACATGACCTATATCGCTGTGTTGTTCGGACCTCAAAATAAACAAATATATGAATAAATGCATGCATATGAAAATTATATTGTTTAACAGTAACTTAGCACAGATAATTTCAATGTCTAGATTAGTGTCTTATGGACATAGTTTTTTTTCATAATGTTTATCCCTAATTGTATTCTATTTGGAATTTATTGTGTTTGGTATATAAAGAGAGGAATATTAACCCAAGGTCGGAAAACTTTTAAATAGTTAATATATATGTATCAGCATATAAATATATTGCATTCAAGATTTATTTCAGAATTCTACTTCAATTATCGAGTGCAACATACTGCTTGCATTCAGAACTATCACAATTTTACTCTGTTAAAATTTTTCCTCATTTCTTACGCAGCGACGAAAGGGTAGATAGATTATCACGTCAATCAACAGGGATAAGAAGATAAATGCAACTTGGATAATACCAAATTTCTTTAAAATAAGTTATAGAATTGGTATAGAATTTACTTGGAAAACAGAGGGAGACATACAGGATTACGATAATCAGAGGTAAGCTCGTTGTTTAGATTTTTTAAAACGCTGTTGAAAGTAAATAGGAGTTACCCATCTTAGCCTGGACTTTACAGGAAAATTTTTAAGGCATTTTTTCCTTATTTCAACTATAACTATGTAAAAGGTTGTGATAGTTTTGGATTATTTGATGGTTAGTAAAAATCTTCCCAAATTTCTCCTTATTATAATTACTTTAAAAATTCGTTACCTATGTTTATTATTTTGTGATAGCTTGAATATTTACGTTCAACATTTCACACATTAAATTTACGATGTACTCAAAGAAGTTTTCCCTTTATATGTGCGTATTCTGTACGCTGGGATAAAGCGGTTTTAACTTTTTATTTTTAAGGGTTTATTTTAGGGCGGACATTGCAGCGTGATTACTTTTCCCTCTGAGTAGTAGATGTCTACTAATTTAAAGAAAAAATATACTTGATTGATTTAGTAAAAATTCAATAACTGTTATCTTTGTCTTTTGAATCTATATTTTTAGAGTAAATCTTGTGGACTTCATAAAAGTTGCCATTTAAATACTATTGTAGTTTGAACAAAGAAGTTTTTGCTTAATAAATACTACACGTTTTCATGCATAGAATTTTAATTAATTTTTTACGAATAATTTTCTAATCTTGTGAATATTAGAAATTATTATTCTATAATAGAAAATAAAATAGAAAATAAATATAGATTTCACTCAAGGGGTGGGCGGGGGCTGAGAGTTGGGAATATGATATATATTTCTCCATAGCATATTCCAAAATTGATAAAACGACCCTACGCTCATGATAAATATACCTCTAACGTTTCATTTGCATCGAAAGTTTTTAATAAAGTAAAACTTAGACAGATTTAAAATATGAATACGCTATTTGGTAGTTTTGTATAGTTTAATTCCTCCTGAATATTCGTTTATTTAAAAATAAGCGAAACCAATCACAAAGTCACTTCTTTTGTTTCTTTATATGAAAAAACGAATAGCTTTTTGATGGAATATTGGGATTATGTTGAAGCCAATAGTTTTCTTTTAAAAGGAATATTTCCTCTGAAAACAACGTTAATGATAAAATGTAAGAGGAACTAAGGTATTGAACCTATTCCTATGTGATTATAATAAAAGTAAAAATCAAGGTATTGCCTTTTAAAGTATAAAAAAATAAAAATAAGCATTCATCGGTAAGTACACGAGAAATAAGGTTTAAAAACTTGCAAAGTATCGTAAAATAGAGGTTAACAATTTTGAGTGGCAATCACCATAATTTATCTAATTTAGTTAGCAATTTTCGCTATCTTTCATTCGGTAATTTTGCATAATTATATAATTTTTTAAACTGTGGTAAAGTTATTTTGGTTATAGCTACTGTTTTAATGTAATAGTTGCTTTAAATACATAAGTGTAGTAATAACCCTAATTCTAAGAAACAGTTGAACGATTGTCTATGAAATAATTTTGTTTGACTCTTAGATGATGATTTAAAACCCCGTTTAATCAATCAATGAGAAAACATCTTGAAAATATAGTGAGAGTCAACGACAGCAATGCAGTTTAATAAAGTTTTTTTTTTTTTTTTGGTAATGCTAGCTTATTAAATAGCACTTAGCGACGAACATATGTTTTGATAGCTTGGAGTCCAAAATAGTTTCTTAGATAATACAAACTTCATATACTTAATAACCATGTTTTATTTTTCATGATTTTTGCGGGAAAAGTACATATGGATATGATGTTTTGTGATTGTACGTTGGTTTATTATTTGTATGTTTTTCTTATTTATATTTCTCATAACTTGTTATATTTTAAACTCTAAAAGTTGAATTTTATACCTATTATGCGGCATTTTTGTTACAATGGATTAAGTAGTCTCGCAGAAAAAACCCGAAGGGAAATGAGGATTATCTTTGTGGCCTGTGGTCATTTATTTTAAACGACTCTGTCAAAAAATATATTGAATAATATTTAGGTGTATGTCGTTAATGTTGCATTGTGTGTAGCGTCGATAATTTCCTAGAAGTGAGCTCGGATTCGATTTTCGGATAAAGCATGGGCGTACCTCTCATAGGGAGCATTGTTGGTTCACCTATGTAGGACTCCCATAATAGACAAGACAAAATTCGTGGTATAGATGGGCCATTATCATCAGAACAAGAGCCTACCCCATTGAATAAAAATGATCTTAATGTACACAGTAATTTTCTGCCAGAAGCTATTCCGGTGTCGAGAGGAAGTATTGTTTACTTTTCTTACGCTAATAGCAATGTATACCTCGTTTTTTTATTCGCATATTTTTATTGGGTACACAGGAGGATTTATAAAGTATATAGCTTATGAAGATCTTTTGAATGAAACAACATATAGGAAATATTTAGTTGTTGGGGCTGCAACGTGATCAATTAGGAATTTCTGATAAATACTTGACATACTTAAGCTTAGAAGAAGCGTTACGTCAACAGCCGTCATAATGCTTCAGCAGATCTTAGTTTTGACTTTTGCAAAGTAGCTGAGCGGTAATATATCAAGACTCACTTTCACTTAATCTCGGCGATTACATGTCAAGAACTGAAACAAAAAGATAGGAACAAAAACAGCGATTAAATTTTTTCTTGATCGTTTTCACTGCAGACATGAATAAGGATTTAACTTTTCCTCTTCAAGTATACGGTCTGCTGACCATATGGAAAAAAAGCTAGGCTGCCGTGTTCGACTCGTTACTCTGTAAGTGGCTACTGTACTTAGACCCATAACGAAACCGGAGCAGTGGATACTGAACAGTATTAAAGTAATAATGCCTTTAATCTGGACCATTAGAAGTCTGTAATTTCCCCGAAATCTAAGTTAGATGAACTCAAAGTAAATCTGCTTCCAAGCTTAGCAATCTAATTTTGAATTACTTGTCTCTGGTGCAATCCCTGATACAAGTGAGGATTATTATTAGCACTTTTTACTCTGATTACGGGCTTAAATCATAACATGTAAATGAACAGGAACTTCTGACTGAACATAAATTCGCCTTCGATAAAATAATATTATAAAGTACTGATCATCAGAGCAGTCATATAGTTAACATAGTGTGGATAAGAAATACCGCTCTAAAAGAAATTCAAGGAGTTTGTCAACGTAATTAAATTGTTTTGAGTTTATATGAGAAAACCTTATAAGACTTTTCTCATCTAAAGTCAGAATTTATGACATTAAATTTTACAGATTTAAAGTAAAATTATTTCCATTCCTTTTTCATGGAAAAATGCAAATTAATTGAATTGTGCAATGAATAAATTAATGAATTAAATTGTGTGATACCATAAAGTGACAAGATGAAAAATATAACAGACAAGTTCCTCAAACGTCTTGGATAATGATCTAATTTGATTTTCATAGTTATTTTCTTTTGTTTTACCTCTTCCAATTAAATTTTCCTTTTAACTGTTAATGTCATTAGTTAGCTGTCTTTTAATTTTCATTGAAATTTTATGCATATGTATGCTGTTGTTTGTTTAAGAAATATATGCTTTAATACTACTATACTTTAATTGTGTTAGTTACTATAGTAATTTCGAAATTTGCTTCGTCTCAGTTAATTGTGTTAGTTACTATAGTAATTTCGAAATTTGCTTCGTCTCAGTTTAAAGGAATGTGTTTATGATTGAGGTAAATCAGCTAGAAAACTTTTTAAAAACAAAAAAACTGTCGTTACCTGAAATAAGATTTTATTTTGTCTTTACTCCACAGCTTATAGCAGTGACTTAAATATATCATCATTTGAAATATTTTTCTCTTCAGAATTTTGTCTTAAGTGGCCGTAAACAATATTTGATAACTAAAAACTAATAATTTGTTGTTTATCATCTTCAGGATAATTTAATGATGAAGAAAATGAAAATAAAGAAATAAAAATCCACTTAAATTAGAATACAAAAGAAAAAAATAGTGTGAAAAACGTCATGAGAGAACTTGTAAAATCAAATGAGAAGATTTTTATCGATGCTTTTAAAGACAAAAAAAAAAAAAAAAAAAAAAAAAAAAAAAAAAAACCTCTAGGCAAAGAAATTGCCATTATCAAAGTAACATTTTAGAAACTATGAAATAGCTATTGAAAAACGCTTATTAACTTTTTTTGTACCATTTCTGCCGTTCAAATAAATGAGGAAATCAAGTTTTTAGTACATTCTTTTAGTATACTCTCACTTCAGAAATGCCTGCATTGTATGCAGTAATTGATATCAAATACGCTTTGGATGGAACGAGTAATAAAAAAAGTACATTTTTCGATAAGTATGGGACTTTTATATTTTTATTTTCGAATTTTCTTTGAATATATCAGCGTTAACTAGGTGTTGTTGTAGCTAACACATCATTATAAAATATGCATAATGTCTAGAATAATGCTGTGTATAAAAACTTCGTCTATAATAATAATTCAAAAATCTTTAATTAATGTATTTTATCGTTAATTTTAGAAGAAAGAATTTAATAAACTTTTATTTTCGGATTATTTGTTAGCCTGAAGCTTCTTATGAGAACTAATACTCCCTATAGTTTGAATTTAATGTGTTTGTGATAGTTTGAAACATATGCGGCGTCATAAGCGATGCAATTTTTTATTCTGAAGGGTAAAAAACGTACCCCACGAGCTTTTATGCCAACAGTAAAAAAAATAAAACTGAGATTATAATTTTTTTGACTTTTTAATGCCTGTTTTAATTTTTTTTAAATTAGGAAATAATTTAGAATACCGTATTGATATTTAATTACAGAACCCCGTATCACTACGTAATATTGTGTTCATTAAAAACTTACACAAGAGGAATAAAAACTTAAAACATTTAAATGATAGCAATCGTTTCTTTAACTCTTGAATATAAGTCAAAAAGCAAAGGAGGTTTGCATACCTGCGTATTTCAATAGCGTATATTTTTTAAACAAACAACAGCATACATATGCAACTAACATGAAAATATAATTTAATTAAAATTAAATAATAGCTAACTAATGACATTAACAGTTAAAAGGAAAATTTAATTGGAAGAGGTAAAGCAAAAGTAAAAAATAACTATGAAAATCAAATTAGATCATTATCCAAGACGTCTGAGGAAACTGTCTGTTATGTTTTTCATCTTGACACTTTATGGTATCACACACTTTAATTAATCAATTTATTCATTACACAATTCAATTAATTTGCATTTTTCCACGAAAAAAGAGTGGAATTAATTTTACTTTAAATCTGTAAAATTTACTGTCATAAATGCTGACTATAGATGAGAAAATTTTTATAAATCCTAAGTTAATTAAACTGCATGATTGCAGAAGACTTTAACTTATATGTTTAAAATATGGCAATTATTTCAACAGTTTGTGCGTAGAAAATTGGGTGAATAGTGATGCATTTGTTCCTTAGAATTATTTAAAAATAAAATCTTTTATGTAAAATCTATAAAATTTTCAGTGACACATTCTGTAAACAAAATATTTTAAACTTTTTAACCAGGTATAAAATTTGAAACAGACCAAATCACGATAGAAATATTTCACAATATCTGTTAAGCAAATAATAGGTTTAAATTTTTAATTATAGTTTAGGTTCAAACTTATACTTCAGAATTTGTCACTTTAACAATTATTGAAAATTAAACGCAATAATTTCAATAAACAGTATCTTAATAGAAGGAGCGTATTAAATATTGACATTGAAGTATTTAAGACAAATTCCCCATTTTCATGAAGCCTTGAAACATTTTTCTGTTTAAAGTGCTTCCTTTTCTATAAGTGCTTACCTTTACGTCCCTTTTTATTTTACTAAAGGAATTTTTCTTTTTAAAGGGTAGACAAACTATTTTTATAATGAACTTTCATGAAGTAATAGATTCAAATTATATTCTGATCAAAAGCCTTATATTTTAATAAATTTATACTTTATAATTCTTGTTATTTTGTAGGCTTTGGTTAAATATCTATATATTTAAGTTGCTAAGCCGACTTTTTGGGCAGTCCGTGAGAGAAAACTACTCCATCAATTTACTTCATTTTGGTCTTAAACGAAAGATTGTAATCTGTAGATTTGTCAAATTTGGTTTTTGTAACCGCAATTTCTATTAATTAGAGATAATTTACAGTTGAAAATTTATTTCTGCGCATGTTCAGTGGCATGTTTAAATCTGGCTTTAGAAACTCACTGTTTTTGCGCATGCTCAGTGACATGTTTTAATGATAAACACGCTTATTCCGATTCGTCTCACTAGATCGCTCTCTACCATTTTTATTTTTATGATAATTATGTTTGTGAAATATGAGATTAAACCTGATGGAAATTGTCTATTTTGCGCTGTTTAATTAGCGATAATTTACAATTATAAAAATTGCTTTCTGCGCATCGTCAGTGACATTTTAAAATCTGGCTTTAGATACTCACTAAGCACGAGGCCACTTAAGCACATTAATTTTCTGCTGCGCAATATTATGATTTTCAACATTTGGCAATGATGTGTTGAGTATAATTTGGGTATTAGTGCATTTACTTACCATCGAGCCGTCATGTTTTGACGGGTATCAACTAATGTTAGTTTATGTAACAATAAACTGAATTAATCAGGAAAAAGTAAGTGTATAAGTATATGCGATAACAATAAAGGAGGGAAAAGTTTAACCATCTAACAAGTAAATTTATGAATGTTAACTACGAAAAGGAAATCAACTCTGCATAAGTGTCGTAATTCTGAGATCCTTTAAACGGAATAAAAAGATACTTTGGGATAATTATAATATGATTATGAGTCAGAAATTTTTATTTAAATGATTATTTTATGGTGACAGAGTATTTGTAAATGTTAAAAGAGGTAATTAAACAGAATATAAACCTTCGTTGTAAATCTTTTCTGATGCAAAATTTTGCGCTTATTTTATACTTTATTTTCAACAGTGGTAGCCTAGTTTTTAAGGGTTGATTTTTATTTAATAAAGTTATTATTTTTAGTAAAATACTTTAAACATGTATAATACAATCATTCATTTTGTGCCTAAACTACTAAATTCTGAAAATTAAGATCTAATATAAATGTCTAATCAAGTTTTATACATAATACTAATGAAAACATGATAAGTTTAAACCCGAGATATAAAATTATTTGCAACATCTTGAAACATTGTTATGTGCTATGTCTTTTTAAAATGTATGTGTATTAACTAACCACAAATATTTCTATAGAAGATTTAATTGGATAAACTATCTACACTTAAAACATGGTCGAAATCCAAAATCGTTTTCCTCCAGAAAGATATGAAAGAGTTTTTTTTTTAAATATATGAGCTATAGATAAATTTGAGTTTTTTTTATAGTTCAGAGCTTCTGCTTAAAATTTTTAAGCGTTTTTACAGATAAATAGAATAGGATGATATATACAGAAGGAAATTCTTAAGGATTAAGAGGCTATACCTGAAAACTGCTAAAATAACAGATTGTTTCTGTCGCAGAAACAATAAGAAAATTTATTGATTTCAAATAAATTTTATGTGCTAATATGTAAAACATTCCTAATTTCTTAATTTACTATGAAATGAAATATCTGTTAAATATTTGACATATTTTGGTCTGAGATTCAGAAATTCAGTAGTAATGTTAATCTTATTATAATAATTCTTTCACAAGAAATAAGGGTTACACATGATAACTTTGATAATTAATTTTGATGACAACATCATAAAAAAATTACAGGTCTTTAACGGGAATCATAGGTCATAGAGATAAATTTCCGAGAAGACAATCAACAATAAACTTAACTCTGTTCAGCCATTTCCTGTTACAACAGATCTGGAGCATGCAGTGAATTTTATCATGATGACAACGCCTCTAAACAGTAAACAGTTCATTAGGCGATGTTTTTTACGAGCATTATTTCGTAGGATAATGGAGATTTCAGCCAACAAGTAAATTTTAATAGCAACTATTATTCATATTTCATTCAAGGAAAGTTCTTTTTATTCACGTAAAGGTGTCTTTAGTAATATTTTAATGTTAACCTACATATTGGTATGGTATGTTGGTTGAGTGTACCTACTTAAAGCTAGAAAGGCTGATTTTTTACTTTCATAATTGTGGAACGGTCTGTATTAAATGTAGTTTACTTATATCTTGATATATTCTTTTAGATACAAATTGAAATTTTGCCACACTCTTTTTAACTGAAATAAGAAGCTCTGTAATCTTTTTCAGACTTTTAAACACTGAGAAGATATTTAAAGTGGGTCAGAGTACCTTTTCTTGGCTGTATGTTTTGTTTAATAAACTCGCACGTTAACAAGTGGTTTGTTACATGCACTGTAATTTGGACTCCGCTTCGCAAAACAGAAATATTTTGTCAGTGGTACAAACTACTCAAAAATATCACCAAATTTTAAGTAATGTTTCATTGATAAAAATGTTATTTTGTACAATTATGAATAAGCATTTTTAGCAAATCCAAGTAATATATTTTTAGTCTTAATAAAGTTATGTCGCTGCACCAAAAGTTAAAGAATTGAAATCTAGTGTTCTACTTCCCAGATCATCTTAGACAAAATTTACATTTTGGACCAGTTACATTCAAAGTTCATAAAAGTTTGCATTCCTCCTTGCAAAAGATTTTATTCCTCCATACCCTTCTTTTGGCATGCTTGTAAAGTGATTTTTTAATTAATATTTAAATTTAATATTTTGTGCTACATTTTCTGTCTCTTTGTTACATTATAATCATTTCAAGTTCCAGAAAATGAAATAAAATAATTCACTGCATTTTTTGTTCCGTTGCTTTTATTGCGATCATTGAAACTATCGAGTTAAATTCCATTTTATCTAATTTAATTCTTGAACAATTTTACAATAACTTACATGAGAGTAGAATCATGCTGTAAACAACTTATTGATTATCCCAGATTATTCATTAAATATAACTCTAACTTATTAAATATCTACAAACATTAGATTAATGTTTAAAATAAAAAATAACAATTTCAAGGACTAAATATTTGACATCAGTTTTAGTATTCTGATTAATTAATACGGAACTTATCCCTAGAAACTACCCAATCGGCGCTTACATAAAGGTTTATACTAGAATTCAACTTACAGACAAGCATTATAATCCTTTACGGAATACCTCCACGCACGTCGTGTATTCTAACAGCTTTAGCAAAATTGCAAACCGGCATCTCAAGATAAATCATTTCATGATTTTCACTAATTCTGTTAAAACATGTTAGAAAAACGTAAGATATTTAATAATCCTCTTACTAAGTTATTTAAGACAAGCAGTAAGAGATCAGCTTATAATTATGCTAATGTAATGTAATTGATTCGTCAAGTATTTATTAGACCATTTGTCTAGATTGGTTTCTTCTGAGTACTAGTTAAACTGTGGTAACATGCAGATTGCTCCTGTTTTGCACTGTCGAAGATAGAATAGTATTAACCAAAACATTTCTCAGTATCTTTTTCTAATTAGTTTAATATTTTCGAATTAATGGACGATTTCTTACGTTATAAAAGTAAAGGTGATTTTAGGGGATCCGGAACACATTTAAAAACTTTTTTTTTTATTTATTGAGTTAAAATTTTGAATTTTTTGTGATGGTTAACCATATATTTTGTAAACAAAATCCCATCATAAAACTTCTCATAAAATTTAAAAAAAATTTAAATATAATTTTTTTTTAAAAAGGGGACAATTTAAAATCGTTATAATTCGAAATATTATTTGTCGAATTTCAAATTTTTTCATTTAATTAAAGAGAAATATGTAAGTTTTAATTTTTATCCAGCGTTTTTAAAATATTAAATTTAAAAAAATTAAAAACTTTTAAAGTTAAAATTTTAAAAAATGTAACTTATTTTTAAAAAATCCTATTTTCAAAAGTAAATATTTTTTTTCAAATTTGCTGAATCAAAATTAAAGTAAAATAATTGAAAAAGATATGTTCTAAGTTTGAACCTTTTATCTTCAATGGTTCTTGACTTATAACAATTTAAAGACGAGAAATGGGGAAAAAACCCATCATGCAGAAAAACGCATTTAAAGTTTTAAACAAAGAATGGCTACTATTAGAATGTTGCTAGAATTCAAATTAATATCTCCTGTTCTAATTAAGATAGAAACATTATTTAAACGTAATTTTAAGCAAAAAAAAAATACAAAATATTTTAATGGAATAAATTTTTTTCGAAAATTTGAAAAAAATTGTGTATCCTGGACCCCCTTAATGATATATCTATCTATCTATCTATCTATCTATCTATATATCTATATATCTATCTATATATCTATAGATATCTATCTATCTATCTATATATCTATCTATATATCTATAGATATCTATCTATAGATATACCTATCTATCTATATATATCTATAGATATATAGATCTATCTATATATCTATCTATATATCTATATATATATATTAAAGAATACTTTTATTCATGTTCATATACGCAACGTTTAAACTAGATCAACTTCATAAGTTTTTATAATTTTTATCGGGCTCTTAGACGAGACTCTTAGATGAAGTAAAAATCCTTTTCACTCTTCAAGGGAAATGGGAAATTACTCTATTTTCATGCAGAATATTGATGCAGCTTTTGATGGAATGAAGGGGGGGGGGGTCAGATTTAAAAGTAACAGCATGCAGGAAGTTTAAAGCAAAATTTAGAATAAAAATCAAAATAATCCTCATTAACAGTTAAGCTTAAATAATATGCATTTTTGTTTAAAATTTGAGCATGTCAGGTGTTGGAAGGACTGTCCCATCATACGGTTTCACTGCTCAAAATGAAATGTTAATAATGTTTTCACCTCAGGAAATTAATAATGTGCTAAAGGGAAGAAATGAAATTAAATCTTGAAACTTAAAAATATTTCCATATGTTCCCGCGCAAAATTCTTTGCATTGATTGAACTGAAGCGTACGTTTGGAGTTACAAATATAGAAACTAATTACTAAATTCTAGAGTGAAACTAGAAAGAATCTGTATAAACAGTTACAAATAAAAGGAATATAGAGCTCACTCCTGAAAATGTCACTTCTTATAGAAAATCCGTTTGTACATTTTCATCGCATTCAATGTTTTGTTACGTTAATAATATTTTCACCCCGTTAACTTAATAAAGCCATAAATAATGTTAAAAACTATTTTAAAACATTTTTGTATGTTTTGCCTAAATTTAGCCAGAGCTCTTCCTAACACAGGAAATGTAATTGTTCCAATGAATAAAATAATTAAACGTACCAATAAAAGTAATTGTAAGAATAGGTGCTCACGAACTAAGTAACGTAATGATATCAGGACTGGAGACATTAAATACACATAAAAATATAAATTAAATGCCTATGTAATAACAAATGGAAATGCATTAACACATATTCAAAGCTTTAAACCATGCAACCATACAACAGCTTTGAGGTCTCGTATTAAGAAGTGTATATTTGCCCAAGGTTTAATCTATCTTTATGAACACCCACAGTTCAAAATGAATTGCATTATTGAAATCTGAGTACACTAGGGTGATAGTTAGGTCTTAAATTCAAAATCTAATTATCATTCCATGTTCCCAGTGATAGTCCCATGTCACAAGGATCATGGTCCTTCTATGTGTCTGTTTTTCCCATATACTCATTTCTGACGGCACTTCTAAATTTTAAAGGACTCTTCTTGGTATTTTAGAAAAATTATAAGGATATATGCTGCTTTTATACTATATATAATATCTCTAGATATCAAATTTTTTTAACTTTTCAATTGTTGACAAGATGAGATACTCTAAACGTACTAAGCAATTGATAAATGTATAGAGAATAGCTCACTTCTACCCAAACTTGGGTGTATATAATTTGAAGTGGCACTCTAAATGAATTTGATACAAACACAGTTTATACATGAAACAATGTTTATTGAATTCGTTGCACATAATATAGAATTTGCTTTTACAGCAATAAGCCTACGTACTACTTGTACGGAATATATATATTAGCATTCAATAAAAATACACTTTGCCATACTCACAAACCAGCAGAGAGTCAAACCAGCAGTTCTGCTACGTAAACTTTGAGTCTGCTAAGCACAAGCGCCGGTTAACACCTGGAACTGCTTACCTCGTAGCTTCCTCTCGTTTATCTATCAACCTTAACAACCTTTCTTTTCAACCTCTGTATTAATCAAGCTGCTTGGTATTTATACCAAGCGCGTATGCCGAAATTAGCATATCTCAAGCAGCTTCTTTAATTCATTCACTCAAAAGTTCGATTCTTGTGAATAGAATCTTGTGTATACCTTACAAATGATATTCCCCTGGAAAATTTTCAATTCAAGTCCCAATGTATGGTGAATTGGGAGAAAGGATCAGATTTGGTTTCTTTATAAATAAACTCATTTGACAAGCATGCAGATTAAAAGTTCAGCTTTTCTTTTGGGCTAAAAATATATAAGCATCGTGGGATTCTTCAGTAGTGCCACGCCTTCAAGGAAATAGAACCTAAGATTACAGGATTATGAAACTCATCGTTTTTCGGAAGTGTTATGTATTAATGCGTGTTCTGTTTAAACTGTTTGGGAAAGGGAAAGTTCAGTAATTTTCCTCTTCATAATCCATTTGTAACAATTGCACCAGTTCTATTTAAAGACACACCTATCATTTCATACGTTACAATAACTGTGTTTTTGAAAGCAATTTTCTCATACCTTGTTTACTTTCCCACCTGTAGTTCCCACTCAAATTTATTGCTTTTAGGGGCTAACATTCTCATATAATTTAATTCCGGGAACTCTGAAACAATGCCAGAAAAAACGGACTTCAGCATCCGCTTTTGAACAAATTGAAACGCATTATTAAAAAAAAAGGGAGTGTCATAAAACATCTGGACCTTTAAAAACCGGTAATAGTTATCAGAAGACATCTATTTGTGAGGGTGTAACCTCGATGTTCGAAAGAACTCGGGCGAATATATAAAGGCTATTCTTTTGTAATCCTCTTAGACTTCAAACTGCATCCTTTGACAGTGACTGTCCGACTCGACAAGAATTTCATTCTACTGGACTTTGAAACATTTCGAAAGTTCTGTGCTTGATTAGATTAAAGATCACGTGAACTTTATATAATAATACACTTTAAAGGTACAATAAGTAGATTATATACTATTCCTAGATGCCTTAAGAGAGACTTTTCGTACCGGTTGTTAGTTTCTGGGTATAAGAAGATTCACGTTTTCAAGTAGAACTTAATTTCGAGGTATTAATATGACCGAGGCATACATTAAAATGCAAAATTCGTGTAAAAGTGCATCAATTCCAAGCTGCTTTATTTGATTCTGCACTAAATGAGTAGAGAAAAAAGATAATGAGAAATTTGTATCGAAGAATTTCATAGCAGTAAATTTAACTGACTGATTGATTTTTTATAGGTTTATAAGAGAAAGTTAAAAATTATATTGCTACTGAATTTTACATATAAATTTGAATAGAAAAGTTTCATATGGAAGTATATACATTAAAAAATGATCTAGCACTTGCGGGGAGTGATTCATGGGAAGATGCTTTTAATCAACGGTTTCAAATTTTGGTGGATTTCACGCCCGGCTGCATAAGAAGAATTATACTGGCAAGGGAATCTCCAGTAAGTCTCATGAGTCAAGTGTACAATTTACACACACACACACACACACACACACTTAGTCAAAAAAAAGACAAAAAACAAAAACAAAAAACAAAAAAACAACGCACCAAGAAGGGGTAATGCAAATTGGACACAAATTGATATGCATACAGGTTTCGACGGAAAATGCAAAATTTTAAAGTTTGGTGATCAATGAATGGACATGTGACGCTGCAGAGCATCTTAACTGCGAAACGGGCAGGATATTAAAGTAGAGAAATTTCGATTCCAGGTCATAAATTCTTTGCGAATCTCATTCCGTGTACTCAGGTAGACAGTAACTATGCCTCGCATACAAGTGCGTGAACAATATGCGCAGATGTCAGCATTTGAGAGAGGACGTGTAGTTGGGCTCAAAGAAGCCGGTTGGTCTAATCGGCGAATCGCTCGACTTTTGGATAGGAGCGGTGCCACTATTAGACGATGTTGGCAGGAATGGTTGAACCATGGCTGAACACAGCGGGGAGAAATAAACGCTCGGCCTAGAGAAATGACAGAACGTGAGGACCGAGCAATCTTCAGAGCGACACTGACAGCCCCAGATTCATCATTATCATCGATCGTAAGTGCAACTGGTGCTTCAGTGACCGCAAGGACCATTCATAGGCGGCTAAGAGAAAGGGGTCTGAGCTCATGGTGCCTTATCTTTTGTAGAACGGAAGCAAAATTATAGGATTTGTTTTAATTTTTAAGAAAGTGTAACATGCTAAAATAAATTTCCTCTTTTATATCTGTATCTAAAAATAGATGACTCAATATTCCAGTAAATTAGAACCGAAGTTTATTTCCTTCTTTGGCGACGAAGTGTTTTGGCTGAATGCTTCATTAAATCGTAACACAAGGTAAATTAGGTGACAATTTTAAAGCAATAACATGTTGGCCTACAGTCTGAGTTTTCATATGAACTGATTTGTAGCACTTTGGTGAAATGCTAACAATATTAAGTTATTCTATGTGAACCCAATCAAGGTTCAAGGCTATGATAAGTGAATTGTTTTTTTAGAAAAAATATCATTTGAAAGTTTCCATTTTTTTAGATTGATTCCATTCCAATTGATTCCATTCTAATCCTGATTGATTCCAATCCTCCAGTTTACTTGAAAATTTCAATATGAAGTAAATTGGAGGGTTAGATGCCAAATATAACATTTTTCAAATAATTTTATCCAATATTGGGTTTTACATAGATTATTTAGAGATTTTTTTAAGAGGGCGTGTAACTTGATTAGTTATTGTAGCAAAAATAAAAGATAAATAAAATTCATTTATGAAGATGCAATGCACGAAGCATGGAAAAATGAATGAGCCCTCTGGATGCGTGTCTATGCATACTGTGAATGAAAAAAGTGATAAGATACAAAAATATCTCAATTATTTGTAAATAATTCCTTTTTTAAAATCTAGAAAATATTTCAAAACTGGCTTTTAATTAAATATTGAGAACACTAACTCAGAGAAACAAGTAAATCAAAAATGTAATAAATAAATGTAAAAAATGTGGTATCATAAGAATAAAATAAGAGACAGTTATTTACGAATTTATTTTTCTTCAGAAACTTCACATAAGTAATATTTCAATCATTTACCGAAAAAAATAAACATTACTCTTAAACGAAACCATTTTTTACATCCATTATCATAAGACTCGAGTAAATCTCTAAAGCGTAAAACCATTAAAACATAAAATATCAATCTTTACACATCTTGCGTTCAAAATGAAAGTGAAAGCCAAAAGAAAGTATTTTGACACATAGATGTAATAACTGTCTAATATATTTAAACATAAAACTAGTTTCTTCCTTCACGTTTCATAACCTTTCTCTTTCTTTTTGACATAGAGTTTAAATGGTTGTCACAAAATGGTCTATTTTCCTCCGTTGTGCAACAAGTTTGCTCCATATTCATTTCAAATGGAAATTTTTAATTCATTAGTGCTATCTTGCAACTGATTCCAAATATTCTCAATAAGACTAATACGTGGATTTTGGGCATGAGTTTTGATAATCTTGGATTATTGTGTACTATGCTCATTGTGGTTTGGAGCTTTACCATAGAAAAGATTAAAGTACTATAATATGTTAATTTTAGGGGAATTCTGCTTTTGTTTCAGATTATTTGGATCCATAATTTTTTCCTATTTCATCCAGATTATCACACATGATAATCTGGCAGTGATGGGCTGAGTGGGTTTATTTATTGTTGAAAATCTACAATAGATTAATATGAAATACCAATCTATTGTATAATACCAATCTATTGTAAATCTACAATAAATTGGTATTTCATACCAACCTATTGTAGATTTTCAACAACAAAAAAAAAACCCACTCAGCCCATCACTGCCAGATTATCATGTGTCCCTGAGTGAGTAAGAATTTTCAGTTCGAGCTCTAGATTGGGTTTCCGGGGAACATTTTACTGTACATCAGATTTAAAATTGTCAAATTAACTTTCATCAAGAAACATAAAGAATTTCAGGATTCTTATAAGGCAGGTATTAGACCTAACAGATGGTCTCTTTCAAATTAGCAATTTTTATTACTTATGAACGGTTTATTTCTACGGTCTATGAACTACTCGACTACGGAAACTATACTTTCTAAAACTATTTCTTTCAGTTTCTGCACATTTGGATTACCTAAATTTCTGTTGCGCTTCAAAGGTTAATTTAACTACTCAAGTTTTATGATTCCAACGAATATTTCTTAAAATCCACCTCTCTCCACACTGAGGGAAGCATCGTAGAAATCGAGTTCATAGTTTGATTTTCTGGTAAGTTTCTTTATCATTGTTTTGACATTGCATTTTGAATTACGGGTTTCTTCACGTTTAAAATTTCGTTGATTTTTCCGTAGACTTTTCCCCATTGTGAGGAATAAAAAGTTTCCAAACATTGAAAAAAATATCTCAAATATTACAAATTTACTCTTTCAAATATTACAAATGACAAAATCTTTTTTTTTTAATTTCCTCCAGATCTCTCTAAAATATATTTCACCAAAAGTGATTTTTTATATCCCTTTTATCATGTCTCAATGCTACTCGTTTTATTTGGATTGCAATGTGTGTAAAATTTCATAGTTACTTGTGATTAATTTTACCTAAATTTCAGCTTTGATAATATTAATCAGATCCTAAGCTACTGTTTATGATGGAAAAATATTTAGTTTAAGAGTAATATTATCTTTTACAGCAAACAGCTTAAAACTTTTGCTTTCCAATACCTTTTTAACTGACTGCATATTTGGAATAGATGTCGAGCGTGTCAAGTATTAACATTAAATTTTCTCTCGAAATTTAGATTCGTAAAAGATGATCAAATCGTAGTTAAAAACTCTAATTAAAGGGATTATTCATACAAAGATAGGCATTTCCAACGTACCGCATACAATTTAGTAATTTTAAACAATCTAAATTTTCCCCCACAATGTGCAAAATACATTACCAATAATATACTTTGAGGGCTGGATTGTTATCACCTTATCAGTCAACAATAAAAATTTAAAGTAATTCTGCTTTTCGAATCCTTTTCCTTTTAGAGTGTTTGTCTGCAATGCGACGCTGAGGAACCCCAAAGAAGGGAGAAACTTATGATCCACAGCAGCTGGGTACACTGGATTTGCTTTGCATAAGTAACCCCTGTACAGTCGAACCCCGTTATAACGAACTTCAAGGGATCAAAGGTTTTGTTCGCTTTGTCAAGTGGTTCGCTATATCCGAACCGATAAGAAAAATGCTAGAGGTCACAAAATGTATAACTCATTAGTTGTAATGTGCATTCAATAATGATGTATTAAAAAATGATAAAATCTATTTAAAATTAGCATTAATGAATTAAATCGACTAAAATCGATTACATTAAACTGACATAATACAAATTAAATTACATACAATGGGAAAAAGGCGGGACTAAAATTTTCGTTCGTTATATCCATGAGTTCGTTATATACCGGGTTCGCTATATTGGGGCTTGACTGTAATTAAGGTGTGATTCATGCAGTTTTATAACTAGCATGAAGCTGCGTTTCGTGCTTTCATATAGAAAAGTTGTTCACAATCTTGACATATGTTTCTTCAACGAATGAATGCTACGGTAAATTAGATAATTAATCATTAAAATTTGATAGATATCAAAAGCTTAGAATCAATAGGAAGGATTTTTTATTCTATTTATTTTTTTGGTAAATAACTGAAATTTGTTAAATCAGTCAAATTTTGTATATTTCATAACAATTTCAGAAAATAAAAAAAGAATAAATTTGTTACACTAAGGAATCTACACATTTTATTTTAAAAGAATTAAAAACCTTGGTTTACATAAGTATAACAAGGGTTTTATTAAAACACAAAGGTATAATAAGCACGTGTGCCCTAAGCTACTAAGTACTCAATCACGAGATACTCATTGTTGATATGTTATTCATTGTTAAGTTTCAATATTGGTAGCGATATTATTTACTACTCTGAGATCCCGACGCAAGCTCTATGTTAGACAAATGATAAAAAACTATGCTATTAAAATTTTATTATCGGTTATCCATTCATCAGCGACGATATGAACTTAAAAAATGCTGTATTGTCCATGTCCGGAAATTGAAATCCTCCCAGTATTAACATATTTATATCGTTCTGCAGGATTTCCTTCTGATACCATCAAAAACTAAATTCAAGGATAAATCCTGAATGTTACGGAACTAGCTGGGACAAACTAGTGAAATTTTTTATTTTGGTTAGAAGACGTGATATGGGTAAAAAGTGAAGTGTAACCATGTGTATGCATTCCGTTATATATGGAAAAGAACTAGTCGACGGAAAGGGAAACAAAGAAAAAATTTGTTGAAAATATCAAAAACATGCTATCAAAGAAATTACAACAAATAACAATAAAATTAGATAAAATGTTAAAATAATGATTCATCATGAAAAGCAGTCATATACTAATAGATTTGCAGTTTGTTTGTTGTTATCGTTCACACTTAATTTTCACTCCTTAATGCGTCAATAGATAAGGCAAGTTTGTTAAGTGATTAAAGTTTCAATCTTTATAAGTTTCTTTAAAGCCGATCTAATGCTTCTTTAAGCTTAAGCACTTAAATATTAAAACGTATGATTTCAAAATACTTATGAAGCATATTAATATTTCAATGTTTTTATATACATGACTGTACAAAAAGGAATGTCCTAAGATAAAACAGAGTGAAAATACCTACCCACCCACGCTAATCACACACACACATATATATTCCTACGTATATAAGTATATGGGCCAAAACAAGAAAATACATCATCAGAATAAACTCTGAAAAAATTTAAGTAAATTACTTGAAAGGAATGTAATATGTAGAAGCTTCTTATAAGGTTTTCTTTTAGCTTGCCATGATTTCTACAGCATCATAAGTGTGAATTTATACATCTCATTAAAAGAACTTTTTCAGCTGAAGTATGAATTACGGTATATATATATATATATATATATATATATATATATATATATATATATATATATATATATATATATATATATATATATATATATATATATAAATACAATTTATGACAGATTTTTTTAATCACAATATTTCTAAAAAATTATTTTTCTGAATTTATGAAAGCAACGGTGAAAGAAATAGCACCAAAAGGTTACTTTAAAAAATATATTACAGTAGAACATGTACAACGTGAATCAGAAAGATTTACTAGTAACTATTTGACCCATATATTTTATTGCGTAAAACCTTTATTATTTTCAAAAATATACAATACTGTTACATTTAATCAATATATAAAACTCTTTTTTCAGACCTCAAAAATTTGAATTGCGAAATTAAAAATCTTCAATTTGTATGACTCTAAAAAGTTAAAACATGCAATACTAAGTTCAGAATTCTTTGTATTTCGTTTTGCGAAATGTATTACTATTATGCGTATGGATAAAAAAAAACCTTGATGAAATCAAGGGATTTCTCTAGTTTTCTTTCTCATAATGAGAGAAACGGGCTTACATAAGTTTTTAAAGTATTAATGACAGTTTTGTATAAACACCTTGTGAGTTTCATTATTAGAATTGCAAAAAAAGTGTCGTCTTCAGTTTCATCAACACAAAAAGTTCCGTTTCAGGTTTTTTTTAACGGTAGGTGAAGGGTTGTAATACTTAGTGTTGATTCTAATAAAGGGACAAAAAAAGATCTCAACAAAACAGAAAATCGTTTTGAATTAGTTTCTAGGAATTGCGTTTTTTGTACTGGTAACAGGTTGAAATTTCGTCATGTCTATCTGAAAGTAGCTATTGTAAAAAGTTACCTTAGACAAATGTAAAAGAAATATTTTCAGAATTTAGGAAGACGTGAACAAGAAATTTTTTGATTTCAATCTTAGAGAACGGTAAGGAACGTGCAGTTTCGTATCAGGCATTAGGTGAGTTCTCAACCTCCTTTTCCTACCTCCATGAGAATATTTATTTTGTATCACCACGATAAAATGTATAAGTAGATTTTCTTTAAGTTATTACAAATGTAATTCATGTTTAGTTTTTTAGCCAAAAGCTTAACCTCCTTATAAGGGCTATTGCAGCTTTTTTAAAGTTTTGATTTAATCAAGGTTAGTTTAAAATGAGTATTGATAATTTCGTGTGGCTTGAATCCTTTTAAACTTTCTTTAGTTGATAATCAGAAGACTGAATGTATAAGGACTGACTAAACTCATTTTAAGTTATCAATGATATTGCGTAAATTCATAAAGCAGTTATCAAGAAGGTACCTGAATGCCATCTCAAGGCATATATTAAATTTGCAAAGAAATAAACATATTCATTCCTTTTGACTTTCCCTTTTTTGAAAGAGAATAGGAGTTGACCAATGCTTTCCATTCCTTAAAGGAAAAGATTCCTTAAGGAAAAACGTATTTGCCTTCTTTAAAATATCAAATTTTTTCGTTAACTGTTAATCTCGCTAATATATATTTCTGACACATTATCTAATATTTATATCTGTATTTTTATTAGGAATAATTATAAATAAAAAAAAAATAATTACCATGTTACTTTTTCATTGTTTTACTTCTTTTTGTCATGTATTGCTTCTGACGTTGACTTTGTTCAGAAACTAAAGCAGTGCAACATTGATGTTATGAAATTTATCATTTATACAGTGGCAGATCTAGCATGATGGCATGGGAACTTGAATATTTTGGGCATGAAATTTAGTAATGCTCTAAGATTGCTATTGAATCATGTCTATGAACCACTGGATGCTGATTATCTCTATTTGTCTCCGGGCAGAAATCTGCAAAATATATTTAGCTAAAATTATTTACTGTACACATAAAAAAAAAACATATTCTTTCATGAGGAAGTTAGGAAATCAATTGAAAATCACCCATGAAACTTGAGTTCTATTCAAACTTTAGATGGAATATAATTTCAATCCATTGAAAGTCAAATTATTCAACCAACCGATTTTTTTCAAAAATTCTTCCATGGGATAAAATATAAGTTAACGTAAAATATTTATAATTTTTTTTGTTTGTTTAAGTATTTACTGTCCAGAAACAAGGAATTTTAACTAAAATGTTACTTTTAAAAAAAGTCTATGTTTCCATATATATTTATTCTGACTGTAGCTATTTAAACGCTAAAGGCGTATACTAATCTTATTATATTAAAATTTTAAGGAAGTAAACAAAAAATGTAAAGCTATGTATTACCAGTACACTTTTTTTTATTTCTCAACTGTTTGTTTGTATGGAAAGCCTGACGTTCATGATGACTCAAACTGTCTATGCATTTTGTTTAAAAGGTTTTTCTATCTTATACAGAGTGTTCTAAGGGTGTTTTCACTTTTATCTGTCATTGGTACAATTGTGCAATATGGTATAAAGTATGCAGCTGAAATATATTGAGTTATTTATACAGTGATTTCTTTCGCATACATTAAACTACTGCGAATTAATTTATTGCTGCTTAGAGCCAAAATTTCGAATACAGTTTATTACTGATATAGATGCAATATTATCTTGATGAAAGACACAATAATTACGCATGGACATAATATATATATATATATATATATATATATATATATATATATATATATATATATATATATATATATATATATATATATATATATATATATATATATATATGTTACGGTTTTAACCACTTTGATTGGGGGTTCTTTTGTGCGAGGAAACAGAGACGACACAAAAAAGACTTCCAGAATTTTGTCCCAAACTTTTATTGCATTGTTTTTAAGGGACACAGCACATATAGCACATATAAAGTAATTAAATAAAGATGGATTTGGTATACAGAGCCATATTCGTCAGATAAATCCTATTGGCTTATCGTTCTCCTCTCTCCTTGTCTCTGCTCGCACGCCACGAATGACACCAATGTTGACGGTTTTAAACCGCTTTGCGAGGGGTTTCTTTTATGCGAGAAACAGAGACAACACAAAAAAGACTTCCAGAATTTTGTCCCAAACTTTTATTACATGGTTTTTAAGGGACACACCACATACAACACATATAAAGTAATTAAATAAAGATGGAGTTGGTATATCGAGCCATATTCGTCAGATCAACCCTGTTGACGTATCGTTCTCCTCTATCGTTCAACTCCCAAAACAACGCTCCCCTCTGAAGTAGGGTTGCCACACGCCAACCTTGACACGGGTTACCAGGCATGGCACGCCTTGCAATATATATATATATATATATATATATATATATATATATATATATATATATATATATATATATATATGTATGTATATGTATATGTATGTTAAGAATTAATTAGATAAAGGGGAATAAGTGAGATAATTTACAGGGGGGGGCTTCAGAATAATCCAATTTCTAACGTTAAATATCACTATTTGTTGCATTTCGGGACGCTATGGGTGAATCCGAGGAATCCCCGTTTTTAGAATGGAACTTAATTTACGAGGTGTTTGAGAAGAACCGAAGAGGAATTCCCGTATGGGTTATTAATAGTATCAAATTTGATCACGCCCCAGCCATATGTTCGGTGCAACGTCATGAGCGCATGCGCAATGGCATTAGAAGGTTTGAAACAAAAGAGTTTTAACGTAGAGAGGGATTGGCTTTGATCTTGGATGGTCACGCATAGCGAGGTTTGAGATGATGGCTTGACAGTTAATTAGCACGGATTGAATTGAGATTAATTATATTCGGAAATAAAACTGTTAGGTGTATTTTAATTGTAGTTCTTTGCCACAGGCCTTTATTCACTGACTGCTATATCAATAATTATATTAGGGAAAAGTTAAGAGGGATTAACGTAACGTATAGAAGCAACACGTCATAAGCCGGTAAATAATAAGCTTCTTGTCATTATATATATATATATATATATAAACGTGAGAAAAAGAAGAGAAGGAAGACAAAAGCGGAAACGATCATCCTTTTTTAAAGAACATAATGTGGCATTTTAACCCCTGAGCTAATTTGAGTTGATTTGTTTTTAAGCGTTAACTCTCTCAGAAGAACGGCTTATTGGTACATTCTAAAAGGCTTGTTACCAGTAGCATCCCCTGGAATAGAGAAGAACCACCGCGGCTCTATAACAAGTGACTAGAAAAGGAGAAAGCGATAAAGATGTGAAACAGTTTGAGAAAAAAACAGATCTACCAATACTATACTTACAAAGCTAAATATGCTCAGATATAAAAGAAGGTAAATATCACATAGAATAGTTCACAAAAGCATACATTTCGAATCAATGTAGATATGCTAAAATGATTTAATGATATCCGCAAGTTTTCATCACAAAATTATCTTCCAAAGTCCTTGAGAAGTTGGAGAGAATCAATAAATTCTGCATTTGTAAGTACACATTCTGCTGATTTGTGAAGCAACCGTAACCATCAGTTGTCAGGCTACTTTTTAGAATCGTTACCGCAAAGAACTTGTGCAATCACTTCTGAGAACTAACACAAATTTCCTCTTTTCTTTAATGGTGAGAAAGTGATATATTCATTACCCGTCTAAGGTCAACTGTTATCACTTTAATTCAATTCCAATAAAAAAAGTACCTCTGATTACAAAACTCGTTAAAATGCATGGCAGCGTAATGACATAAGACACTGACTTATTAACCGATGATATCATATATATAGGACGAAAAAAAAACCTGAATTTAGGTTATTAATATTGCAATTAAAGGGGTAATAGAAAATACACACTATGATGTTTAAAGTTGGGTTAATTTTTAAAAAAAATGTACAGCAGGCAAATTTATCGACACTGAACTTAAAAGAACTGAAAACCTTTGACTAATAGAACATAGCATTGACTAATAGGACAAATAGGACATAGCATTACTCATAAATATTTATTAATTGAGTAATACTGAACTTAAAAGAACTGAAAAACTTTGACTAACTGCACAAAGATTTACAGGATATACAAACAATGTGTGTATTATTAATTCCACAGTATTCATGTCAATTAAATACAAATAAATAACAGCATGCCAAACATTCCTAAATAATACCAAATAACATACCAAATGTAAAAATGCAAAAATAACTGACAAATATAACATAGTATTACTCAATTAATAAATATTTATAAATTGAGTAATGCTAAAATATTTATTAATTGAGTAATACTGAACTTAAAAGAACTGAAAAACTTTGACTAACTGCCCAAAGATTTACAGGATATACAAACAATGTGTGTATTATTAATTCCACAGTATTCACGTCAATTAAATACAAATAAATAACATAGCATGCCAAACATTCCAAAATAATACCAAATAACATATCATATGTAAAAATGTAAAAATAATAGAGAAATATAACATAGCATTACTCAATTAATAAATGTTTATAGCAATTTATTACAACAAACGACACTTATGATAACAATCATTAAAGAGATAAATCTACTCAAAAATACCGAAAACGATAAACACGTTGAAACCTCATTCAAAAAATGGCTTAATAAAGTGATATTGAGAATTATTCGTACGACTTTACTGTCACTTATGTATACAAAAAACCATTCAAATCGATCAGTTTCCTTGCGATACCTAAGCTAAATAAAACTGTTGTACAATATCGATACAACACTAATACAACATCAGAAAAACGACAAAAAGCAGATCAACTAAATAACGGCTAGAATTAAAGCGATTTTTTTATACAGAACATAAATGAGAACCAATTAGTCACTGTAGAAATACTCTCTCAATTCATATCTTTGTTAAATACATGAAAGGTCAACAAACTGATCCAAGTAAAGTACTTATAAACATAATTTTAAAAAGTATAATGTTTTAAAGAATAATGAAATTTTTATTTTTAACTGCATTAAATTTTTTTTGGTAATAAAACTCTATTTCTCTGTTGCCATTTTGTTTTCCCCAGATTAAATTTCGACAAATGTTCAGTCAACTTTATTTGATCAGAAAATAATGAGACACATTCTCATCTTACCTCGTACCGCAGATCATCTTTTCTAGTCCTCATCCTGAGAAGTTACTAATACAACTAGTGAGAAAATAACTAACTACTACATAAAAATGCAGGTTATTTTCGTCTCTGTTCTAAGTAGACTGAAATCATGCCCCTTTTCCATGTTTCTCTTAGAAACTTGAAGCCTCTCAGTATTTGTGCTTTATACAGTTGGCTCTCTGTTTAACGACTTTCAAGGGACCGTGAAAAATCGTCCTTAAGTAGAGATCGTTCTTAAACAGAATTGGTGAAAAAGTAACATTTCCCATAACGTCGGAGTGGCTGGGACTGGGAAATATCGTCTTTAAATTGAGATCGTCGTTAAGTAGAGCGTCGTTAAAGAGATAGCCAACTGTATATGTGTTTATGAAGGATATAGGGCAAGAAATACTATAACTGAAATTACTACTAGTCGTCCAATTCAACGTGTTTAAGTGCACAAGGACTTTTATCCCTCCAAAAAATTTCTTGTTCTTATTAGGGTATACTAGTCTATTGACATCCTTTATAAATTTCCGTAATAAAAAGCGTTTCTTAGAGCTTTGATTCCTTCTTTCACAAAATAAATATTTCTTAAATTCATAACAAACCAACCATCTTGTTGCTTATATATTGCAAAAGCCTTTTCCTAAAAAATAGAAGTGCTCAAATTGATATACGATGAAAGCTCAAAAAGAAGAAAATTATCCCAGAAAACAGAAAAACAGAACTAAGGAGGTACCAATTTCCCTTTCCAAACCCTTAGCAAAAGCATTTAAATCTCTAAAATTCAACTTTTCTTAATGTTTTCCATTTTTTTCTTATTGGGAGCATCATATCTTGAAAAGGAGTGTCAAGAGAGTCATATACGTACGTATGGGAAACACTCATGAATATTTTTTCCAAATGTCATTGCTTTCGTTTAGTGTATTGAAGTTACTAGTTAGAATTTATAACAGCAATTCTCTTATTATTCAATAATACCTAATATTCCATTTCACATAAACTTAAATTATTTATTAAGTAATTAATATCCAGAATATTTTGTTACTATTTTCGGTTCCAAATCAAATGGAGAAGTCCCATCATCATATGATAATGCATCATTTAATATTGCTACCTTAAATTTTTAACTCTATTGACTCTCACAACCGTTTTCTTTTCTTGACTCTGAAATCGTTAAACCATGCAAGATTTGGGTATGCACACATACTGATAGAATATACCTGTTCGACTCCAAATATTCAAATAAATATTCCCAACCTGACACTTCGAGCTTTTCAAAGATTATTTTTTAATTTTTAGATCTATTAAATATGATATACCCTAACAAAATGTCCACTTAAAATTTTGGTCGATTTCAATTCCTGATAGTTGAAATCTGTGATATTTTTTTAACCTCAATTCTTGCTTCAAAATATTCATAAGCGGAACAATAGTCGAGATTTTTTAAAAATTACAGATGCTTTCGTTTAGTATCGAAATACTAGTCGGGATTCAAAGCAGCAAATACCTAATTCTCTATGGATTTATTATAATTGTGATAAAGTTTTATGTGCCTTTGATGTTCTACAATTAATAGAAGTCCTTGCTATCAGATTTGAGTTTTCCATTCTGGTAATTTAAGTTCGCCAGAATCCTGCTGTCATCGATACTTCAATGGCTAGAGCCAAAAAACCTACTCCGATGACAGACCATTTTACTGCATTAAGGAAACAACCCTTTGCTACAAGTTTCGTTATAATTAAAGAACAAATCGGTATCTTAGAAACAAGAAGCATCTCTAAAAAACTTCAGATGAAAATATTTTATGAGTAAAAGAGGACTTTTCTTCTTATTAATAGATAATAGATATATAATATAAAATTGAATGAATAAAAGATTTTCAGTTGGCAAATTTTATTTTTTCATCTCAAATTCATCAAAGCTATGTAATGTATAGCTAAAATGTATCACATAGTTAAATCTAGCCATTCCGTATTATGAAACGATTCAACAATATTTACAGTCGTTATTGGCGGATTATTTATAAATTATTGCAAATGAACATTACCAATGCTGAAATGGATGATCTGATTGACTGTTAGGAAAAAAATAACTAACTGTGAGTCAGGAAATTTTGGGTAACAAGAATTAGAAAAACATTATAGAGAAGTGAACGTCGGTTGTCGGTGATAAAAAACACATACTTTCCCGGACTGCATTTCTAATAATAAATGTACGTCCGATTAATTAAATACTTCAGTTTGTAATATGCGAATATCGGTAATAGGCTGCCTGGGGCCAAATACTTGTCCTGATAGACGAATATTACATGTAATAAAATTGCAGATGTTAATAAAAAATTCCTTAAGAATCTATACAGAATTTTAAGGAATTTTTAATATTTGATTGGTTACCATTTTAAAGGAAATCTTTAATTTTAAATATTTTTTAGATAATCGGACAGCAAAATTTTATAAATTTCAATATTAAATATTGTTAGGGATGTTTGTAAGTTAGAAAAAACCTTCCATCAAGACATCTCTATATCTTTCATATTATATCCATGCTTACATGGGCACATTGCGCTTTTCAGGTTGGATAAAAGGAAATTAAATAATGGTTTTGATAATTCTAAGTTGGTGCTAAAACTAACTATTTTTTGATACAGCACAGAAGAGTTTAATTCTAACGATATTCACTAATTGAGTTAAAAGTTCTCATAGAAAGAGTAAAATGTTGTGTAAATCTTATTTATTCTACCCTTATTCTTGAAGAATTTAAGGAAAACTGAAGAAATGTCCTAAAATATATTACCTTTTATTTCTAGTCGCCGAACAGGAAATACTATAGAAAAATGAGTAAAATGAGATGCTTTGATGAATAACATCAACAAAAAAGGGGCTAAACGATTATATTTAGACACTTATCTTTTAATTATTCAGTGTAATAGATTAAATTTCTATTTTCTAACCAATAACAGGAATTTTCAAAAACAATAATTAAAAACATAATCATAAAATGCATAAATAATCATAGAATAGTTTTAAAAAGCAGTTTTTGCCCTAATTTTCTTTTATAGAAATTTTACGCAATAAATAAATTTAGCATTACAACACCGAATGTTGTTTAGTAAGAATAGTAATGTTTTTTAAAGAAAACTAATATAGCAAGAATTAAGGCATTTTTTACGAGTTTTTCTAAATAGTATTATTTAATCGAGATGTGTTTTGGATTCTATTTTTTAAGTATGAAAGAATGAAATTCCATTTTATAAGGACACATTCTAAAAATTACAGGACATTATATTTATTAGAGCAAAATTTATTTTTCTCAGTAAGTAGTAAAGTAGTTTATAATTAATTGGTGCACATGATTTTTATTAAACTCTTTATTATACTAAATTATCTGTTATGAAATTATTGATAGATAGCTATTGAAATGACGACAGAATCAAGCGCTTGAAAACAAGCCATTAGCGTAAGAGATGTTTGGTTTTTATATTAGCATTTAAATTATCTAACTGCTGGAGAAATTTTCAAAACTCCCTAATGGATATTTCCAATTTGAAAGTTACGGAACTGCTTATGAGATTAATGAGCCCATCAACTCAATCTTTCGATGTGCGGGGCGTTGTCTGCATGGTTTCAGGTTAACCTGATTTTATAGAAATCGTAAAACAGTCATCCCATTATTAATGAATATTTTTTTCTTATCGCCTTAATCTCCTTTCTTTACCTGAGATAAACAAAAGAGGTGGTAGCTGCTTGAGAAAACTAAACCACATGATAAACACTTGGAAAAAAACGTGACTCACAATGTTTATACTTTATTATGTAGATAAATATGAAAAAAAGGAAATTCTTCATTGCAAAGGTACTCCATTTTTTTAAACAAAGATTAACTCTGTGCTCAGATGGCAAAACGTTATAAATAACTTTTCTTCAAAAATTGAGTTTTTCACATTCCGGATTCTCCAATATTTTCTATTTACTGTAACCACTGTAAGTAATAGCCAACTATTATTACATATATGTGGCTTGGTACAAGAAGTTCCCAAGTCAGTTTTCTCCAAGATAACTTTGTTAGCTTATGTCTTTTTAAAAAATATTATTTTTTATGTAAGAAGTACCCAAGTCTGTCCGATGCTTCAAAAGTGTTTTCTAAACCATTGTACAGACTTGGGTACTTCTTGCATTGAAAATAATATTTTTTAAAGATACATAAGCAAATAAAGTCATCTTTATTTGCTTATGTCTCTTTAAAAAATATTGGAGTATCCGGAATGTGAAAAACTCAATTTTTTAAGAAAAGTGACTTATAACATTTTGCCATCTGAACACAGAGATAATCTTTGTTTTTTAAAAAATGGAGTACCTTTGTAATGAAGAATTTCCTTTTTTTTCATATTTATGTACATTATAAAGTACAAACATTGTAAGTCACGTTTTTGTCCAACGTGTGGTTTAGTTTTCTCAAGCTACTACCGCCTCTTTTGAGGAAACTGACTTAGGCACTTCTTGTACCAAGTCACAGATATATAAATACAGTATAATACAAATATAAAACAAATTACTGATTTTTCATGACATCTTGAATCTTAGAATTGCTGTCACGTAAATTAGAAAAAAAAGGTGACTTATAACATTTTGCTATTTGAGCACAGAACTCTTCTTCGGAGACATTCTAGTCAGATGCGTTGTTGCAGCAAGGCTGCAGAGAAGAAAAAGGTCAACTTTAAAAGCACCACATTAACCTTCATGGTTGAAAGGTGCTTGGTCCCAAGTGATTTATGCAGCAGTTCAGAAACTGTGTGACTTTGAACATGAAAATACATTCTTGAAGTTAAACGAGATAAAACTGTCTTCTGGAATAAGGGAAAAAAAGCATAGATGGAAGATTTTTTAAAATGTGTAAATAGTAGTCTACGATGAGAGGAAGCTTTACAATTTTAAGAAATGATGTGAAATGATATTTGTTTTTAAAAGATCCGTCAATGTGACATAAAGATATTTTTTTTTCTTTTCACATCGAAAAAAGAATCATACAATTGTAACAGTAAAACTCGCAGAGGGGTATGTTTTGTTTTAATTATGGTAAAAATAGTTAACATTTACATTATGATATTTGATCAGACAGAAATATAGTTTACTCATTTTAACATGAGCATTTTTAAGAATAGATATTTGACATACTTTAATTTTCTTTATAATTTTACCTCATTTAGCAAAATATTTTCATTCAAACATTTTCTTTGATATTTTAACTCAAAATACACTTATGTTCCCTATTTACCAGATATACATAGTTTGAAAATTTATTTTTTATACTATATTTTTTAAAACATTTTGCCTGAGTTTTCGTATTCCGAACCATCGTAAAGTTGCCTAACTCTAAGCCGCTTATGTGATCGACAGTTTGTACTTGTTTGGCAGCACAATCACTTCTGGCTTTGAACGATACAGTCAGAAATATTTTAATTTTGAATCGTTACACGTAAGTGCTTAACACTAAAAATATGACTTATGCTGAATTTTTATTTTAGGTGTCATTTTGGTTTTCGAAAAATTTCATCTTTTGGAGAGTTCCAGATTTTAGATTTTTAGAAAAGCGATGCTCAGTCTATGCACTTACATACTATATATTACAATATCCACAAAGATATAGAATTTGTAAACATTACATATCTTTCCTAGGAAGTGGTTATTAGATAAATGCAAACGACATGGTATTCGTTAAAGGAAAATGTAAAAAATTCTGTTGCACCTTGAGCAACATTAGTGAAATAACAAGGCATTTCATTTTGAGTCTTTTTTAAGGTGCAAGTCATAAAATTACAAAGAGGGAGGCTGGATTGAAATCAATTTTAAATTGGATTAAGGAAATGTTTTCTTACAGTTTACAGAGGAACATAAGACTTGGACAGTGGAAAAGATTCTCTTGGCTAATGAATTTTTTTCTACTGTACATACGTGTGAGAGAAAATATTATAAAAAAAGAAAAAAATTTAGACCTTTTATGGATCGTCGTAATTTTAAACTGGATATGGCAACGGTATGGCGTGGGATCTTCTTAAGTTGGACAGGCTAATCCAGTCGTTTATCTGTAATAACCATCAAGTTCAGCTTGTTGCTATGATCAGTTCATCCCAATTGAGATGGATATTTCTATAACGTCTTATTAGACTACCATTTACCTGAACAAAAAAAACTTTATGAGTACGAAGAAAACTTTACTCAATTTAATTGTTCTCCTGCAAGGTAATTATTTAAATGTAAATACGTGTGAAGAATTAGAGAAAGAACTCAGTCTGACAGCTTTAATAACATAAATTAGAAATGTTATGAGAACTGGTAGAATTCAACTCCAGAGCATTTAAGAACTAGAGGTAGAATTATAAATCACTTTAAACTTATATTGCCCAAGACACTTTAAAAAATTTTGAAGAGCCCATGCCACGATGAATTCACGAAATTCAAGGCAAAATGCAGACCCAAAATACATTTACTTGGTGGTCATAATAATTTTACCACTGAGTGTACGCAAAGATGGCATAACAAAAAAAAATTAACTAAGAAAGACGGCAGCCTAGGAAAAAGAACCGTTTAAAAGATATTAAAACTTTTCGACCAAATGCCTATCTAACCTCCAATAACTTGAGTATACATGAAAGTTAAATTACAGTCCATTGAACTTAGGAACACAATATTGAATCAAGAGTTTCCTTTACCTATTATCAATCGATAGTACATAAGTTATGAGAAAATTTGTTAAATAGGAAAGCTAAAATGTATCTGTAATAACCAAGAGTTATTACCCGAGGCCTTTGATTACTGAAATCAGCATTCTGTGGCAGAATAATGAGATGCATGGATAATTCATTTATCCATGCATCTTATGCAATGCATACTTTTTATGCATGCACTTCTTTTTCTATATTATTACTCTTTACACTATTTTCCCCTTACCTTTGTTAGTACACTAATTTGCATGTGCATAATACCCTGCGTCTATATAAAGAGATTTCTTTAGAAAGTATGAACTTGCCTATATGAACGCCACCTAACGAAAAGACAGTTGCAAAGAACAACAGTTTAGCAATAACTTCGCACAGTCACCGAAAATACAGATTAGTTATATTATAATTATAGTGCAATTTAATGCTAAAGTAGTTTGATTTGTTATGTGGTCACAACTTTATATATATTATACATACATACATACATACATACATATATATATATATATATATATATATATATATATATATATATATATATATATATATATATATATATATATATATATATACAGTCGAACCTCCATATATCGAAGTAGCAAATTTCGCGAAAAAAATTCGATATATAGAAATTTCGATATATAGAATTGAGCTTAGTCTTATCATAATTCTCCTAAAAACAATTAAAGCTAATTTTCGTATACGAAACTCCATTTCTAATTTATATGCGAATCCCATTAAATGAAAGTTAATAACTAAAAAATGAATTAATATGAAAGATCTATTAATTACTACATATCTTTAAAAAAACAATAATGCAGACAGTGGTTACAATGATCACAGTTACATTCTTTAAAAAAAACTACGAATATCTTGCTGAACAGTTAGTTTTGCGGAAAGTTCAAAGAAATGTTCCTATTTATTCAGTCCACTAAAATCTTCATCAGGGACATTTTCCGCGAATTGAAGTCCACGACGTATTGTTTCAAATGCCAAAAATTGGGAGATTTTATTCTAAAGTGGAATAAGATATCCCAATTTGTCTTGAAAAAAATTTCGATATATAGGGATTTTTTCGATATATAGAAACAATTTTTCTATGTAATGAACATGGAGATTTGCTAGGAGTTCGATATATAGAAAATTTCGATATAGGGAAGTTCGATATATGGAGGTTAGACTGTATATATATAGTACAGCAGTGCATAAAGAAAGATTTTGAGAGCTTTCCTAGAAATTTGTATAGTGAAAAAATAATTTAAATATACTAAATGTTAGGTATAAAACTCACTAATGTAAAATTATAAAGGGAAAAATATTAAATAGAAAAATATAGTTAACAAATGACACAAAATTTAAAACAATGCTTTTAAGTTTCCTAACCACAAAACTAACCATGAAAACCATTTCTAAAATAAGTCCCACCAAGAATAATTTTATTTCTGATATAAAGAATATGAAATATCAGATATCGATAATTAATTAAAGAACTCCAAAGGTTGTTATCAAAATGAATGGTTCTAAATTGTTCAAAATAGAAAGGTAAGTTGCCACTGTTTCCAACAACGTAAAACGCTAAATATTTTCTCACACTCTTTTCAAAGAATCCAGAAGTCCAATTTTTTTTTGAAGCCACATTCCGTTACTATCCTTTCTGAGCCAAGAAAAATAAAGCATCGGACAATGCATGCAATTATTTAAAAAAATACGCCACCCACATTTAAGGAAAACTTAAAATATATCCCTAATTATATTTATAAATAATCATGCAATCAATACAATATTTATTTTGTATAATGTCATAGAAACAAATTTCATATGACACATAGTATATCACAATATATCCAAAGAATAGATACAGGGAAAAGTTACGTTACTCATAAATAGCATGAACTGTCGTGGGAAGGAGATGAACCCCTGAGGGATGTCAGCGGGTGGGCCACTTTGTCGTCTGAAATTTCTTACCTAAAACTGTTGACGTCATCGTGTAACGCACCCAATGGGAACTAAGAGACTGACTAATGTGCACTGAGTCAAGTTCAGACTACCCTTTTGAGTGAAGTGTTAAATTTCTTGTGGCGTATTGAAAGAAAACCCCAGTTTAATGATAAAGATATTAATTTTTTTAGAATAATCAGTATAAATTATTTTAGTGAAAGTAGATTAGGAGTATTAAGAGTCTAAACTTTCGGTTTTGAAAAGAACCCACTTAATATTTTCCAAGCTTGTTTTATAAGGTGTGTTTACTCTGCAATAAACATCAATACCCCTATGCAAATGCCAGCGTGATTTCAACTGACTGAGATTTTCAGATTAAAAGATACTTCTTTTGTAAGAGATGCTAAAATAACGTTGAAAATGAAAAAAATTAACCTGTATATGAAGGTAAATATGCCCTTTCACATTTATATCCAGTCACTGATTACTTGACGTCATGAAGTCATATGGTTATTGTTATATATAATTTTTAAAACTTTTTTCCACTAGAAACTTAATTTTGATACCAAGTTATTTTGTTTCAATTTTGTAGGTAGAAATGAAAAATCAATTCAATAATGTAAATAAATTTGAAAGCAAAAGTTTAAATTCGTTAAAATCTACTGACTGAGAAAAGTAAAAGATAAAAAAAAATTAAATTTAAGAAACATTTATCATTAAAATATTTTGCGTAGATATCGCTACAACTCATGACTGACATAAATTTTGTATAATTGTAGGATGCACTTTTAACTTAAAAAGATTAGCACGTGGAAAAGAACTGAAGAATTATGCCAAGTCTATGTTTTACTCGTTAATGCATAAATCAGTAGGCTACTACAAGATGCAATTTTAATTTTATGATATTTAATGAGTGCAAATAATGATGTTTAGTAATTTTGTCCTGCCACACATAAGTAAATTTGATAACACCTTCTTATCCTGGTAGATTTTCTGTGGACACTCACATATTCAACATACTAGTTACTGAAACTTGCACACCTACGTATACTTCTGAGTATACAAAATTGTCTATAAACAAATATCTAGTAAAAAATAAAACCCATAGTTGTAAACTTAATGTTATGGAGAGTCTAAATATGATACGGGGAAGAAATATGATTTATTCTCAAATGCCAATATTATCATGTGATGAAGTTAAATATATTTATGGATGACTAAAAATGTAATAATCTTGATTTAAAGAGGGTACACCTGTGTTATACACAAGCACCTAACTTAATACCTTTATAAAACCATAACTCATATGCAAAAATTTATGAAAGCATTCTGTGTATTACGATTTTATTGCTTTAATTAAATACTACTATTTTTTCCACTGTGTCTTCCAACTAAAAAACAGATTTTACACTCGATGATATTTATTTTTTTATTCATCCATTTATTTATGATTCTGATGATATTGTGCTATTGTGGGTTAAATATTTATTCGCAAGTTAATGCTGCTTCAAATTTATGTACATAATTTCTATTGATGAGAATTGTTATACAATTAGAACTAAATGCGAATGAATTTTGCAAAAAGAGTTTAAATACTTGAGTTTCAAAAGTCAAGCATAATTTAGTAATTTTGGCGCTTTGTCTAATCTGTTCAAGATAAACTTTTTTTTATTATCTCAATACTCATGTTTCAAAGTTACCACTAATTCTTATCTTAAGACTCATTATTTTTAACAGCTTTGGTCTTCTTATCGTCGGACTCATACTTTTATCACATTACGCATTCATTTAATTATTTTCTCCTAAATATTTCCCTCCTCTTGTTTAGAGACCAAAATCAATAGATACGCTTTGAAGATATGTAAAATAAGTATCTTTAACCTTTCATTCGCAATTTTTTTTAAATAAATTAATATTTTGATATTTTACTTTGAAGAAAATTTCAGCCGTTAAAGGTAAGCCATTTATTTTTATGTTTAGGCTGAATTTCACCTTCTGCAAAAACTATAAGGGAGATAAAGTTTCATAAAGACGCTTAGAAATTTTTTGAAATATTCCTTGGGTACATTTTACGTAATATTGTGAATTCAATTTTCAATATGTTCTACATTATATCTCATAGTTATTTATCTTATAGTTAAACATATCTAAAGACGAAACATAATTTTTTTTGGCCCAAGAAAATTTTTTAAAAATTGTAGACAGTTGTATTTCATTAGTTGTCTATAATCCATTAGAGTAACCTTATCGTTTTATCAAATGTTAAACCTTCATTAACGCAAATCAAGATAATAAATTTCTTTGCAAAACCAAAAATGAGAGTTAACTTCAAAATTTTGAAAAGAAATTCTGTGGAGCGTTTGGATTTTGGGGAAGTCCAGAATGTAGTTTGTGTAAAATTATTCTTAGCAACAGGCATTTAGCCACAAAGAATGTTTTATATTTTGTACAAAGAGATTCGAGTCAAGAAATACTCTTAAATGATAAATTATTCTCTTTATAACCTGTGATAAATTTACTCATTTTAATTAAATTCCTTTTCTACTTACTAGAGAAGGCCTTTTTAACAGAAACTGAAACTGAGTTTTAATTGCTCTTTTGTTTAAAACAAAACCATCATTCTTCCGCAGTGAAGAAACCTATTATTATATGAAATCAAATAAAACTAACTGGCTAAACAAACCGCATTTTCTCATAAAACAATGCTTGCTTTTTGAGGACACAAAACCTTTCTCTTTTCTGGATGTTTGAACTCGGCGACGCCTTAATTGTGCAAGTGCCATATCTGCTAAACAGCTGGAAGTATACATTTCTAGTTCTAAGTTGAAACAGTTTCGTGAGAAGGTAAATATAACCTTGGTAAACCACGCGGCTACTTCGATTATTTGGCTCCTAAGGACAATATCCGATTAGAGGTCATAGAGTTCAAAATCAAGTGAAGGATGTGGAGTAGATGGTTTTTCCAAAGAATTTTCGTTGGGTCATTGGCTAGCTGGTTTAACTACTCCGTGGCAATAAGGCAAGGTTAAGTGAAAGTTTTGCTTGACCTATAAACCCAGTTCTTAAGATAGATATTCTGTTTGCAGAAATGTTTGTATAAAATTCATGTTATGATTTCATCTTAATGAGTAATTAATTAAATCTTCCAAATAATGGCTTTAATTTGTCAACAGTAATTTATATTAATGATGTGAATGTGTCATTGTACGTGTTAAAAGGAAGAAAACACTTCAGAGGTCAAACCTTTTCATAGGCCTTACTCTGTTTTTTTAATGTTAAATGTAGCTAAAGATCTCTCAAGATTTATGTTCTATTATAAACTGGCAATGTATCCTACAGTTGTTGTGTCCAACAGGATAAAGATATAATACTAGTTCTTTGAAATTTCTCGGCCTATTATTATTTCTAATTTTATAAAAGTTGTGAGTAAATCTAGAATGCTCAATGGGACAAATGCAAAAAATGTTTTACCACGTGCATTCTCTTAAATTGTTTAAATTAAAAGTAAATCAAAACTGTTTCTCAGGTTATAAAATACGTTAAAAAGAAAATTTCATTTATAGATCATGCCATTTCAGATTGTTATACCTAACAGTGTTCAAGTTTTTTCCCAAACCTTTTTGGTTATATTTTTATGGTGAATTTTTGAAATAATCTTTTGTCCTTACAAAACATTTTATATAAATGTACGCAAATGTTATCCTTGTATTGGTTTTTGAATATATTAATAAAATCATGCTCTTTCCCTTATATATATATATATATATATATATATATATATATATATATATATATATATATATATATATATATATATATATATATATATATAAGAAATTCTTCCATTATCAGAGTTTCTTAAATTTTCACTAAAGCTTTTACTGGCGTTAAAATTAAAATGTTTCATTTACTTACTCATTGGATGGGGATTAAGCATATTATACCTACATATTTTATAAGTTTCGCTCAAATATTTCTCCATAGTTCTGAAAAGAGATTGGTGAAATATAAGCGTGAATTTATGAGTTAAAATGTCTATATCTATCAATTCTATAAAATGAAATACTTAAAAAAATAATATCCTATGAGAAAAACTAAATATTTAATCAAATCACATTCAAGAGAATGAAAGCATAGAAGCATATTGTAATGAGGTACAATGTATCTAATTCCATAACATATCTAAAGAGGATTAGTTTATTGAAAGAATGTATGTGATACTTTTTCCAATTTCCTTATTTTATTTAATGTTTTTAAGTGAGTTTAGCGTTTTTAATACAATTTTCTAAAATATACATACACTAAGGAGTTTTAAACTCCTCTGCATTTAAAAACTGTAAAAAATTAAATATTTTTTCAGTTGTAACCCAAATGATTGTCGATTTTCCTTTAACATTTTGCTGAATCAGGTTTCATAATTTTTTTTACTAAGATAAATGCCATGAAGCTCTATCGTTATTCTTAGAGATATCAATATTGAGAATGGAAAATACTTGACTACTTTCCTAAAAGAAGACACTAAATGAAAAAATAATATATATTTCCAATAGAGTATATCTTCAGTAACAGTCATAGATTTAGATTTAGTTCTTATCATGAATTTCCCAGCAACACCTTCCTCAGCAGTGTCTAAAAGCACAACAGGATACGTAGGACACAACACAAATCCCCACGAAGACTGACTTTAGAATTCTGCGTGTCAAAATTTGACTGCGAAAAAAAGTAGAATTCTTCACGAAAATATTTTACGGAATAGAATGATCAAATAACGGAAATAAATTTCCTTGATATTAAAATTATAAAATTAATTAACGCATTCGCAACCATGGATGACTTCAGTTGTTTAATTAAATTTTGTCCAGTGATGATCTTAGATGTTTAGTAGGAGTCCCGTTACTTGTTCGGTATTTCTTTGTCAAAAACATGATTACCAGAGGCATTTTCGAGTGTATACGGGTAAAATCACAGAATGCGGTAAAATAATAAGAACGTTTAATGAATCTGTAGCAGACTACGTATCCAAACTGCAAATATACGGTGGGTCAGGAATGACATTAGAGAAATTGTTTTCGAATTACTGAAACTGGATCTATTGTTTAATTTTAATTTCATTGGTAACGAATGTGTTAATGAGCTTTTTCACATACGGAATGGCACTATCAGTGGCTAGGTCTTGTTAAAGAGATCATTAGGAAAACGTAAGCTTTTGAAGGTTTCCTACTGATGTACAACTGAAATAAACATAGTACTGATTTTTCAGATAATAACCAAAGCAGATTTAATGCTAAAGCCGAGGCGATAAAACTTTCTTTTTATCAATGACTTAAAAATATTACTTATAAACTTCTTATATTATGGTCTGCCTGTGTGGCAACGTTTTACAGTTCGGAGTCCAAAAAGCAAAAAATATACATGTAGGAAGTCAAATGATTAAAATTACTAATGTTCGAAAATGTCTTCTCTTTATAAATTTCCTCTCGGCAGTTCTATTAATTACCCACTTAGCGAATGTTAGATAATATGCCCAAAAGAAATGAAAAAAAAAAGAAAACTGAAATTAAAAGAAGTTTAGAAAAAAATAGTGCAGCTTTATGGAACATCCGCAGAATATTTAGTAGTATCCTTTTAAAATGATTATTTTTTTATATGATTAACATATTTTCTCAAATTTTGAAATATTTACTACTTTTCAGCATACTCAATAAAAAGAAAGCTATATCGAATCAAAGAAGGGTGTTATTTATTAAATATTGCATTCATTTGAATATTTCAATTTATTGTATATACATAATTTGTGTACATTTTATAATGCATTTTGTCAGATTAATAATACTGTACTATTTGAGAGCAATCGTACTCAATAATGTAGAATACCCAAGTAGGCACTTGTAAATTAGTAAAGAATTAAGATGGTTATCCCAAACTAAAGTCCCCGCATCAAATAAAATATATATTATTATTATAAAATTACAAATTAAATTAAGACAATTGTTTTCAGTGCCACATTGATAACAGCGAATACATTTATTTATTTAAATGTTCCTGCCATGATTTGTTATGTTTAATTTAGCATGAGTAATTACACAGAAAAGAGTATGATTTTATGCATTAAAATCCGGCGATACAAAATTGTTTGAAACACATATTAAAACAACAATATTTTCTTTCACTTAATTTATTCTTTGATTTTTCTTAGGATTTATATATATATATATATATATATATATATATATATTATATATATATATATTATATATATATATATTATATATATATATATATATATATATATATATATATATATATATATATATATATATATATATATATATATATATATATATATATATATATATATATATATATATATATATATAAATCTTAAAAATATATATATGCGCCGGAAGAATGCTTCTTATCTTAGTTCTAGTAGTTTTCTAACTATCAAACTACCATTTAACTTGCCATGGCCTTAGCGGAAGTAATAGGAGGTTATATTAAAGAAAAGTGGGCATAACTATCACAACATTCTGTTCGATTCAACATTACTCCTAGTCGGGAAACTAGAGCTAATTTGTTGATCGGCAGGGACAATCATTTAGTATCTGTTGGTGACATAAGTATCGCATATATTTCTATTGGTGTCTACCTATAACTATTTCTTTTCCTTTGAACGATAAACTAAGTCATCTTTTCTTTTACAGATAACCCTCATCACGACTTACATCTTTCGGTAGCCATGACAACCACATCCCACCTGCTGGATAGCGGGTGGCTCTCTTTGGTCATTTCTGGTCATGATTCAGCCAAAGTTCCGGCCTCTGCGGCCACAACAGATTCCAGCAGAACTGGACTACACAGAGGTCCAAATACAATTTCTGCCAAACTGAAGGTGACTTGTGAGAAGATGGACTTAGAAAAAGCGCGTAATGGAAGTTTGTCTTCACAAGACGAATCTTGTATTGGCGGATGTTCGAGAAAGAACAGACCTAAAAATCCAAAGTAAGTGACTTTCCTCTTTAAGGCTATTTATTATTAAATAGGGTGTAATTTCAAAGACCAAAGTTAAAAACAAAACAATCTCTCTTTAACCACAGAACTAACACCACACCATACTCTTCTGTATAAATAATTGTAATAAATATAAAAGAATATTTTTCATGACTTAGGTATTGATTTCGTAAATGAATTGCAGTGTTAGAAAATTTAATAAAAAGGTAAGAAAGAAACTATTCCGTATTGGTTATTTTTGTCAATTAACAAAGTGTTTATATAATTTATTATTCTATTCATAAAAATTATTTATTTAATTATAGCATTTATATTACATAAAAAAAATTCCTCTCAAAATTCTCTATGTGATGATGATATTTTTGGTTTTGCTTTTCGCGCTGACGATACAGTGTTAAAATGTAGAATAATTCGAAGTTTTTCAAATATGAATATTTCAAAATGAGTATATTGAATTTTGCGAAGTCTAACTATAAAGCATAACGTTGAATATATAAAATCTTTAATTTCACTAATAACATTTTTGCATTTTTTTTTCATATTGAACAACTACCCTAAATATAAGATTAGAAACATATTACTCTAAATATACTGTTACTCTAAATGTAGTATATTATATATACAAATTACTCTAAATATAGTATATCATGATGTACCGGTATATTTTTACAATTTTAATGTTTTGCAATAACTTTTGTCAATAAGTATGTCGTATATATTATTGTTAAATTCTGTAGTGTCATAACATTTATTATGGAATAATTTTTGATACACCACAAATTGTCACTACTTTACTGGAATTTAGATCCGTTGAGGAAACTCATACACAGCATTTTAAAGTTTTTAAATAATTTTTTTATTCATTGCTTACGAAGCAAGTTTTTTAGATAACAATATTCAGAGTCTCTAAAATAACGTTATATGCTCTTACACGTCACATGCATACATGCCCAAATCTACGTAATCTCACACATATGCTTGCGAATTTAAAAGCAACTTGGGGAAGGTTCAACATATTTCAAGGGTGTTATTAGATTCACTCTTGAATCGAAAAGACACAAGAAAAAATCAAAGGCATTTAGTGGTGTTTTAAACACTTTTTTTACGACTATTTAGTACACAACTGTTATAACATAACAAATCTTTAATATGGCGTTTTAAAAACAAACATACAAATGTGCCCAAAATGCACGTTAATTTATTTTTTCCAGGGCAAAAATAAAATTTACCAAATACCTTATTGTTTTACGTAAGTCCACTTTTATACAGACATTGTAAAATAATTGAACTGCATTTTGTATTCTGTATAGATCTAGAATACGAAGGAAAAACAAACTGGATAAATCGTCTCGTCACATTTAAGTAAATGATTGATTTATACGTGAATGGATCCTAAAAGTTCCCTATTGTCATTAATTCACGCATTCATTCATACACAGTTGGCAAAAGGTCATACGGCTTACTAAATATCTCATACAGTGAACGAGCAATTGAATTCTTCTTTATCTGCTAATATTTTTTATTTATGCATGACATAGAAACTATTATGAAACTCTTTGTAACTGATGTCATGAACTAAAGAACGAATTTGTAAATGCCGCTAGGATACGGGTTAGGCTTTATTTCAAATCTAAATCCTCTTACACATGATCATTAACAATTCTTAGCAATGCAATGTAAAAAAAAAACTTTGTATAGTGTCAAATGAGACTCATAAATAAAAATAAATACATTGAAACGTGTCGACTGCAGTATCTGTAACAAACATAAAAGAATGTGTAAAATAATGTACGCATCGGGTTTTCCTTTGTTCTTACGTGATTAATTTAGTCCTTTAAGAATTTGAAGAATGCATTATTTTAAACAGTTATTTCATACAAATTTTAATTAATAGTAGAGAGGTCAACATTTAAAAAAAATAATTTGTAAGAGATAAAGACTGTTTTCTAAAATAAAAGTTTAAAAAATGTGTAATCTATATATATAAAACAGTTCCGTAACTGACTGACTGACAGATAACACACAGACCAAACCGCTGGACCTAAAGGGCTGAAATTTTGCATGGCGATTCTTCTTATAGTGTAGGGGTGCACTAAGAAAGATTTTTGAAAAATTCTTCTTAGATTTTTTAAAATTAAATTTTTAATCTGTTTTAGTAACTTTTTTTAAGTTTGCATTTAAAATAATAATTTGAGGGTTATAAAATTTATGTCACGCAAAAGATCATAAAAATTCCTTTAAAATGAGATCTTTTTTGAATCTTTACCTCCATTTTCTGATTTTTGGTGAACTTTTAAAGATTAATTTCTAGAATTTAATTTATTAAATGCCGATCACGTGATTTTTTTCTGGTACTTTAAATAAATTTATCGTCACGTGCATAACAACTAAATAGACAAAAATATATTTTTTTTCTTGATGATGCGGCAGACGATTGGACATTATACAAAAAAAATATTAAAATACAGTAAAAGATATTATGTTCCTCAAACTGTACTATATTAAGTGTACTATATTCTTTAGTATGTTCTATTAGATTAAATTTAAATATTTTCTTCTATATTATTTTGTCTATAAAAATATCCCTTACGATTTTTTTTTATAAATATATATATATTTTTTTTACATCAATTGTATACATTGATCGTCGTATTTATTATAAATGTATATATATATTTACTTTTTGACATTAATTGCATACATTGACCATTGTATTTAATTTGAATGTACTCCATAGCGAAGTACGGGTTTTCAGCTAGTTTATCATAAACTCATTCAAGTAACATTAATATATTTAAATGACTTTTTTTACTTTTTAATGCCTTTAAAGTGTAACATATTTTATATTTAATAAAAATGGTCTAGGATTTAATACAATATATTTTTTTGTTTTAATTTCATCTTAACATAGTTTCAAATCTAAGTAAAACCAAATAAGTTTTAACTTGAAAAGATTTTCTGTTAGATATATCCTAACTGTCGAGATTTATTCACACTGGCTTACTTTAAAAATATGCACATTTGATGCCAATATGTTGTACTAATCGACTGTAATAATTTTGTAGTTATTGTAAAATTCCAAACTTAAGCGAGTGACATCTCCACAATTTTTGAAAATGTGCATTTTTGTGGTTTTGTGTGTAACCAATCAATACTTTTAAAATTAAATTAATTACTCCATAATGCTATTTTTCAAATCAATATAGAATATTTACATCTGTTTGATCTATGTTTTGTTAAATAACTATGGTGCTTTAATTCTAGAATATTATATATTTGTAACTATTTACTTTAAAATGCATTAAAGTACAATAACTATTTAATTTATAATGCTTTAAAAGGATTCTACCCACTAAAAACAAATTCTACTATTTATTCAGGGAAAACAGATTGAACGTGAAGATAGTATGAAGTTAAGTTTAATTACAAATTAATTCTACTGTTGCGGAAAAATATTGCATTATTTCTTCCCATTTTAAAAAATGAAATCTCTGAGGAGTAATGTTACTTACTCTTTAAAAATTATCATTAACAAAAAAATTGTGAATAGAGAGCATTATTATGAGTAACTGGAAAATGTAGCTGCATTTATTTAAATAATATTCAAAGGCAAACTCTGTTTGTCCGAAACTGCAGACTGAAAACCACTATTTTAACCTGAGGCGAGGGTTTCACAGATATTCGCTTATTATTTAAGGGGGCAGTGTACTTTCAAAATTGTGAAATTTGTCCAAAAATTCGATTTTTTATTTTATTGAATTGTGAAACTACGGACGAGTAGGAATGTGTTGCAAAAAGAATTTTTAATTTCTGTGATTACTTTCCAAGTTATAGGCTTTTGTATTTAATTTAGATATTATGTGGTTACTAATAGCAATAACTTTAAATGTGTTTTTCTCAAAATAATAGTTTTCATGTCATACGAATATTCAAACTGCTCCAGGCGCATTTCTAATTATCGTATTGCTTTGAAATTTAAGTTTTATATACTTAACTGTATATCAAATAAAACTTATTGAAAATAATTATGCTTCGTAGCTCAGAATTTCTAAATTTTGTACTTGAAAAAATGATTTATAGGTATTTTGGGTAATAAAAAGGGTGTTTTCACTATTATTATTTTTTCTCTTTATATTTTTAATGAATGCTTAAAATAAGCAATAAGTTTCATTGTTATTTCTATAAGGTATCCTGTAAGTAAAAATTACCATATTATATGCAAAAGAAAACCGCATGGAACATTTTAAATTAGGCCAATTTTTTATATAATTAATAGTTCATAATTCATAAATTATTAATATTTCATCATTAAATTTTAACCACTTTTACATATCTATGGTACTAATCACATATTCAAATTTCAAGCAAATCCATTCAAAACAAAAAAAGTTTGGTTTGAAGGTCCACTGTCCCCTTAATAGGAAATCTCAGAGGTGTAATGATATTTCCTTTTTAAAAAATACCTTTATAGAAAAATTCGTCAATAGAAATCTTCACCCCGAGTTATTTAAAAATCTAGTCGTTATTTAAAATCTAGTAGTTATTTAAAAAAAAAAATATATATATATATATATATATATATATATATATATATATATATATATATATATATATATATATATATATATATATATATATTATTCAAAGGAAAATTCGGTTTGTTAAATACTGCAGACTGAAACCACTATTTCAACCTGAGGCAAGGGTTTCATAGATGTTTTTCAAGTAGGATACGGGTTGGCAATTCTACATTTATCAACTATGTTAAATATAGAATCGTCAACCCGTATCCTAATGGTTATTCCATCATGCGTACTTGCAAGAATTTCAAACATACAGCTACAACGCTCTATGGCTGTTGAAATAAAGTAGTAAAGGAAAATAATGCATTTATATTCATCCTAAATCTTTAACAAATAAAATATTTTGTTTTTTAAGGACTAACTCAATGCAATAATACTCATATTTTTTAAATTTTCCTTTCAGCATTGAGATAATTTTTTAAAAAATGTGTGATGATTAGCCTATTTTGAAAGAATGGGATAAATGTTGCAGTCATTACCTCATGCATGATAACACAATCGGGGTTTAGCTTTCAAAATTAAATAGCTTTTTCAAAAATTAAACAGCTTTTCAGAAGAAAATACTCGCTCAATTTGGATTCATTGTATAATGAATAAATCAAAAGTTTGTTATTTATTTTTTACTATCATTGTTATTTTTTGGCAGTATATTGTATATTTTCGAAAAATATCCATTGCACAACTGTTAAACCTCAAATAAATTTTCTTCGGGGAAACGCATTAATATTTCAATGTGTTCATTTTTTATCGGCTTCATATATTCAGTAATTATATATATTCGTTCTATTTCCGTCCCGTTAGTACTTGATTACGTCGGCTTCATATATTCAGGAATTATATATATTAGTTCTATTTTCCTCCCGTTAGTACTTGATTACGTCAATTAGGGCTCTGGTACTGAGAAAATACGAACGATATTGCATAAATATATTATTTCAGAGATTTAAAAAAGAGGGCTACGGAATAAAAATTAAATCAAAAATAGGGATGTAAATAAATACTTTAGAAAAGACATTTAAATCAGCTTTTTTTAAAGGCAAGGAAATTAAAACTTGTACAGCAGATATGTTAAATTTCCGTAGCTAGGAGCGACACTTACGTTCGTTTTGAAAGTTTGAAAACCCACTGCTTCAGACAGTGGACTACACTACCACATTGAATGGTACTGCATTAAAGGCTAATGAAGTGAAATGATTTCTATCGATACCATGATAAAATGATATTATCTTTAGACCTCCTACATTAAAAGAACGTTTTATCAGTCGAAATTATCCCGACTGGGGCGTAAAACACATATTGGCATAATTCGTGTACGAGGTGCCTTAACGGGGGACGGATTATTTTTCTTAGTAGCGTACGGTTGCCTACACGTGGGAATTTTACTAAATACGGTTCCATTACTGTTTAAATACTTAGACATTTTGATTGAAATACTACATTTTTATACTCGGAATCGTCACTAGGTGCGCACATCCATCTAAATCTAAATCGTGAGAGTATGTCTCTCTTCCCTTCCTCCTCCCACTCTCATATCCCCTTCTTTTGTGGTACGTTAAATATCAGAGTCTCTTTATCCCAATTTCATTTGTATCTGCAAGGACACGCTTTCAGTTTGTAAATCTCAAATATATTCTGAATGTTGTTACATTCAAAAGGAAAAAGTCGATCAAGATCAATGCGTGTGTAAGTATAAAATTTTATGTTGCGATGTAAATTTTTACTGACTAATAAGAATTAAAATATTTTAATGCTTTAGGACAATGGTTCTCAACCGGTGGTACGCGTACCCCTTGGAGGTACGCGAAAATCTGTCAAGGGTATGCGGTTAACTACCAAAAAGTATACAAAATTATATTGATACATGCTAGAATTTAATTGTGACAAAAGTTTGAGTAATGATTTAAAAATGAAAACTATCAGCAAGCAGCAAACAAACACGCCGCGCGTCGTAAGCAAACACAAAGAACTGGGAGACATTGCTGTGAAGTAGCCTCTGGGGTTTACGAAAACTTACTTCGGCGAAAAAGGATTTTCAAGTTTAACTTATTTGAAGAACAAGTATAGAAACATGCTTAATGTCGAGGATGATTTACGGCTGTATTTGACCATGCTGGAGCCAAATACTGATGAACTTTGTAAACAAAATCAAGCCCAGTGTTCCCACTAATTATTTTCCGAGACTTTTTTAAATTTTATTCCTGATTAATAAAAACTTTGTAATAAAATGTCCATTAAAATAATTTTTTTAATTTAAATTACCTATTCGCAATTAAACTTCAACAGTTTAATATTTAAACTTTAACTAATATAACATATTTTAATAAAACTCAAGTGTTTTTGTTGTGGGTACGCATAGTTAATGACACACAAAAAGAGGTACGTGGGTTCAAAAAGGTTGAGAACCACTGCTTTAGGGAACAAGCCAAAGTTAACTTCTCCATGGAGAAGATTTATTTCACGTTTGATAAAAAATATCACATTTTAATCTCTCATGTTTTAAAGAAATATATTTCTAATATAACGCACAACGCTAAAACGCTCATTCGCATCAAAATTTCTAAGAAATTTTGTTGCAAAAATATCTTTAAATTTATCTATGTCTGTTCATTTTCGTAAACGTTGCATATCTAAAGTTAGAGAACGACGGGAATTTATTGAATAGAAGTGTAAAAGTATTAAGTTTTAGTTGAAACCCTAATTTACTAATAAGCAATTTTTTATTTACAATTAACAAAATTTTTAACTGAGAGAATCTGATAAAAGCAAACACGTGCCTTTTAAATATCAGGGAAGAATGTTTTTCTCTAGTTTAATTTTTTGGGTTTAATTTGCCTATCTCATGGGATTTTAATCAAGTCTTTTAAAGATTTACCGCCAAATTACTCTTAACAGATAATATGGATTTTATTTTTTAATATCGTCTAAGCTTAAAGAATAGACATTTCACAAATGAGTGGATACGGATTTTGCGGATATTTGTAAAATAATAAAAGCTTCAAACCACTTCTGGGTTAGTAAACGAATTTCAGTTTTTAAATGATTTGTCAGTGAAAGTATACGCTCTGTTTCTTGCCACGAACTTTAGATAATTTTCGTTCACTTATATAGAAAATGACAGAAAAAAATATGCAGAACCAACTGCTGCCATTCCCTTTGTAGTACCAATAGCTTTGTATGTTGTTTTCTTTGGATAACAATACAAAGTTTGACCAAGATTCGTCCTAGATTTCACAATTAGATAATCACAAACTGATGCTATCATTTACAATCTGTCATCTAGATTCCTAGACAACAATCGATCCATGCATTACTGGCTGATTAGTCATTTAGCCATTTTTAAAAAGCAGAGTTATCATTATTTTCCGAGGATCGCGTAGAAAAGAAATATATTTTACATAAAAAAATAAACGCTATGAATACCAAAAACTTATGAACGGAAAGAAAAAGTTGACTTAAAAATTATTTTCTTGTTTTCTTGATATAAAGAATTCCACTGTAATATTTTCAATAAGCATTAAGTTAATAATTATATAAAAACGTAATTTCCATAAGAAATATCACCCTATCTTTATTAGATAAAATGTTATAGTATATACTGCAAAATCTCTGAATCATGTTTACCTGAAACAAAATAGCTTTATTCGCAATTAATTAATAATTACCTAAATAATGGACAAAGCGTTGTTTTTATTGGATTAACTGATATTTACTAACTTTCTATAGAATTATTGTTTTATATTTGCGCAAGTATCTATATATATAAAAGAGCTTGTCTGTTTGTTTGTCCGCTATAGAATCATAGACTGTTTCACCCACCGGGACCAAATTCGGCACAGTTAATGTTTAGGACCCGAGAAACTTAAATCAGGAAAAACGAAATTTGGGGCTCAATTAGTTTTTTTTAAAATTAATTTTTTAATGATTTTTGTGCTCCTAAGCGCACCTCTTAAATGTGGATACAGCCCCTTACCACAACCAGTCTAATTCGATACGCGGGGGAAAAGAGGTTTGTTCTGAGGGGTGGTTTGAGAGTTGGCCTGGGGGTGACGGGGGGGGGAGGGCGAAGTTTTTATTTTGCGGGGGGTGGGGCCCCGTTTTTTTTTGATGGAATGCATGAAAAATTTTATATCTATATATCTATCCGGGCAACGCCGGGCAATAATGCTAGTTACTTATAAAAAGTGTGTACGATGGCCGAATGACTAGGGCGCTGGCGTTAGGTACCAGAGTCCATAGGTCTAAATCCCGCTGTTGGCAAGGATGTTTAAAGCTGTCCACATTCGGTTTCAAACTATAGGACCCTGTCTAATTAGCCCTAGTGCAGAAAAATATGAGCATATTTGCTCTTAACTAACCAAGCTTATATAAAGGATAACTCTCATCGTTAAGGACTTCTTAATAGCATTAATTGATACTACGATAAACCTTAGAACTTTTTATTTTCTACTTATTATTTCTTACTCTTCTTCCTTGAACAAGCTCATCTTCTTACTTCTAAAATTTGAAGCACTGGGATCTGACACAGATCTGATGTACGCGAAACAAACAGTATAAGAAAATTCTGAGAAATCTCAGTTATCCGTGCCTAGTGAAAAAAAAAATTCTGGTAAAATGATAAGTATTGTATGTAAGCAATATTCATCCCTTCTCTTCTCTAATCCTCGGCAGTTTTAAGGGAAAGAATTGACTGTGTTTATGTTCCTGGTATCATGAAAAATGTATTGTTGTAGCTCAAACGTGCTACCACAATACATTTTTCACCGATATTCTCATTTTTCAGTTATCGGGCAACTGTTTAAAAAAGTCGGTGACGGAGTGACTCTTAAATAATATGTTGCTAAAAACTGTGCTAAAAACAAACACTGTAGGATTTTGGACTCTCCAGTGGTATTAATTACTATATTGAAAACTCATTCGTCAAAAATTTTTTGATTGTTACCATTATCTGAAAATTTGCTTTGTATGAAATAAAATGTCAGAAAGAATATCAATATATCCTCCAAACTAAGGTTGGTCAACAACGCTGAGGAAATCTTTTGCCACACTAAGGTAATTGACTGGCACCTATATTTTAAACTCGATTGCGAACGGCTACAAACATCCATGTAAACAACAGGATTACCAAAGTAAAGAATATAGCAACTTTGACATGAAGATAAAGGAAAAATCTCGGAAACTTTTTATTATTATTTGAATTAAAACCTGTTTAAAACATTTTATATAATTCTGTGTAAAGGGTGTCAAGTCCAAAATCGTAGTTTTGAGAAAAACGGGATTGAAAACTAACATGTTTGTGTTTTGTTTCACATATCCCAAATTTTCACTGATGAATAAAAATATTTAGGAGTGAAATTAGACTTAGCTTTCTGTACCCTGCAGTAGCCTTGATTTTTCAAACATGCCAGGTTTGATAACTCATTTTAGCCCATTTCGGACTTAACAACCTTTACACAGCAAACACAGAATTGAAACTTTTAAATGGCTGTATTTTTATGGTATGAGGGGCCTTTTGGAATTTTCTATTCTGTTTTCAAATTTTGAGGCATACATAAATTGATGAAAATCAGGAGTTCAATGTCAATAAAATATTTTTATCAGAGTTGAGGGTTTGGGGGGAAAGGGGTCAGAATTGAATCAAGCAGCCTCTTTCTGAGTAGAAAATTTAATCACAATTTAATCACTGGGTAGAACATTTAATCACTAAAAATCACAAATTTTTATTTATGTATGAACTATGATTAAGTCCTTATGAATATATTTTTTAATTTTTTAATTTATTAGACCTTACCTAATACTTACCAAACCTTATTTTAGATATCCTCGTTTCTTGTCTAGATTCCAATACTTAATACAAGACTAAATATTTTACATCATATTATTTGAAATTAAATGGAAAACACTTGTTTTTTGTTTATTTGAATATGGTTTCCTCTTGCATAATTATCATCTATAATCTTAAGTATGATATAGAGATCATATGGTTATAAGTTACTATTTATCAGGTTGCTGGAATACTTTGAACGTTCAAGGAATGACCTCAATGATTTATTAGATTACCCAACTAATGCTTATGTATAGAAAAGTTAAATGAGATAAACTAATACATGTATTTATAATAATTTAATACTCGATTTTATACATCCTTAAACTGTTGAGGATTTTGCTAATGACATCAGGTTTAGAGAGGAACAAAGAGTTGTTTACCGTGTTGTTACATATATGTTTTATATAGGATAATATTAATTACGTATTTAAGAAGCTTTTAATAATTTACTTAGGCGATGAAAATTTGCCAGGTTGCCGGGAAAGAGTCTTTCAGTGCGACGGTCACCCCGCGTGTTGCCTAACAGAGAGTCATTGATTGTAAGAGTACCAGTGCTAGCAAAACTTAATTCTTAAGTTAAATTGAAAGTTGTTTAATTTTGTCACTGGAAATGGAGATGGGGGATCTCTTTGTCAAATGAGTATCTTGATATTAAAGAGGTGTATCAATTAACATCACAAATCTACAATACCATTGGGAAATTTTCATTGGTATTTTTCTGATCATAGATTCAAAAATGCATTTTTTTTAAAATTCTGTTTTATGAATACGGTGGAAAATAGATGTTAAAAATCAGTTTTTAAAACTTTGAATTATTTCGCAGTTAATTTTTCACATGGCATTAAATTATTGCTGTCTGGTGCTAAAAATTAATTTTTTTTAAGTTAAATGAAATAGAAAGTTTTTGAAAACCTACAAATTGTGTTAAAAGATATATTTTCAAATACAGAGACCATAATTAAAAAATAAGCATTTGATAATTTGTGATTGGGAAAGTATTGAGGATTTCTCCTAGATTTATACTGGGAATGAATATTTGAGAATGTCAACCGACATCCCGCCAGAAGACAATTGAACTCATTCATTCAATCTTTGTATATTACTTCTCTTAAAAGCCTGACATGAGGGGCAGACAAACGAAGTCTAATTTATTTGGTTTGTGTATCTTAGTATAAATTTACTCTAGCTTTTACCCTTTATTGAAGTGCTGAATATAACTTTTTCAAATCTGAAAATTATTCGAAACTTTTGAGATTTATAAAGAGAATAATTCTAGAAAAAGACTGTACACCTGTGCAGTTAGCAAGAGATATTAATATAAAGCTTCGATATGCGATAAATGTTCTAAAATTTTCAAGATAATGACTGTAATTCATGTGAATAAGATACTTTGATGATCAGAGAGTATACGAGACGTTATACGAATGGACAATAATAACGTTGAAACCTATGAAAGTTATTTCCAATTTTTCACTTCAAATTTGCATCACTTATATTTGTAAAGTAACAATAAGTTTTAAGTACAGGTTCTTTATTCTATCAAAATGTTTATTAAAAGCATAATCATTACAAAAAAAGCACACAGGTGTACGTCATCATACCCAAAAGTTTAAACACTTTTACATGTTTAACTACAGTTCTTCAACATCATATTTTCACAAATATAACTAAATATTTCTCCACTATTGGGAATATTTAGAATCTTTGAACTTAAAAAACTGACATCTTTTAGTTTTACCACTTCTATGTACAGCTTGTGCGTATACCTTTCCGAGAAACCATGGGCTGAAATGCAAAATCGTAATATGCTTAAAAAAATTTGAGTTGTTTCATTAAGCAATATCTCATCAAATGAAATGCAACTGATCCTAAATTTTACCCCGTAAAAAAAGTTCTAAATACAATGAAGATTTTTTAAATATACCTTTACATGCATTGTATCTACTACAGCTGGTTTTCTAGGATATACTTAACACATTCCACCTGGTTTAAATTGATGAAATTGCTATCATTAATTTGCGTAACACAATGGAAAACGTGATTGAATTGTTGCTCCTTTCAAATAGCTACAGCAGGCTAACTTCAGTTTAGTTTTAAAGATGACTAATTTCTAGCTTCACTGGTTAGCTTTAGACAACGTACTTTTAATACTTTTACACCTCTTATCTGCGTTTTACTTTCCTAGGTATTTAAGAACAGGTTTTAATTTTTAATAATTTCTTGCAGTCATTTATTCTCTATTCAAGGATTATTTTTATAATCTTTTTAAGATTTAAAGCTGGAATCTTATTTTGTGTTGTACTTCACTTTTAAAAAAAAATTATTCAGCTTCATTTTCAGTGCTATGTATAGCGAATATTGTATATATCTATACTTCGATATAAGCGTTAGTTAAATAAGCTGTTTTAGAATTAATTCTTTCAGAAAAGCTGGCTGACAGATATATTTAGAGAATGCAAAATTAAGCAGAAAATAAATAACATCTTTAATTCTTAATACAATCACAATGGATACTAGATTGAACTGTTATCCGTATTACCAGTTTAAAGAAAGGTTAAAGTGTATGAACCATAGGAAACGTGGTGAAAAATCAGTAAATTGGTAAGTCTGTTATTTTTTCAAATTTAATTAATATTTGATGATTTGAAATGTGCATATTTATGAATAAAACATAGTATCTATGCATGAATGTAATTTTAGAATCACTCTTTATAAAATATATGGATTATTTATTGCTTATTGATTTCTTTCATATTCTTGAAGAAAAATAAACAAAAGTAAACAAACGAGCAACTATATTGATTTTAAATTGATTTTAAGTACTGCGTTATAGTTTCAAAATAATTAGGTTCGTTAAGGGATATTGCAACACAGCTCTACGGTAAGCAGGAGGGCTAGGATTGGATCCCGAACGAGTTTACTAGATTTTAAAGTGAAACCCTTTGTGCAAAGCTAAAATCTGCGCAATACAATTATTGTCAGTATCGCTATACAATTAGCTAAACATACTGATTACAAGTATGATTTAAAAATAAATTGATTACCCTTTCATGATTAAAAATAATAATTAGAAGAACACTAAAATTCGTATCTCATTTTATTTATATATATATATATATATATATATATAAGTCGAACCCCGTTATAACGAACTTCAAGAGACGAAAGTTTTTGTTCGCTTTATCCGGTGGTTCGTTATATCCGAACCGTTAAGAAAAATGCTAGAGTTCACAAAATGTATAGCTCATTAGTTCCGAAATGTATTCAATAATGATGTATTAAAAATGATGAATTATACAATCTATTAAAAATGGTAATTTATGAATTAAATCGACTAAAATCGGTTGCATTAAACTGACATGATACTAATTAAATTACGTATAATAGTAAAACGACGGGACCAAAATTTTCGTTCGTTATATCCGTGAGTTCGTTATATACCGGGTGCGCTATAACGGGGTTCGACTGTATATATATATATATATATATATATATATATATACTTCGGTTTCACATTGGAACATATATAATTCTAGATTTATGCTTAAAAAACATTTTGAGGTAAAATATTATCATAGTGCATATTATGTTAACTTACGTTAAGCTATTTGCTCCACACATCATGAATTTAAGAGAAAGGTATGATATATTTTCTAGTGGGGGGAAAAGGATTATAGGAAACTAATTTTAACTACGGTAAGTTTAAAATAATTCCAGAATTATGGGTTCAAATGTTCATTAACAGTTGAGTTACTGACGTAATAACTGAAACGTAAGTCAAAGGTATAATTGGCTGAGTGGTATAGGTAGATTAAGCATACCGAAAGAAGTTTTTGTATTGCTAATTAATATTTTTTAATCATCCGAACGCATGGGAATAACAGGAAATGTATTCAACGCAATGTAAAGAATAGACATCCGCCGTCCTTTTTCTCTTTTGGTTAATACAGCAATGGTTATTTTCACAGCTGCTATAAAAGTGCTTTTCCTTTCCCATGGTGACAAAGAAAAATTTGGTGAATTAAAAACTCCTTTTTTTTCCTCTGTCCGTACTCGATTTGTCCTGTAAGCTAATACAGTATATAAAATATCTGCACAAATACAACATTCAGCCTGAACTTGAATGTCCTACAAAGAAAATCACCTGGAAAGTAATCTAATCAACTACATTTATTGAATAAAAACTGTATGTAAAACATACATTAGTGATATGAGACCTCTTCATATGCAAGGTCATTATTTCTATCCAGATGTAATAGAAGTAAAAATGTATAAGCGTGAAAAGGTCATATTTGTCGGCTGATCATATCAATGAACAAGTTTCAGGTTATATTTTATGCTGTATACTCTTTGTGAGTTTATTATCGTTAGTGAGAAAATACAGCTGTTTTAAGCTCAAATACGTAAAGTGAAATATTAAAGAATGATATTATTAGCTCTATGAAAGTTGGTAAATTGGATTGTAACAGAAGTTTTTGAATATGTAAGGCTTGTAGTGAAATAAGGGTAATTATTTAGTAGTTAGAGTATCATCTTTTTGTATATAAATGTAAAATTTCTTAATATTCTTTAATAATTGCTTAAAAGCCTTCAGAAGAATCCCTTGCCTCCCTTTTTCGACAGATGAGCATTTTATTTGGGAAATAACAGATGACACATTATCTAACCATATTCAAATAAAATGCTTTCTGCTCAAAAAATAATTGCAAGTGAAACCACCAATGATCTGACTTTATCCAGTAATATATTAATAATTTTACTAATTCTAAGTTTAATTAAAAAAAAATTTAGACAAGAATTTGCTGAGTCTTGACAACAGCTTTTCCTCAAACAAAAAAAATTATCGTGAAATAAGTTTAAATTACACTTTAACAATTTATTAAGAAACTATTCAAAATAAAGAAGTTGTGAGAAACAAGGGAAATAGAAATTTAAATCTGGATGTTATATTTTAACCTTTTCATTACGGGGTGGGATAGCATGTATCCCAAGAATACGGGCCCAAGAATGAATATATATATATATATATATATATATATATATATATATATATATATATATATATATATATATATATATATATATATATACTTCTTTTTAACCTTTAGCTTACGACCCCCTTTGTAAGAACGGCCATTAAGAGGTGTATGTAAATATATATATATATATATATAGATAGATAGATAGATAGATAGAGAGAGAGAGAGAGAGAGAGAAAGAGAGAGAGGGAATCGGAAAAATGGGCTCCGTAGGCTAAAGGTTAAAGAGAAGTACCACAAATTAGTAAATGAGTCTTCACTGGTAAGTTCAACAGCAAGTAACTCAGTTTAGCACATTGAATGTTTTAATGCTGATCGGCAGTAATTTTAGGGTGTCGAAATTCGTAACTGTTGTACTTACAATAACAATTCGTCTCCATTCTCATAGTTATTAATTTTTCTTTTCATAAAATGCGACTCATGACTCGAGGAATCGAAATCGAAACCATCTGCATTCCAGACGCACGTTTAGCCCCATTGCACTATAACGCCGATTCAAAATCTTCATTAGTAAGCCTCGTGACTTTAGAAAGTATGAGTTTTATTTTGTAGTTCCCGCTATTTTCAACATATTTTCAATATTTCGAATTGATTTCCTTTATTTAACGGAGAAAAATGATCAGTGCATTAGGTGTCTTTACCAGATATAAATCAGTTTTAATAACAAAACATATGTTTCTCTACCAAAGCTTCAAACTGATACATAAAATCTTGCTAAACTTTTTATTTTTCTTACGTATGTAAATAGATATATTCTCAACAGTAGCAGAGGTTAAGGGTGTTGAACCACCACGAGAGTGGAAAATTCACCAATATCTTTACAGCCCCCCCCCCCATTCTTATTACCATAATTCTTATTTACCATATACCATACACGCTATAAAAGCAAAATAATGCATTGTCCTGCCACAGCACGTTTTAGTAATTTTAATTAGAATTTGAACAGTTTAAGATGCATGCACACACACACACAGAATGAAAGAAAGGCATTATATTTCACCTATAATATGGGAGTTAAAACATGTATAATTATTGAATCGCAGTAAAATTATAAATGTTTACAAAGTCTATTTAGATATAGTATAGTGCTGTATTTTATAAACTTTTTTAGAACTTTAGAACAAGAGTGGGCTGTAAAACTTCTATTTTTCCCATTTTCCTACTGATTCAAACTATTTTTAGTAAAAACACGTTCTTCATGACTGAAACATGATGATCTACTTTATCAACCTATTTAAAAACTAAAAAACAGTAGATCTATGTCTCTGGTCAAAGTGAAAAGCGAAAAATAAAAAAGAAACCGAATTTATGTACTGCAAGTGATTGATTAGAGTAAATTAATAGCAAGGTAAACGAAAATAACTACATGAGCAACAGCCAGAATATTTTAAAAAGCAAGTAAACAAAGAAATTAGGAAGTGAACTCTGTTTTTGTGACATTTCCCTTTTATCGTTTTTCAAGCATGAACATAACTGCGAGATTATAACGCGAAAGGTAAGCGCAAGAAACTATTGCACGTATTTGTTGACATAGAGTCTAAATCTGTTCTACTAAGCATCTAAAATTACTCTATTATATGTTCTACAAGCATAAAGCTGCGTGTGAACTGATTTCATCCTGGCATCGAAAGCTCTATATTACTTATCACTAATACTATGGATTTAATACTCATATCACAGAGAATAACAAAAGTTTCCAATTTATGAAAAAAAGAATAAAAAAAATCATTAAATTCTAATAATGCGTATGATGGTAGTTTGACAATATTAAAAATTTTTTTTTCGTCATAGTGTGAAGAAGTATTGCCAAATAATAAGTTTTGTAAGGTGTTAAAATGCAATTAGCTAATTTTTTCTCCTTGCAAATGTTCTTTTTTTTTTACACAAGAAGTGCTTAACCTATCTAATGTAGATGTGCTTAACCTATCTAAAACAGTTCCGTAACTGACTGACTGACAGATAACACACAGACCAAACCGCTGGACCTAAAGGGCTGAAATTTTGCATGGTGATTCTTCTTATAGTGTAATGGTGCACTAAGAGGGATTTTTGGAAAATTCTTCTTAGATTTTTTAGGTAAAATTTATCTATTTTTGTAACATTCTTTAAAGTTTGCATTTAAAATAATAATCTGAGAGTTATAAAATTTATATGAAGAGAAAGATCATAAAAATTCCTTTAAAACAAAATCTTTTTTTGATTCTTTACCTCCATTTTCTGACTTTTGGTGATTTTTTAAAGATTAATTTTTAGAATTTAATTTATTAAATGCTGATCACGTGGTTTCTTTTCTTTTTGTGATATTTCAAATTCATTTTGCGTCACGTGCATAGCAACGAAATAAATTGACAAAAAATATATTAAAATACGGTAAAAGATCACTATACTAATTGAGATGGAAGTTTTTTAAGAATTTAATTCAAATTAGTATGTTTAATGGATATTAAATAGGCAAATTAATTCGATACATTGACCGTTGTATTTAATTTGAATAGTTTCTTCTACATTATTTTGTCTATAAAAATATCCGTTACGATTTTTTATAAATACACACACACACACACACACACACACACACACACACACATTTATATATATATATATATATATGTATATATATATATATATATATATATATAATATATATATATATATATATATATATATATATATATATATATATATATATATATATATATTGGCATTATATGCATACATTGACCGTTGTATTTAATTTGAATGTACTCCGTAGCGAAGCTCGGGTATTCAGCTAGTTTTTCATAAAGTCAATTCACATGAGGACTATTTCTTATAAAGAGCACGTGCCATTTATATTTTCAACGATAAATGCAATAACCTTTTGTGCTTTAAAGGACGATTAGTTTAACGGTAAATATGTATTGTACGAAAGCAGATGATTCTTATTAACTTTCATTTAGCACCATAAAGGAGGCATCGATTTTTATTGTCAACGATTTCCCATTTCCTATTTTTTATATTAGGTATTTATCAACAGAAAAACCGTCGCTGGGGGCATTTTAAGATGCTAAAGCGTAAAAAAATCTCTAATTGTAGGAATGTTAAATATATGTCAATACATTATCTTATAAAACTGTAATAACTGCTAAAGGCTCAAGGCTTTATGAAACATCTCATTTACATTTCATTTATTCGAATAGCTCATTTTATGCATGTCCCTCTAACAGGAAATAAATGCCAATTTGTTGCGGCAGATCTAGATTAATTTTTTCTACGATGCTTGTTTCTCTGATAAAAAATCAGCTAAACTGATGATCAAAGCTCATTTTTACCGAAGATTATTCAATTAGTTCAATCATTAATAAGAGTTAGCGTTTATTTTTTTCTCGTATTACTCATTTATCTTTATTTAATAACCCGTTTGTTAATGGATGTTGTCAGACAGATGTTTTTTTGTAGATGCTGAAGAGCTTTTAATTCCCTTCTTTTTAATTCGCATTTTTTTCTATCAATCGTAAGAATAATTAAAGATAATAAGACCATGAAATATGGCCTTATAGGCATTTTGCACCCTCAGTAATGTCATTCTATTCATATCAATTATAATGGGAAAATATTCGTTTCAAATACTATAACTTTGATTCGGTATTTAACATACTCCAAAAGTGTATTTACATTTCCATGTTTTTAATAATGTTTTGGAGAAAAAACCCAATTTTTTAGCTATAGTTTTGTCTTCATATATCAGCTTTTAAAAAGGGGCATATTCAAATAGTTATTCGTCATGAATGATAAACAGCGAATAAAGGCTTATGAAACGAATATATATATTTTTAAAATTTATTTATTTATTCCAATGGCATGTTAAAGGACAACTGAACATCAAATACAATGCATTACAAGACGAATTGAAATGAAACGAAAATGTTGTATGAAATGCATGAATGAATATGATGAATGAATATGATGAATGAATATGATGAATGAAATGTGTCAATATGAAACGAATATGTTAACATACTGAGTGAATAATTCTTAATTAACTGTTAAAATCTCGAATTTAGTTGTATGAGAGAGCAGAAGATCTAAAGCTGCTAATACAATTGTAATATGAATAGCTAATACAATTGTAATTGTAATGTCTCATGAAGCTTATACATTATGCAATTGGATAATGTATAAGCTTCATGAGAATTTCAATTTGTGAAGGTGAGGAAAGAAAGGTTATTCGGAAAATTAAACCCAAAGAAGATTCTTCTATAACTCCAATTATAAGATATTTTACTGATACTTTACAGTAGGGGTCGGCAACCTTTTTTTGCTTGGAGGGCATATTTTAGAAATGCGGGAGTTCGGCGGGGAACCCCTGGATGAAGAAGAGGAGGAGGAGGGGGAGGGGTAAATATTTTAACGTGAAAATATTAATGCTACATAAATTTTTAATACAGGAATTCAAATTTTCATTTAAACAAAACAATCATAAATTGATAATTAATGCGATATTAGATATTGCAAATCTACGGTCAACTCGTTGTAATGTGACACTTAAGTTGAATTTCCAGTTCTCAGGTATTGGTCCAAATGAGTATCAGTGAGACTTGATAGGTACTTTGATTTTAAGTATTTCATATTAGAAAACAAAGATTCCCAAGCATACGTCGACGCGTAAAAAGAGTTCAATTTCAGAGCACATTTTCTCAACAACGGGAAACGATTTCCATTCTCTGAATTCCAGAATTTTTCTTCGTCATGGTGGGATTTTAATTCAATGTTATTTTTTATATTTATAGTTTCCAATTCTAAGTCCTCCTTATTGGAAATATCAAAATATGTTGCGATTTTATTAGTCACATCGTCCTCTGCATGAGACAAAGAATTAATAAACAACGTCAAGAATGCCTCCAATTCGTAAAATTCTTCAAATGTGGTATTAAATTCTTCCAATAAGGAATGAAAATGTTTTGCAAACTGATATGTTGTAGCATTTCCATCGTAATAGTTTTACCATTTTTAAATTTGGGAAATGGGATAAATTATCTTATTAATCGAAGGAATCATGATAAGGTTCGGTGAAGCAGACGGTAACACATGTGGCCGAAATTAGAAGGTAACATATATTTCACAAGCATTTAGCTTTTCGATTTCTAGTTAATCTGTTAAGAAAAGCCGCTTGAAGACAATGGGTCTCAGCTTTATTTCGTATCTCTAGTGAGTGAAATCACTATCTCTGAAAAGATAGAGGAAAAAACGGACACTGAAAAAAAAGGAGTCAGCAGACCAAAGCACGCGATTCTCACCAAACAATGCTCAGAAAAATTGTTAGACCAAACGCAAATTTCACAACGCTTCTGCTACATCTCTGCCAGTCTTAATTATGCAACCACTGCTCGCTACTGCGCTGTAATTACATGATATCACATTGATAGTTATTCACATATGTCTCGCCTACTATTTGTGAATAGTAGTCTACTTTTGTATCATATTACAATGAATTACGTACAAAAGATGGAGTTAGAAATTTTCAAAGTCATGTTTAGATGTATTCCTATATTTATGCGTGAATAGTGCTATTGAATAGTTTCTTAAGAGTGTGTGGTCATCATGGAAGATCTTACGAAGATTTTGGAAAAGTATTTAAAGATTCATTTGTTTGAAGACGTTTCTTGGAGGTTAGTTAAACATTTATATTCAATGATATTGGTCTCTAAAATATAAGCTTTTTAGTAAATTTTTATTTAAAATAATTTATCCTTTGTTGGCAAATTTTTGTCATGTAATATCTCTATTTGTCGATAGAGCAGCGTGAAAAATTTTGTCAGTCTAAACATTTTGGAATAGTTTTTAAAATATTAAATATTTTAAAAGGTCAGAAAACTATTATTACCTTACATTTTATGAATACATAAGCATTTTGCAGTATTAATAGTCTTTGTGTAGTTTTGTACGTGTCCTATATTATAGATTTCCTATAATAACTTTTAACATGAAGCGAGCATTTATTATGATTTATGCACATAAAATTTACATTCTTAACAAGTCAGTTAGTATGAATTGTACTGTTAATAATATTTTTAAAAAAGGTATGAAGGAATATGAATAATACAATATTAATCCAACACTGAAACTCAAAAAGCGTAACACAAATAAATCTTTTTATAACTAAATGCGATAAATTCAAATCAGTAACATTTTGAATTTGAAACTGAAAGACATGTTTGTATCCGATGTTGCAATATCAAAGTTTAATAAATGGAACTTTGTAACCCACTAATGCTGCTTTGAGAACTTAGTAAGGCCATATTTCATAATTTAAATTCAAAATTTCAATTAAAAAAGTTTTGTGGGTCCTCTTTTGCTTTTAAAATTTTTTAAATGCTTATTTAAGAATATCATTCAATTCAGCTGTATTTGGATTCATTCTAGGACAGAAAACTTTATTCTAGAATAAGTCCATATTTTAAACTAAACTATATAGCATTTGAATGTCCATATCACGAGACTTTATATCAAAATTACTTACATAATTTACGTATAATTAAATACACAAATCCAATTATTTTTAGGAAAATGACTTTCAGTCGATTAACAGCTGCTAATATAATATATTTGTAAGTATTTTAAGAAAACATTTAAACTAAATATAAAAGTTTTTCTGACTGAATTTATAGCAAACTGACTAATACTATTTGAAAATCTTATTTAAATAATGTAAAAAGATAAACTTAAAACATTTCAGTTAACCTCTAAATCAGAGATGAATAATCCTTGAGATATATCAAACATTGTTGAATGTCAACTCAAGCAGAAAAATGAGCTTATATTTAACTACAATATTTTTGGGAACTAATTATTCAGTAAATATTCTCTTTTTGCCTTTTCTTTTCTTCTGCCTTTAAATAGAACACAAGTCTAATTCCATTATTCGCTTTAAGCAAATCCAGTACCCAACAAGAGGATGGTATAAATTTAGCAAATTAATTAGCAAACAGATTAGCTTTTATTTTATGAAAGTTATAATTATTGCACCAAACGTTTTTATCAATTTTGTTTTTTGCCTCTCGTGAGGAATATTTTCATAATAAATGTTGCTATAGATTTTTTAGTACAGTTGTGTGTTGCTTCTAAATAAATATTTGTTAAAATGTTTATTAAAAACTGTTGATGAAATACAAAACTAAATAATTTAATTCATAAGATAATGGTAAAAATGAGAACATTTTACTAAGAAATAGTTGGAGGTTTATCTTCAATTATTTTAGTTGTTTCGCTAAGAGTGGCACCATGAGCCGATGCCGAGGCTGACGAAAAATTTCATAAGAATGCTAGCTGTCTTTCTCGGTTCATACAAATCACAAGGCTGAGGAATTTCAACCCCTCCCCTGACCACCATCTGAACAGGTATATTAATGTAGTTTACGCATAAACTGTTACGCATAACTCTATTTACAGTTACTTAGAATACTAACCTATAATCTAAAGTAACTAGTAATCTATAAGAAATGAGCAATTTCTGCTCACTCTTTAATGGACAGGTTAGATCAGAAAAAAAAAAAGACAATTCTAAGCAACCTGATTATTCAGGAAAAATTTTCTCGTCTTTTGGATCCCCAGAGGGAAGCTGCATTCCTAAGGGGATTTGGTTTGGTTTTGATGGGTAAAAAACTTATCAGTACAAAAATACTTTCGTTTAAATTCACTATTTCTTTGCTAATTTTCTTTCAAAATGCGCAAACACCCACCCACCGACCGACACACACCCACCGACCGACACACACGCACACACACACACACACACACACACACACATATATATATATATATACAATGATTACCTAATTGTGCTGATTGAAGTATTTAATCCCTCTCTATAAACTGCCCCCCTCCCCTTCTCTCGATATCTCTTGCTACATATAAGTATAATTGGAGTTAATGAACATAAATTTATGTCACCACTGTCAAGTATGCGTATATTTTACTAAATAATGTTACTACTCAATACTTTCTCTTTGTCAAATTTCTAAAAGTGTAACTTGCTAACACAGTAGTGTAATTTAACTGAAGGTGATTGATACTATAGTTTGTCGTGGTTCCCTAAGTAAAGCTGGATGTTTTTAGAATACCATAGTTATCATCCACAACACGAGGGCTTAATAGACCCGGATCTAAAATCTATGCTTTTAACTCTTTAGGTAGGGCATAAAGTCAGACTCTGGATTACATATACTTTCTTCGGATGTATATTTTACCCTAAACACGGTACAATTTATTTACAAGTAAATTTTCTCTTCATATCTCCCATATCAAAATTAAATTGATAATAATTTAAGAAGCTGTGCAAATGTCTTCAATATTTTGGATTTTAGGAGGGTGAATAAAACAAAATGTTATGTAGGAAAATATTTTTATTAACAGCAAACTAAAAGGAGATCGCTAGTAAATAAATTTCCCCTTCGCTAGTAAAGATCGCTAGTAAAGTAAAATTTTCCTTTCGTATCTCCCAGATCAAATTTAAATTGATAATAATTTAAGAAATTGTGCAAATGTCTTCAATACTTTGGATTTTAGAAGGGTGAATAAAACAAAATATTATTTAGGAAAATATTTTTATTAACAGTAAACTAAAAGGAGATCGCTTCTTTGCATCATACTTCAGTTCACCCTAATATTAATTTTAAATATTCATTAAAGTTATTAAAAAACGCAAATGATAATGAAAAGGTCTGTGGTAATTTTAAGATCAGAAAAAATTGAGTTTGTTATTGTACAAGGATAATGCACGAGTTCTAAATTACGCTGAACAGAGAAATAAAACGACAATTTTAACGGCAAAGCTCAAGCTCTGTTTATAAAGTATTTGCGTGTTCTGATACTTTTAGGCTTTCTGCCTCAATTGTTATCCATGGGAAGCTTACATGACTCACCCATTTCTCGCAGGGGGGTCTGCTGTTAGATCTTTATTTAGTCTTCACGTCTGAATGCTCTCTATAGGGAACTTAAATAAATGGTTTAAGCCACGAATGCAATTTGTAATTTCCAACATAAGTGAGTAAAAAAGCAATTTATATTCCTTACACATGTAAACTTTTTGAAATTTTTCCGTTATAATACATTATCAATAAAAGAAGAGATTCCTTTTTAATAATATTCAATATAATTCAATGAAAAGCAGGCGGCGTGGGGGAATAAACTGATTTGAAAGGTCTAGTTCGTGTGAAGAAACTTACCGATAAATTCCTGAGAAAAATCCTAATTTGCAAAGAATATTTACTTATAAATGTAATACAAAAATTAATATATGAAATCGGAGTGCACATGATTAGGATTGTAATTCCAAGTTTCGTTAGGATACACTCTCTAAATCTTTATTAGCAAAGTATCAAACAATTATGAAAGAATACAACAAAATTTATCCAATATCTTTAAGTTATTAGAATGTCTGAAATTTTTTTTGGTCAATAATAATAAATTTTGGTGTTTTTTTGTATGCATAAACATAGCTGTTAAGAAAAAAAAACTTACCTTAGTTTAAAAATTTTAAACAAACATTTATGTATTAATTCTTTCAAAGCATGAATTTGTTTCACTTCTGTTAGAATTTGTCCCTTTTTTAATCTGTTTTATTCTGCTTTATTGTATTTGGGGCGTCTGTTATCTCAAATTAAAGAAATGAACTTCACAAATAAAATTGTATAAATACAATCTTTTTGAAGTTTTCTTAATTTATAATTGTTTCGTCAATAGCAGGCTCAAAAAGATTTCTGTAAAATGCAAATTTTGAAAAGTGTTTCATCATTTTATGAAATAGTTTATTTCTAAACTGACGGTACATTTTGTACAAAAGAGAATGATTTATACGTTAATATTTTACATAACCATTAGTACTTTACTAAAAAATTCAATAAGAGAAATATTTTTATTCAGCCTGAAAATTCTCAGAAAACCTATTTTAGAAGCATGAAAAGATTTATCGGTGTGGCTTATTCAGAAATTTTACCAAGCCAATACGAATGTAACTGTTCTTATCTCATGCAGATTTACACAAAATGGCATCCACTTTAAAAAATAACTTTATTTTGGGGACAGGATTTCAGCAGAATTTCAGTTATCTTACTGAAAAATTAATATGGAATCGATATTTGAGCAATTTTAATGTCAGTTTGAAATAATCCAACCGTTAGTGTGATAAAATCTTGCGGCTCTCTATGATGTTTATCAAAGCTAAAACGTCGTAAATTTTTTGTTACTTTATTTCCTCGTAAGTGTCAAAATCATTGACGAGAACCTCAAAGAATGGATGTTTGTCCTGATATCTTTTACATAAAGCCAATTGGAATCAGAGCAAGAAAAAAAGTAAATAGGTGCAATGAATAGTGTTCTGCAGGTTTGCTTTCTACTTATTCACATAACTAACCCGAACCAACCACTCGTACGAGAAACTAAAGTTTGTTTTTTTCATAGTTGCCCGCATGATTATGTGGCTCCGCTATTCTAAACAAATAGATAGCAGTGTGAGCTACATATCGCTTCTAAGGAAACAAAATCACGGGTGTGTCCTCCTCTTCTCAGATGTAATGTATGTTACGGTTATAAGTTTGTGAAGTTAGAACAGTGTCGGGTGTTTTAGAGACTGGAATGTAACATTATACTATTTATTCAAATTTCTAACAACCCATACGCATTTTGCAAAGGAATCATCGATGTCTCAATCATCTGCAAGGTAAGAATGGGAAATTTCTGAAAATGTGTTTTTACTTGCTAATTGAAAAGGATTTAAAAATCAAGAATATCGGCCAAAAGTGTTTTTGCCAATAATTTGAAGATAGATTTACTTTATAGGTATTCAAATGTAACTGTAGAAAAGCCTAATGGTAAAATTTTCTGACCTATTTATTAAGAAGCTGAGTAATACTTCACATGTTTTATCGCATTTGGAAATCAATACCTTTCACATAGTTATATTGTAAAGGTTCTAATTTAATCGTTTTGTTGTTTAGAGAAGTATATATTTATTGTAGTAAACCGTATAAACGTATTCACTATACATAAAATTGAAACTTGGTGGTATTATTTTTGCTTTGAGAATCAAGTTACATAAGGGAAAACTTAAAAGAAGGCGAAATTATGCATGTATTGTCCGAATTTTTTTTAAAAATCTGATAGTGACTAGTGGATAACAAATACGTAATGAACACTTCTTCAATTCCACAATGTGGAATTGAAGAAGTGTTCATTACGAATCTGTATGCTTCGTATGTTAATTAACTTAAGCACCTTCACTTCAGCAGGTATTAAAACATTTGGGATTTAAGATTGATTCCACAATGTGGAATTGAAGAAGTGTTCATTGCGTACATTTGATAGTGTTTGCAAGGAGAAATCCAGATAAGAGCTGAAAACTAAGCTCCAAAACTTTGAATTCTCTAAAATGTATTCTCTAAAATGTATTCTCTTAAGAGATAAAAGTAGTGTAAAATTTCATACCCGCGAGTAAAGAAAGCAACTTTATATCCGGATATTTCAAAAATTATTAAAATTATTCGCAAAAGACGACTTAACATAATGCCTGTATGCTTCATATGTTAATTAACGTTGGCATGTTCACTTCGGCAAGTATTAAAACGATGGAAATTTAACTATACATATGAAACCTTCAAACTAAAACCGAAGCCTAAAGTTATTAATCAATAAGCAATGAGTATGACTTATTAAGTTAATCATTGATAAATTTAAACAAACCATTTATGGTGTAAGGAATAGTACACTGTTTTCAAAAGAAAAAACAGTCTGCTTATCGTAAGATTTAGTGGAAAGTAATATTTAGTCTAACTTCACACGTTGTTTAAAATTTTCTTATAAATGGTAAAACTAATTTACTTATTGTTACAAATTTATACATTACTGCATAACATTGCAAATTTTGTAGAATTTCTTTGAAATCGGTAGCGTTTGTTGATAGTTGATAAAAAAAATCAGGTCAGTTTGAAGCTTTTGGGGACAGAAATGTTCAATCGGCGAGAAAAATGATTTTCAGCTTTTTGGTAACCTAGATTTTTCATGATTGTAAAAACAATAACACGAATGAGGAAATGAGTTTTACAAACGTTGCGGTTAGTTGATTATAAGACAAATATTGCCTAAATTTGAGTTTAGTTAACACATTTATAGTAATAATAATAAGAGAATTTCGTAAATTAACCATGAATCTGCACTTCAAAATTTCATAAACATCTTACAAGAATTCTCAAACAAAAACGAAACATTTGAGCGAGATGGGTTGTTGATTTTATTGATGGTTCTTTTTATTACGGCAATGAGCAGAATACGTTTAAAAGACTGAGTTTCTCACGTCCAAGTTCCTTTTCAATTTTATTACATTACAGGAAATAATTGGGGACATAGTAAATTATACATGTTTAATTTTGAATAGTATGATTTCCGTTAAGCATTAAAATTTTGTTATATATATATATATATATATATATATATATACTCAATAAGAGAGTGTTACAGGCTTAAACTGAATGAAACAGAACTCTTGAACTTTTTACTATTTAATAAGTATTTAAAGCGCTTGCAATTAATAATTATTATTATGAACATAGTTAGAATGGTTGGAAAAAAATATTAGACCCACCAGAATGGAAAAACAATAATTTTGCTTCAGATGTTGTTGGTAAAATATATCTTTTGAAAGTTTTCATAATAATCCTTTTTTATACATTATTTTCCTCTGTTTTAATTAATATATTGACGTTTTACAAAGACTTTTCTTGATGAAAATATCAATGAAATTACGTTTTACTTTGTACTTTGATTTTTTAAAAATAGTTTCCGATAGGGATATGTAAACTTGTCCCTTGTTAATTTAATGAGAATACTTTGCCTTTTTAATTAATTACTTATATTTATTTACTAAGAAAAGAAAAGTAAAGAAACGTTCTCTGTATACACTTGAAATATCTACGTTTTTAGATCACTGTCTGAAATCTTTGAAAACTATTAATTTAATTATGCGTAAAAAGAGTTACCGAGAAACATGTATCTGAAATTCTAATACAAAAAAATCTAAAATGTAAAGCTACTGTATACGTTTTACAATAACCTAACATACTACATATTATTCTGAAAAAGTTTACAGTGTTTATATTATCTTCAACTTCTGAAAATCATTTCTTTTCGTAACACTAAGTTTTTAAATATTTCCCTTCCTTTGAGCAATAAATTCTTACAATGAGGATATGGATTCCTTTGTCGTTAGCTTGTAATGATCTATCAAAGGATTCAAAGGGATATTTTGCCCAGTAAACAGATTTTAAGCCTGCCTCAGAAATTACGAAACCTTGAATTATCCTGGTCAGTGTTCTTTCAAAACGTAGTAAGCATCTAAATTTTCTCTCTGAGCCTCAAAAAGAAAAGAGTGTTCTTAAATTCAAGATCTTACATTAAAATCAAGGCTTCTCGCACGCTTGTTTGAACAACCAATCACTTGGAACTTGTTACTTACTGAGGACTATATATCAAAACCAATAACCTATTCGTGGGTAAATGTCTTTTCCTCACGTTTAGAAAGCGTTAATAAATCGTCCTCAGATGTAAACAGTTGGTACTTGAGGAACATTCTAAGTGACTTTTAGAGTATTCAAATGCATCAGTTGAAAGACCTGCAAATTTAGCTGTGTTAACTGCTTTTGAAAAATCTCTTTTGACTTTCTTGTGAGTTTCTCATCAAGAGAAGCTTTAAGTTTTCTTTGAGAATTTATGAAGTCCTACTCTCTAAAGTTATATGGGAAAGAAATCTCTATAATTATATGGAAAGAATGGAAAGTATGATTTTAAATATATAGGATTTAATTTTCTTCTGGGTGTGATTGCTTATTCTGTATTTATAAAACCAAGAAAAAATTACCTCAATTTGAGGACAAACTTGTGGAGCTTTGCGAGCTATATTGAAGTTATTTTAAAAGACCTATACAGTCTGAAGAAAAGAAAATTTACAAACAATATATTTTAATGCTTGTCAAATCTACTTTTAAACTAAAATGGCTCCATATAGAATTTTACTGAATCAGTAAAAATGAAAAATTTGAGCGTTGCATGAAAGAGAGTCACCAATGACTCAATAATATTGGAAAAGTTAATCCCTTTTATATGGTTTAGCCCTTTTTATATTTTTGTATGCTAAAGAGTTTTACATTGTAAACGCCCTCATCAACGATTTCACTAAGTATGTGTTGAATAATATTGCCTTATCTATCTACAATGAAGACTGAGGAGAAATAGCTTACGCCAGAGTCAATTTTAGTGATGTAAACAGTTACAGAGCTAACACCATGTATACCTATCCAAATTTTAGAGAACTGGATTTCCATCCGAAAAATGCTTTATCGTATAACAGGTAAGTTCCTTTGTTACACTTTTCAAATAACATTGTTAACTTTATAATGAGTTTCTTATTTATTTATCATATATGTTGAACAATACAAGGAGAATTGTGGGGGGCTTCCCAATGAAATAATTTTTATATAACTACTAGCGTGTAGTTAAAAATGTCCTGTATTTGCAACAAAAATATGCTTGGAATTGAGTAATGTTATTATAATTATATTCTAGATATCATAAAATTTCTAAGAAGTTAATTTCCAGCAATTAATGAAGAAAAGTAATGTTTAAAATCATTTATTTGCAATTTACGTAAAATAGGTAAATAAATGTAACTCATAAAGGGACATAATAGAATTCTAGAATATAGGAAAAATTGTGGGTGTTTCTTATATTTTCTTATAATATTATTTATATTTTGACCATTAAGGTTCATACATCTTTTAGCACTGTACTTTTGAACGCCATTGTAGGTCTTTATAGTAAGTACTCAAAAAGATGTATATGTATATACACCGGAACGCACACACACATACATGCATACGTACATACATACACACATATATATATATATATATATATATATATATATATATATATATATATGTGTGTGTGTGTGTGTGTGTGTATGCATACATATATTTAATATACAGTGAAACTTCTCTATGGCGGCCGGTAATGGTCCCCGAGAAAAAGTGGCCGTTTTGAGAGGTGGCCGGGGAGAAGGTTTTTTTTCCATAACATTGGCTCTATGGAGTCTTTATTTGGGTCTGAACAAAATATGGCCATTTAGAAGGATGAACGACTAGAGAAGTATACGAGAATAGTTTTTTCCCTTGATAATATCCTTTTAATGAATAATTAAACGTGCACTTGGAAGTAAAAATAATCTCAAGAATTTCTAAATTTGTTGACATAAAAAAAGCTTTTTGAGAGCTATAAAATTTTAAAGTCACGAATGCCATTTAAAGCCGTCCTTCAATTCATTTAAAGTAAGAATCATCGTCAATTTTTCACAATTCATGCCTGCATAATTGCTTACAACACAGATTACATAAAACCTGATTTTTTGTAGTTACATTTCAGGGTCATGCAACAAAGCATCTTCAACAAAAATATTTTATCAGAGAACTATTAATTTTTCTCGAGAATAAAAGACTTAGCTTACTGACTTTGTGATAATAAGGAAGTATTTCCCGAAAGAAGACAATGAAATAACTGTCAATGGTTCTCTGCCATCATTACCTGTTCTGTCTTTATAAAGTCAGAACAAAGAGTTTCTCTGCTTAATTCTAGATATTTTATTCAAATTATGAAATCATGGCCTTTATTTCAGGATAATGTTTTAATAGAACAAATACTCGAACTTTATTCTATAGTTTTGAAATCATTGCTGTAATCTTTTCACACTTCAAGTTTGGCTAAAATAGCTTGATTCAACTGTTAATTCAGTTTAAATATAGCAGCAGAATGTGGAAGTAAGTCCTCGTTTTCATGATTTAAAAATACACATTTTAATACCTGGGAGAATATTTATTATTTACTAATACAGACTCTTAAAAATATTGAATAAAAATTAACTAAGATCCCTTCACATATACAGAAAACGCGTTTATTTCTATTCGACACAAGGGCAGTTCTATATTTTTCATCTATTTATATACTTTGGTAAGAATTTAGACTTCGAATTTAAACATTCCTAGTTTAAGGCTTACACTTTTTATTTGGACGTCGACTTATTATAAACACTTTTTATCCATAATTATTGGGAGTAAACGTTTGATATACCAAAAATTGGTGTTTTCATCTTTGAAATTTTGAGTTCAACAATCTCACAGAGAAGGGGGGAAAATATGTTGTGGTTAATATAACGATTTACATTGGAAATATGCCAAGTCAAATAAATACTGCTTTTATAGCGTTCTATAAACTGAAAATTCTATCTTTTGTTCCCCCCTGCTCTTCCTTTTGACAATTTTCGAAACTTTTACAATGAGATCTTGTTTTGTTTTTTTTATTTATGAAAAAAATAGCACATTTACTTGGAGATTTTCTGGACTCAGTTTCTTATTTAATATTTGGGTCTCATAGCAAAAAAGGAATAGAAAATTAAATGATGAACCGCTTTGAAATCTGGTGCCTACTGATAAACTAAACAATTATTTTCATCATTAGATATGTAATTTTGTATTTAATTTTCTAACATTTTACATTACATTCTCCTGTTTATTCCAACCAAATTTTAAATATTCTGAGGAAGTGTTCTAAGTTATATATTTTTTCTTCAAGAAGAGCAATATATTTTATACAGCTGTAATTAAAAATACCGACTTGAGAAATTGCGCCGCTTGGAGAAATTGGTTTGGGAGAATTTAGTAAATTTCATCATGAAAAACTTTATCGTTGATTTTTTGGTTGTTTTTTGAGTACGATACTGGGATTTTTTGGTTCAAGAGGGTTATCCAGATTAATTGAGTTAATGGAAATTTTATTTGCTAGAAATCTGCTAATTCAACGTAGAATCAATAGAACTTGAGTTTATTGGAAAAAATCGTCTATGTTTGGCTATTTTAATGAATAAATATAATTTGGGTTTATTTTATAGTGTACAAATCGTGACGAAAATACCACAGTGAAGCCTTTTTTTCTGCTAAATATTTGTTATCTGGAATGAATGAATTAAAAACCATGTTTTAATACAGAGATGCTCAGAGATGCGTCTGAGATTTTTGATTATTCCTGAAAAATACATTTTTTGTAGATAAAAATGCAAACAGTTATGCAAAAAGAAGATTTGTGTAGAAATATGCCTTTGAAGTTGAAAGTAGAAATTAAACGGTATTTAAAAGTTGTTTCAACTTGCATAGCTTAGATTCAAACTCTTTTCATGGCCTGAATTATTTTTGATTACTCGAGATCAATCAATTTAATTACCTCATTCTTTAACTGCGATCTTTTTTTTACATGGTAATTTTAAGGTTTTTTCGGTAACGAATACCCAATGTTCTCTTTAAGACAATATAACACTCCATAAACAATAGACCTCATTGTACGTCGTAAGGCAAAATGCTAAATGATATGTAAATGACAGTTTGATGATGCTTTCAAATACTGATATTAAAAAATAATAAGATACAAATAATACTAAACACCGTATAATTTCAACTAACTGGAAACAGCCATTTATTATCATAAAAGGGGAGAAAAAAATTTAAGTACATGGTTCAAAGAATCGAAAGAAAGTTTTTCTAAGGGATTCATGATTGTTGCTGGTTTTTCTTATAATGGCAAGTTAAAAATAAAGAGAGTGGAAAAAAAATGTCAAGATTAACTCCAAATACTATCAGGAACATATTTTATCGCCAATTTTTCTGAATGAAATACCATCGCTTTACCCACAGTGCCATCAATCTGTGAGACTCCATCAGGACAAAGCTTGCAGTCACACATCAAAATCCACTGTAAATTTCCTAAAGGAAATGGAACAAAAAAAATGGTATCAAGGGCATACCCTTCACTGATATCCCTACTAAATCTCCCGATGTATCACCTATGGATTTTTGGGCTTTCAGACTTTTAAAATCTGCATTATCCAAACGTCGTCCCAAAACCCTTACAGGACTCTGGAAAGCTGTTCAGGAGGAATGGGATAGAATACCTCTTCTGACACTTCAAAAGGCATTATTATCCTGGAAATTGCGGTGTCGAAAGATAGTTCAGAATAAGGGATGTCAAATAGAACATTTAAAACACAAGAATTTTATGTAATTTAGTTTTGTGAATACAATATACATCGTCTAAAAAATGGGTGAACAGCCTCTGTATATATATACAGGTAGCCGTCCTACAGCACGGCATCTTACAATACGGTTTCGATAGGATAAATTGCGGGAACCCTCGTATAGCACTGCAACCTATAATACGGTTTCTCTCTAACACGATAAAAAAATTTCGAAAACCTTTGTAGAACACTGTTCTTCTATAGCACTAGATAACATGATTTTTATTTAACACTTATAAAAACTAAATTATCTTAAAATAATGACGGGAAGGAATAATGAACTATAGTGGCTTTACATGGAAATGTACAAACAAATTATAATTTATTCATTTATAACTCCATAAAATTACAAGAAGACCTAAGCTTAGCTGAAAATCTTGAATCGTTTTTCCTGAAAGAAGCCGAAACTTCAAAAGGGAGCTGCAAAATTGTCCATCTCCATACCGCGAATCTGCAATGAATTTGTAAAAACAAGCAAATAAACCAAAATAACAGATTTTTTAAAGAGGGTAGAAGGTGCAAAAAATCTAAATGAAGAAAAAGGTTCTGAAAGTGAAGGTGATATCGTTCAATCAAAAAACGTTCTTGTTTGATTGTACGGAGCAGTGATGAGGAAGAAATTTATTAAATTAAGGTCGTATTAATTGAAAATAATATTTTTGGTTTCTTTTTATTTTATGATACACATACATTTATATTTTTAATAAAAATTAAGTTGCTTATATGGAATTTTTAAAAAAAGTTTGTTCCTAATAAGTTTTCGGAAAGTAACCCCCCTTTTTTGAACTGTCTCTGGGTCTCATATAACACGGTTTCACACAACACGGCATTTTCTAGGAACCTATCTACCGTGTTATAGGAGGGTTACCTGTATATATATATATATATATATATATATATATATATATATACATAACACATGCATACATATACATACAAAAGAGGTAAGAAACGATAAGTAATCCTGCGTTAATAAACAGCGGTAGTTTCGTTAGAAGAGACTATCTGAATTTTTTTTATTATTATTTTGGGAGGGTTTAAGCCTCTTTTCAAGCCCCTTAAAGTTCGAATTTTCTTTAAAAAAGATTTCTTAGCGAGCACTTAGAGCTTACGAGGAAACATCCTATAAAATTCCAGCCTCCTAGGCCTTATGGTTCCAGAGATACAGTGATGAATGAGTTAGTGAGTGGTATTTGGCTTTTTTTTTGGGTAAGATGTTTTGAGTCCTTATCTAAACGGAGAGTCCAATCAGACGCTGAACAATTTTACTCCAGTATTTTCATCATATCATGATGTTATAAGTTAGACAGTTGTCATTAAAGCAAGTTGCCGCACCTATTAGAAAATAATGCTGAATTTTCAATCTGTGAACTCTCATCCTTTGTTTTATATGATTATATATTTTTTCTGCCTTGGTTACGAGTAAAAGTACATTAACGAACTAGAGGATTATGGCCATCTGAAGTCGAGGTTTTAGACTGTAATTAACGGAGAGGAAGCAGAACTATTGCAGACTTCTATATGGTGTAGTTCTATACCGAGACTTCTAGATTTTACAAGAAATTTTTTATTTGAAGAAAAAAATGGGTGAGATTCTTATAAAAGATTAATATTTTTATATCAAATATTTCCAACAGACATTATTAGGGAAATCTGCAGGTTAATAATTTAGTAGCATGTATTATAGTGCACAGATTTTAACTTTGTTTATAAGAAGTTTTGAGTCCGTATATAAAAGGAAAGTCCAACCAGACGCTAAACAGTTAAACTCCAGTATTTTCATCAGATCATTATGTAATAATTAAGACTGTTTGTTGTCTTTGAAACAAGTTGCCGCACCCATTAGAAAACAATATGTAATTTTCGATCTGTGAACCCTCATTCTTTGTTTTATAGCTTTATATATTTTTTCTGCCTTGGTTACGAGCACAAAAGACATTAACGAACTAGAGGATTATGACCTTCTGAAGTCGAGGTTTTAGACTGCGATTAACAGGAAAGAAGCAGAACTATTACATAAGTGTCAAGTAAAACCAAAGAAGTTAGGCAAATTTGTTTAATTAAAATGTTACCTCAAATATATCTATGGTGCCCGGAATAAAGGGCTTAAGTAAAAAAAAAAAATGATTTTTAGATATTTGTTAGTATTGATAAGACAATTTTAAAAAAATCTTTTGACTTGTATAAAAGGCGTAAGTCTATCAATTTTGTATACAAAAGTACATTTCTGTGTACTTTCTGTGTGACTCAAGTCGAAATTATTGTTCTGCGATTGCTATACAAGCCAATAACTTGGTATGTTTAAATCACTGTTTTTGACTTAAGGCCTGTATACCGGGATCCATAGATATGGTATATTACCATTCAGTTTCACATTAGAATACTGAAAGTCTCAATTTCCCACATAAACACGCTGTTACTAATTTTCAGAAAAAAAGAAGTCAAATTTTTTTCTACATCAAGCAATGAATTATTTATCTTAATGATAAAAATACATGAGTAAGGCAAAAAAGTTTAAAATATAATTTCAAAGGAAATACAAATGAAAAGAGAGGTAGAATCTTCTGGATTTACATAATTTTCCTAATTATTTAGTCGTCGAACTTCAACTTCTGATCTCAGAAGATAACACTAGAGAGATTTTCATAAAATGGGATTTCCAAGAAAAAAATTAATTTAAGATGTTTTAATGCAATATTTTTTCATTTATCATTATTTCATAATGTTTTTAACATATTTAAATGCAAGCATACTATCTAAAAAACGCTTTAAGAGGTCCGTCAGGAGAAGCAATATCGAGAATTGCATATTCTATAATAGAAAAAAAATGTCTTAATTCGATGGATACTTTAATGTTACATTTCTAAGCGATATTATTTGACATATAGTTTGGTGTCACTGCAAAAAACAATAATAGATAAGTTTGAAATGACTGTTCAGCTTAATTATTATTATATAATATTGATTGTTTAGGCATATTTAGGGCTTATTTGCCGAAGTTTAAATAATGTACAAACATAGAATTATAAATTAATCTATTACTTCGTTAAATTTTCATCATTTATGTAATTTTAAATATCATCCCTAAAATTAAATGAGTTTTTGTCCCGAAAGTGTGTTTTTTTAATATAATGTTTATTCTGACTGCATATACTTTCAATAAATTACCTTTTAATGTTAGAATGTTTTAATGTTTTTTGTTAGAATCTTACCAAACTGCTTGAATTTTACTAGTTTGTTTAATTAGTTAGCATTAATCTGTTCATGAGTTAAACATATTCCTTAAAAGCTCTTTACTATTTAGCGCTTCAGGGAAGAACATATGCCATTCTCTAAATTACCTCATAATATTTTATTCAATTATTAAATCTTTCTGAGTTTTTTAAAAATTATTATTATAAAATAAACTTACGTGATATTTTATTACATGTTTACAAACTTTTTATCTAATATAGTACAATAATGCTCATGAAACATTTTCAGGAGCTTAAATATCTTTAAAATCAATAAAGAAAAAAAACTCACCAAGTAACATTTCATAAAACAGTTTTGCGCGAAATAAGTGAAATTTTGTATATTCTTTTATAAAATATTAATTCTGTATTGACCTCTAAGAATGATATGGTTTAGCAAAGTATAAAGTATTATCTAGAGTTTTATTTTTAAATGCAGTTTTCTAATTGCATATTAGATTATTAGCTGCATGTTGAGAAACTGCTTGAGTTAATTAGCAATGAAACTGATATTGAGTCCTTGAATGAATATAGTTTGAATGCAACTCGATAGATGGCAGCACTACAAAAATGTAAGCTCATTCAGAACCGTTGTAGGAAAATTAAACCTATTTAACAAACGTATCAGAAAAAAATCCTGCGAGTTTATCTTCTTTTTTTATTTGTTACTGAAGCGTAAACCCGTTTTTTTTTTTTCACTTATTCAGGACACATTGAATCAAATCTTGAAAGCAAAATGTTACATTTAACACAGATTGAGGCTAAATATGATGATTTTCCAGCCTTTCTTTAAAACAAACAAACAAACAAACAACAACAAAAAAAAAAAAAACTCTTCTCTTTTGATTTCTTTCACTCTACCCTCCCATTTTTTAAAACAGATTTATGTCAGAATATTTTCTTTAAAAAAACTTTATTAATTGCCCTTTGTGCAGATATTGCTTTGTAAGCATTCGTTCTGATGAAAATTTTCACATTTTAAGCGATAACTGTATTTTTACTGAAAGACTCATACATCTCAATAACAATTGTAATATATTTATAGTTAGAATATTTTTTTCGTTTCACAATTTATGTATGAAAAGAAAATTTACAAAAAAATTGTCTCCGAAAACTAATTCAAAATAATGGAATTAGGTATATAACGTAATAATACAATCACTTCCGAAGTTTAGCTCTGAAAGTAGCATTATATGCAGTGTTATGTCGTACAAGAATATAACCCACGGAAAATAAATCTAAAATAATTTTATAATAAGAAAATGAGATCATACAGAATCAATCTATTAGCATTAATATCATAAATTAGGAAGCATAGAAAAAGCTTAGGAAGCTTTTGGAATGCTCTGCTGTATTTTCGTTGTTGGACTAAACGTCTATATGTAGTGTTATGTCGTACAAGAAAATATAACCCATGGAAAATAAACCTAAAATAATTATTTAATAAGAAAATGAGATCATGCAGGATCAGTCTATTAGCATTAACGTCATAGATTAGGAAGCACAGATTAGGAAGCTTTTGGAATACTCTGGTGAATTTTCGTTGTTGGACTGGACGTCTATATGTAGTGTTATGTCGTACAAGAAAATATAACCCATGGAAAATAAACCTAAAATAATTATTTAATAAGAAAATGAGATCATGCAGGATCAGTCTATTAGCATTAACGTCATAGATTAGGAAGCACAGATTAGGAAGCTTTTGGAATACTCTGGTGAATTTTCGTTGTTGGACTGGACGTCTATATGTAGTGTTATGTCGTACAAGAAAATATAACCCATGGAAAATAAACCTAAAATAATTCTTTAATAAGAAAATGAGATCATGCAGGATCAGTCTATTAGCATTAACGTAATAGATTAGGAAGCACAGATTAGGAAGCTTTTGGAATACTCTGGTGAATTTTCGTTGTTGGACTGGACGTCTATATGTAGTGTTATGTCGTACAAGAAAATATAACCCATGGAAAATAAACCTAAAATACTTATTTGATAAGAAAATGAGATCATGCAGAATTAATTTATTAGCATTAACGTCATAGATTAGGAAGCTTTTGGAATGCTCTGCTGAATTTTCATTGTTGGACTGAACGTCTAACTGGTGCATCTCTAAGCAGTCAAAAAAGGGACTCTTATTTGTTTCATTGAAAGAACCTCAACATGGGGGGTGCCCCTCCCCTGGGGAAGTGTGAGGGATATTCAGGGTGGCGCTGATGGTTAGCAAAAAGTATGGCTAGAATATATTTTACTAGCGATACTTAAGCTTTGTTCACCTAAGGAGGTGCAGGGTCTGAAGGCCATCCAAAGGGGGACGCCTGGAAATAAAAAGAGCTATAAGCGATTCACACAGATTATATGTGTGATTCGTTTCTCCAACATCGATATTCAGCATGGGTCCGAGGAAGAGAGATTCTTTCTGAGCTCATATCTTAAGACGAGCCCGGTATTAGCACCATACCGGGACCGTGGGATCCCAACCCCCGCTTCCGTCTGTCTTTTTAGGACTAATCATGGAGTACAGAAACAAACGAAATGACCCTAAGGACTAAATTTGTTCTCAGAAGGCAAAATGTTATAAGTCACTTTTCTTAAAAAAATGAGTTTGTCACATTCCGGATTCTCGTTCCCCGATATTTTCTATTAACTGTAACTACTGTAGGTAATAGCCAACTATTTTTCTGAAACATTGGTACCACGTTTGCTCATGTAAAACAAATTACTGATTTTTCAGGACATCTTGAATCTTAGAATTGCTGTCACGTAAATTTCTTATAACATTTCCCCATCTGAGTACAGAAATGTAACGTCAACGGCATCCACGTTGAGTTATTCAGGTATACCGTCATTACAATTTGCTATCAGTTTTTTTAACTAGAAGAAAAGGATATTAATATCAAGAAAAGTAAAAGTAATAGGTTTTCGCTCCAGAAACCTCCAATATTCTTGAAAGAAATGAAAGTTATGTACATTAGCATAGATATGTTTATTTAGCCGTATGTTTTGATTGTCGTGACACTTTGACATCAAAATCATATATTTGAGGTTGGTTTCATTTCTCCTAATGCGATACAGCAGTCAGGTCCCCACGGCATGGATCTCTAGTTCGTGGCCATGAAACTAAGTTAACGTTAGGTTGATTTTTTTTTCAGAATTTCTTTTGTGGAGGATTTGGTGTTTTTGACGGTTTAGTTTATTTTTAAAATCAAGCTAATCAGAAATATGCCTTTTGGTTGATTGGTAATGTTGGTCTAGATCTTAAGTATATTCCTTATATATATATATATATATATATATATATATATATATATATATATATATATATATATGTATATGTATATATATATATATATATATATATATATATATATATATATATATATATATATATATATAATATGTATATATATATATATATATATATATATATATATATATATATATATATATATCCAATGGCAAGAGAATATGACAAACTTCTTACAAACATCTACAGCAAAGAACACAAGGAACAATATGAGAAAAAAGTCAAAGTCTTATCAGCAGGGCTCTAGCACTCCAATATCTTTTTGCCTCGGAGTCCCTATGCAGAGCCGAGCAATCTTGGATATGGTACCAGTCCATAACCTCGTCCTTTCCACAGAGAGGGCAATTTGGGCTGCCACAAATGCCAGTGTGGTGAAAATGCCACGCCAGACAGTCGTGGCCTACTGCAGGTCTGAATTCCGAGACATTTCTCTCACGAGATTTAACCGAATTCTTTTGGTCCAAAATCCTCATTATATATATATATATATAATATACATACTTAAGTCAAAGAAATGCAAAATGTTCTTTAGCATCATCTTAGTGAGTTTAAATTAGTTTATTTTTGTTGCATTGATTAGTACTATATTTTGCTCTTGAGCATGGAAGTCGCTTTGTACGGTTAGAATTTTCGTTTTTCATATTCATTTCAGTTCATTAGTAGAAGTAAATAACTGTACATTAGCTTAACTTATTTAAAAGCTAAATACAAGCATGAAATGCCAAGAATGTAGAGAGGAATTATGAACATATAGAAACCGTCTTCCAAACACAAAATTATTCTAATGTGGCTGCTTTTTCTTTAATTGTACTAAGTTGTTTCGCATTTTTATGTTCATATTTATTAGAGACAAAAAATTAAATTATAAAAGTCTTTTATTCACAGAGTTCCGTATCACTATACATTGGGGATGTTACGACACGCTGTATTCATTTCAAAAAGCAATGAATGTAACAACATTGTTAAATGAAGTCCTTTAAAGAATAGTGCATATGTCACAATCAGCAGATAGGTTTTGTTCTACTTGTTACTTTTTCCTTTTTAAATGGCATCAAAAGATCACTTTCCTATTTAATATAAGGTAGAGGTAGAAAGTAATTTCCTTTGCTTACCTGCTGGGAAATGCGAAATTTTTCATCATTTAAATAATAATCCAGTTACTTGTTTTCTTATTATTAGAGATAAGGGAAATATCACAATTCATTTCCTAATAAGACACAGGTACAAAGCATATTTTTACTTTTCTGGTTGTGTAATGACTGTCCTTTTAATATTGCGTATAATATTTAAACCAACTGCAAACTAATTTCTTTATTTCCGGTAAAATCGAAATATGACACGGGACAGAATTTAGGTAATGTTGGAAATCATGCTTGTGATAATAAGTCAAGAATTTCTCTTCAAAATCTGTCAACTATTTAAAAAGCTTATAGAAATAGGCAATGGCATCTTCTTATCTCCATCATAGCAAAGAAGTTTGCAATCTTCAAAATATCACTGTAATCATTTCTCTTTATTTAATCTAAGACTTGTTTTTTTCAAAATAGAGTATGCCCAATTCCTTTTTTTTCAATTTAAAGCAGTGTTTTGTTTCTGTCTATTGTTGTGTGTGACTATAACGAGATGTTTATGTCGCAAGTACATTGGTTTGCTGACACAGAATACTTGTTGATACCTTGAAATCTATGCCTGTTCAACTGAAATTTTTAGATTATACTTTTTCAGGAATTTTTCTTAAATTAAATTTTGTTTCACTGATTGTGGAGTTTAATTATCCAATAACTTCTTACTTCAAAAACATTTTACTGCTTTCAATGAATGATACGTATATGCATGAAAAGATTTAGAACAAAACAGCATATGTGCAATGTTATTTGCAATTTTTTTTTAAACATTTCTTGCTGAGGATCGTGATTAACATGTTACAGACGTATATGCAAATAATTATTAAGTGAACGCGTGAAAGCGTACTATTCGTAAGCTTTATTAAAAAAAATTTAGTGTTCCACAATCCATTTCTTAGTTATGATAGCTATTGTAAAAATTAAACTAATCTCTTGATTTGTTCTAAAAAGAGAGATGCACTTTAAACAAAAAAATTCACTTAAACTTGTATTACCAATTTCCTTCCCAATCACAGCAAAAGAGGCGTTTTGTCCTATTAACATTTCTTTCCCATTTCTGGATGAAGTTGAATATTTGTGATTATGGTAAAGAATCGAAAAGTTTAACGGTAAGCTACAAAAGCCACAACAACCTAACTAACGTAGTCTGTCTGAGTAGGCTATGATGTTTAAGTGTTTAATAGAAAACATCTGCTACCATTAATACGTAATGATGACCTCTCAGCTGTTAGCCAGCTTTTATCTCTCAGAAATGGCAGATGATTGTAAAAAATACAACAAAGCTAAAACTGAGATAAAACAGCTCATAACATATTTTTCAATCTCGGGAGAGCAATTTTAGACCAAACTTGTTCTTTCCATCTAAGATGGAGGTCAAAAATAGGAAATATAGATACACGTGGAAATGGAAATTCTGTGATACATATCAGCTAGTAATGCTGACCCAAACTGATTTTTCGAGTGTGTTTTTACTGAATTCATAACACTAAAATTTCAAGTTTTTCAAAATCAGTTAATTAGCCTTAATTCATAAAGTGATTTTGAAGCATATATTTTTATGTTTAACTTTCTAAAGCTTTTATATGTTTCAGTTTTTTTTTTTGCAAACTCATAATGACTTTTTTATTTTTCCGTTCAATTTAAGAAGTTTGCAATTTTTTTAAACATAACTCTTTTTCTTTTAGGAATTTAATACATTATTTGAATATTTAGATTACTAGACACGTGATCTTTAGAGAAGAAAAGCATAATGTAGGATTACTCCTTATTTGTTTTCTCTGCTAATTTTAATGCACACCGATTCAAGTTTCTGCTCTTTGGGAGAATGTAATAATAAAATTTTTGGGGGTGTTTAGAATTTAATTTCATACCTTTTTGCCTTTAGATACCGGGTTTATGTTACGTATCTGATCAATCCCTGCGCTTATATATAGCATTTATAAACTGATCATCATAAATATACAAAAGAACCTTAACCACTAAACAAGAATTATTCACAATTACACGACGTCTGTTGATAAATAATATTTCAACGTAAAAAATTTCTATTAGAATATATGCTTTCATTCTAAAATAAATCCATATGAAGAAGTATCTATACATACAAAAGTTTTTCCAAAAGAAAATATCTGCAAAATACTGTATAAATAATACCTACATTGCATGTACATTCATGTATTCAGAAACATAACATCAAAGCATACACTTTTAACTTTTCAGAAATTTTAAGCACAGATTTTTTAAAAAGTTTTATCATGTTCATATGCATACAATTTACCTCCTGTGCCTACATTAGAAGCATAATAATGTCAGTCAATAAAATGTTTGTTAAAAGTTATCAAGCTGCTATTTCTGAAAGAAAATAAAAATGATGATACTAGGCTGACTTCTATTAAAACCTTAGAAAACGTTAGTCTCACTTTATGAATATATATATATATATATATATATATATATATATATATATATATATATATATATATATATATATATATATATATATATATATATATATATATATATATATATATATTTAATGTAACAAGAAAACGCGTCTTCCTAAATTACTTTACTTTAAAGCATATTCTCTTGTTAATAAAGCACGACCCCTTTTCCAAAATTGTAACCTAAAAGTAAAATAAGATAATTTATCGTAGCCCTGTAGATCATTAAGCAGGCATGTGAAATATCTGAACTCAATAACATCCCCAGATATGAGTGTGTAAGTTTATGAGATTCCGAATGTCAGTGTAATGTCAAAATTCTTGAAGAGCCCTCGAACCACTCTGGATTTATGCGTTCTATAACGTCGAAACCGCACTTTACAAGAACTTTATGGCCACTTATCCTGCGCCCAGGTCAATAGGTTGCAGTTCTAACAAGCACGGGATCTAGCAATAAAGTAATCCCCGGGATAACCGAAGTGGACACGTGAACTCCACGAACCTAAATACGCCCAATTAAAAATTAAGTAGTTTAGGCCCTCTGGCGTCAATATCGCAAAACACCCATTTAATATTGCCTGAATGGAAGACTTCTCGCTCTTCGCTCCTAAATCTCGTTGCTGTAGGACCTGCTGTCAACAATCCGGTGGTGGCAACGCTCTTCTCTTAACTCTCCAATGTAAGCACTGCTGTTTTCCCGTCCCGTCCTGGCATGGACGCCGGACAAGTCCAGTGGTCACTGCAGCTAATGCCTTCTGATAAATAAAAGACGTCTTGGAATTTGTGTATTTCATCAATGGCTCCATGTGTGTTTCTGTCTTAAATTTCTTCAGTGCTTTCCTGGATCAACACTTTGCCTGACTGCATCACTCCCTCGTGCTGACTGCATCTCCCATAAGTTCTACACATCAATTCCCTTGTGTTAAATATTCCGAATGTGATTATTATCACACACACACACACACACACACATATATATATATATATATATATATATATATATATATATATATATATATATATATATATATATATATATATATATATAAATGCTTTATGCGCATTGTGCTTGTGTGTTTGTAAATTGGTGCACATAGATATATATTCATGTATATGCATGTGTGTTGGTGTCTATATAAATTTAATATTTTTGAAAACTACCTCTTTAATGGCATGGGTTTCTTTAAACAGATAAAGGGTATCCCAATGGGTAATAGCTTTTCTAGTGCATTTACAAACATTTTCTTACATTCTTACGAAACTGAATTTCTTAACTCAAATAATGTTACCGAATTTAGGTATATTGATGAGCTGATCATTTTTAACTGTAACGATTTGGAATTTCTTAATCAAATCTACCCAAAGGAACTAACTTTAAACAGGACTAATGAAAATAATCATTTTGCGACTTATATGGATATAAAAATTAAAATTCAAAATAGCGTATTAAAAATTTGGATATATGATAAAAGATCTCGGTATACGTCGTCCCGCCAACAAAGGCATCCAACTGGCGTAGTACCTGATGATTCTATCGTCTTCGGGCGCGATATCATCCCACCGCGCACGGAGTGCGCAGGTACGAGTTTGTTTAGGACTTTACGGAGCTACAGGTGTAACGCCACATGGCGGAACTCCGGGCCCCTACGTCCATTGTCACTCTTAGCCCGAGCCATCGCCCGGTTTCCAGCCGAGACTACGTGGAAGTGGTGACAGCCGAAGCCTTGATGGTGCTACGGTGATTTGCTCAGAGGATCCCACTCCCCCAGGCGAATCAAAGTCGCGCTCTCCGTTACCAAGCACCGAGATCCTCACAACGGTCCCCGATGCCCTGGGAGCAAGCCACACCAACCCAACTCCGGCCCCCCGGCCGGATATATGATAAAAGATTAGATTTGAACTTTGAGGTTATCACGTTTACCAATTTCCATAGCAACCTTAACTATAAAATTTATTATAATATTTTTCACTCGCAACTAACAGAATAAAAAACATTTGTAATTTCGCTGAAAATTTTTTGGAGGCTTGTGGCATTTTCGAGGAAAACCTACGTAAGAACAAATTCCCAAATAATTTCGGCAATTTAAAAGTTAAAAAAAATGGCATTTAGTCTCGGGTATATTTTAAAGACGTTTAGGATAGGGTTTCTGTTTCTTACTTTTTAAAACTTCATTGGGATGTGGCGCTGTGGTTTTGCTACAGTGACGTATCTACTAGGGTAAAAATTGGCTGCTGTTTTACCATAACCATCACTTACTGTTTTAGGGTACGTGTGCATCTTTACTTTAGTCTTTGCATTAGGATTGTATGTGTACTTGCATTTATGGTGCTTTGAGCCCTTAGTGCAAGATGTCCGTGTCTTTTCATTTCCTTTGACTATCTGTTTCAATGGGGATCTCGGGGCCTTGGGATGTTTTTTGGTTATACGTGCATCCTATTCAGAAAGTTCCCCTTGAGGCAACTGATTTGGTTAGGCTCCCTGATGAAGAGACCAGTCGGTTACCTCGATTTCTGGTTTAGTTCCGGTACTACTACAGAATCTTGCCTTTGGTACGTGGAGCCCTAAGTGCTTGTTTTCTGTTTGTTTTTTGTCTACTTTCTTCCTATAATTATCTTGCTCTGTTGGATTACTTGTTTTTAGTTATACACACATACACACACACACACACACACACACACACACATATATATATATATATATATATATAAATAAATGCTTTATACGCATTGTGCTTGTGTGTTTGTAAATTGGTGCACATGCATATATATTCATGTAAGGGCATGTGTGTTGGTGTGTGCCTGTAGTTATAGAACTGAAACTGTCGGAATTCAAAACTGTTCGAAAAACGTTCAAAATAGAACTGTTATTACTTTAAAATAGCGAAGGTGGAAATATTCAGTGAAGCAAGAAATTGACGGATTTTAATCGTGAGACGGTGATACGAGATCCAAGTAAATGTTCTTAACAGCAGTTGCTATAAATTACTCACCAACAAAGAAAGAGTTTTGAAAATCTGAGAAATTCGGGGCGCTTTTTGCAGAGAGTTTCCGCTCTGTTTTTCCCTTTGACATTAGGCGTATATAGGGCAACGAAGGTACGCTTTTACAAAAACGGAGATGATTCTTTAATCCTCTTAAATTACATAATTCGGAATGCTTATACTGGCATCTCGAAGACGCTAACTATGGTTAACGGATACATCGCTTGAGCGACTAACCGTATAGAGTCCACAGCAAGTAGCATGTTAAGAATCTTAAGCTAAATTCCTCACAATCGTTACTTCAAACGGAAATTAAAACAAGGCTTAATTTTTCTATTTAAAACTTTTCCATCGTGCGTCACTAGCTTTTACCAATGAACTAACATGTATAGCTGAAAAATCCTGTTTGCGCTGGTAACTTGTCGTTGAAAAAAGAATTCATATGGATTAAATATAATTCTTAAGCCAGAGGTCTTCACCTGCGGCCTACGGGTAACATTTTGTCTTCACTGGATTGTGTATCAGTAAGGTCTAGATTATGCAATTGACACATATTTATAAGCATGTGATAGACATGTTTTTATATTCTCTTTTAACGATAAATCTTCAAGCTATTTCGTTCAGCCGTAAGGTGTGCCCTAGAATTTAGGGTATTATAACCCCCAAACCCTGAATAACATTAATATTAAATATGCAATAACAGATAGATATAAGTCCGGATTTAGGGGCTATTAACATAATAGATGTGAGCTTGAAAACTATCGTGCTTCTTGTGCATCATAAATCAGTGAATACTTAAAAAGATCACTGCACGTCATATTTCTTTTCTATTCAGATACTTTAAAAAAAAAAGTCTAATGCACTTGTCGTTAGCCATTCACCTTTTGTAATTCACCGCTATTTTTACTGGCTACTTTAATATGGAAGCACCATATAGGTGAACCAGCATTGCTCCCTATGAGGGGGACTGCCGAACCTTATTCGAGATATGAACCCAAGCCCATTGCGTGGCAGCTCAGAACGTTAACCATTACCCCACGTGGGCTGCTCGATTGAGATACTACGTATAAGATTTAAATGTAAATCATTATTTTAATGCTTACAAATTATTTTTAAATAATTCCCAAAGATCATTGAACTACTGGCTCTTTGATAATCAGGACCAGAAATAATTTAATTTATTGTATAAAAATATTTGTTTCTTGCAGAGGTGTATAAGTAGATCTAAGATCAGATTATCTAGTATTAATAAATAGAGATAACTAGAGCACAGAGACGCTTTTCATATTCCCATCGAGTATCATTTTAGCCTTTCTATGAGCTTGATAAGCAACTGGATTGTGATACAATGAAGCTTATTGTAAGATCAAAGTTTTACCGCTAAAGAACCTCCAAATTGAAAACTAGTTCTAAGTAACTGTGATTTTTTTGTGCTCAATGTACAGACCAATCAGATTTAAGTATTATTTTGCATTTGAATTTAATGTTTTTTTTTTTCATGCAACCACTTTAACCTGTCACACGTTACGTTAACCCTAGTTAGGAAATAAACACTTCGTTCAATTGACTGTCTTTGATTAAAAATGGCAGGGTTTTATTTTCCTATTCAACACTCACCACTAAAACTCTGTTAAAATTGTTAAAAATAAAATCTGTTAAAATGACTAGACTTAGTTATTTATATATTTTATTGAATTTGTCAAAACTGGGGTGTAACTTTTAACTGTCTGTGTTCAAATGTGTGCTCGTATTATTTTCTTTAATTCGACTAAAATATTTAGCTGAGAAATTGAATTAAAATAAACGTTTACAGAATTTAAAAAATTAATCCACATCAAGCCGGACAAATGTTTTTCTTTTACTCTATTAAAAATTCCCAAAACGAAATTCAATGATTTGAAACTGGTTTGATAACACATTTAAGTTTTCGATGAAAGAAATACAAAATTTGGTTAATACGCCTAAATATGATAGTATATCTTTTAAAATTGTTCCAATTTGGGAGACTAAACTTTAAAAGCAAATAATATATATTGTGATCTCATTTAATTAAATATTTTTCAAAGCTTGAAACTCTAAAGAAAGGTTTTAAAATGAAAATTAAATGCTAATACTCAATATAGACATTACACACACACACACACACACACACACATATATATATATATATATATATATATATACAGTGATTTCCGCTTATAAGAATCACGTTTGTTATTACTGTTTTTGATTCTTATAAGCGGTTGATTCTTATAGCCGAAATTTAGGTTTTTAGACAGGCACACACACACCTATATATACATATATTAGAAAATTTACCTTAAAATATTCTTTAATTTACGTTAATTATCTTTTATTAAAATTATTTTTTATAATTTTAAAATTGCAACTTAATTCCTAGACCTATAAGCAGATACACATGATTATAGTAAAAGAAGAAAAAAATTCAATATTTGTTTCAACATACCTGCTTAACAGTTTAACATTTCAATTACAGGAAGGGTGCAAGAAAAAGTTTTCTATGGTAGTTTGACGTAATGAAGTTTTCTGAAGGCTGTTTATACCTCTTTCAATACCAATAGTCTCAGAACAAGATTCACTTTCTAGCTTACGTTTCACGATTTGATAACGTGCTGAATCTACTAATGTCACGTTTGCCTAAGTGATAGTGGACACTTCGCCGAAGATTTATGTGTTTCAGGGTCCAGAAAGCCGCAACCAGGATGTGGGAGGTGGGAAAAAAGACTCCCTGTCTTTGTTTGTCACTGGAGAAAAGTGAAATCGGATCCGGACGGGTAGGATGCCCCTGGGTCAAGCTAATAGGAAAGTGTTTAGCTAAAGCCTTTAAGGGGAGACTATTATGTTATGTCTAACAAAGAAATGGATGCATTATACGACTCTATTCCATCCCATCTTATCACTCTTTCTTTAAAAAAAAATAAAGAAAGATCTTCGTGCCTTTTGAGGGTTTAAGTGGCTTTTTTGGAAAAATGAAAGGAAAGCGAAGAGTGTAAACTGATTCTTAAAACCGGTGGATTGATTCTTTAAAGCGAACATTTTAACATGGAAATAATACATTTGTTTTTGTTTTTGCGATATTGATTCTTATAAACGGTTGATTCTTATAACCACTGATCACTATAAGCGGTGCTTACTGTATATATATATACAGTGGTACCTCGACTTACGAGTGTCTCGACTTACGAGTTTTTCGAGATACGAGCATTCTCTCGGTAGATTTTTTGCTTCTAGTTACGAGCTAAAATTCGGGTTACGAGCAAGCTTCAGATATCCCACCGCTAGTTTGAGCATCGAATGCCATGTTACGTGCTCACCAAATGAGAACACAAGAAGCATATAATATTTACAACCTTTATGTACAATTATTATACAATTATGTGCATATTATTCTGAGACTACTATCCAGCATTTAACCGAGAGATTAACACTGAACAATTACCACCCGGGGCAGCTTGCTCTGCCCAAACTTGAGTCGCCCTCTGAAACCGAACAGCGCCCAACCTCTCTCGCTGAGAGATAGCTTCAAGTCCCTCCCTCTCACTGGAACTCCCCATGGGATCTAGGGGAAGGGATGACCTTGGTCCTAGGATTTTGGTCCGCAAGCTCTCCTCCTTCTACGGATTCTGACAAAACGTTGTTCGGATTCTTAGAGAGAAGAATCTGGACATTACAGCCACAGTGAACGATGCAACAATCGCCCAGCTTCCGTGTCTCACTCGTTCACTTTAAGAGAGTAGCTGGTAATAAAAGCGAAAGAGGGGAAAGCGGGGCGAAAAGGTCAAAAATCAACGAATAAGATTTAATTTTTCAGTTCAGCCTTTCTCCTCCTCTTCCATCAGCATCTTCAAGTCTGATCTCCAAGGTAAATGTAGTACATTACACTTAATAAAACAAATTTATTGCAGTACATTCTATTGTATTGCGTTTTTATACAATGTTCGTCATTTATAAGCACATTTTTCTTATTTAAAAACATGTAAGAAAAAATTGCGGTGTTTTGGGGGAGCCCGGAACGAATTAATGGCATTTCCATTCATTTCAATGGAGAAAATTGATTCGAGATACGAGAATTTCGAGTTACGAGCTCCGTCATGGAACGAATTAAACTCGTAAGTTGAGGTACCACTGTATATATATATATATATATATATATATATATATATATATATATATATATATATATCCTTGTATATAGTTTTTTTTCCGCACAGTAAAAGCTTTGTTTCAAATAACCTCGAAAACTTTTGTTTGCGTGGAAAACCTTTATCCTTATATAATATTTTGTTGAAACGAAAAAAAAAAATCTAGTCATTATAAGCTAAAAAGCTTTGACCATGCGAGCTAAACTTTTACTTGTATTTTTTCCCTTTTTTGAGACCTTTGTGAACACAAAGACTTTAAACGCGTATCTGAATTGAAAAAATATTTTTTTTCGTGATAGTAAAATGCTTTGAACATTAGTATTACAGAATAGTTCTAACTTTAGCTGTAGCTATGTCTACGTATAATGTTATACAGCTAACTCCATCTTTTTTCAAAACACGAAAACTCGTTATATAAATGACTTTCAATGTAAAGGGTTTGCTACTTTTTAAAAAAACTTTTCTATTAAGCTTTAAGGGAACAAATAGGCTTAACTGGCACCGATATTGTTCGAAACACATTTTCAGTAATTCTTCAAATGATGCTACGTATTTTTTAGTTTCTTAAAATTAAAAAATAATTATGAATGTAAAACATCTTCTAATACGCCTCCAATTAAAAAAAAAACTCTCATTTATTTTCGAATTCATATAAAATTCTAGTCACATTGAGTACTAATCTATGCGGTGTAAAATAGCTTAAAAATTATGTTATAAAGGATTTATTTATAAGGGAATTGAGAAAACCTCTTGCGCCAGAACCTTTTATAAAAGTTATACATTTTATGTAAATTTTAGACTACCAAATAAATTTTTATCATACAGGAGCTTCAGTTTTTAAATTCAAATTTTTGAGGTTATAATAAGGTTTAAAATTTAAATTCCAATCTTTTTCGCAAATACCGAATTTTTATAAAATTACTGACTTAAAATCATAATAACTCTAACAAAATTGTTATTGATACTTATTAGATAAAGTGCAATACAAATTCAGAGAACAAGCTTATATAGGAGAGTTTGAGGTAATTTTCAAATAACAGATATGAAAGAATCACTTATTTTGGAACTTCGCACGGGGGCCTATTATTTCTATGTTCGCGTGTTTCTATGTGGGAAAGTGAAATTTGCTTTGACTGTCACTTGAACTATTCAACCGCATTATATCGTGTGAATTGCTTGTAGAGCGCGTAAATAGCGCTCTAATGACAAAAATTGGGCCACAAATTGACTTTATTGACTAATGGTAGCAATTTCCAGCTCATTATAACCTTGTCTAAACAATTTAACGCTGAAACAATCAAATTGTCTCAAGAGATGACAGAAGTACTGGAGCTGAAAATTCTGATTATTGGCTTAAACAATGTCTTTCACTTTATCGAATGAGTGTAAAAAGAGCATCAGAACTAATCAGGTCTTTCGAAACTTCAAATATTTGTTTCTTTTGTGTTCGTTTCGATCTGTTTTAAAAATTCAAGGCTTTTTCGTTAGTCACGATTCAAATCACCTTCATGGTGAATTACATGTTCCTAGCACAGGCAGATACTACAATTTAATTTTCAGTTCGGAATATCAATAAATGTTGCAACAAAACTGTTACTGTAGAGAATATGTTTAAATATTTCATCACTGAACATATTCCATTAATTGTATTTGTATTATACTATCTTAAAAAATACACGTATGTTGCAAGTCTAACTGTTTCACATATTTTTAAGTTCTCTTTAACCCGCGAGCGAATACGTATTCTATGAATATTTAACGGAGAAAGTTATAATGTTTTAAATAGGAACTTTATATTTCATAGCCTTGTATTAAACTCTAATTAATTCTTTTTTTTTATTTCGCCTCTATTCATTTAATATCTTTACAGTTAACCAATCAAATAATATGTCGATTACAATATATCATCCATAACTAAACAAAATTTCTTGGAAAATCAACTCTAGTCAGTTTAACTCATACAATTAGTCATAAAAATGGTCTGCAAAAATTATGTTTCTACTTCCAGTTCTTTATGGTAAATACTGCGCTTACTGATTTAAGAGTTCAAATATGAATGAGCATGGGATATGAGAAAGTAAGCAAATTTATAAACAAAATTTCAACACTAGAGATTTCTTTTCATTTCCATATGTTTTATAGTTACCTGAAAAAGGATTTACTATGAAGGCATTAAATCTGAAGAAATAAGACTATATTCAGTTACTCTATCTATATAATAAAAACTATGAAATGTAAAAACAAATGTAAGCTAATAACCTGCAGAATTCTATCCCTCTGTCATGAAAAAAGACATATTTATTTGATATGATCCTAGGGTTACAAGAGAAAAATAATACGATATAAATTTTAAAAAACAGTCTCCTGCAAACAGACAAAGTTCCCAATGAAAAAAAAACCGGAAGATAAGTTTAATTTTCTGTCCCAAAATTAACAAAATTAAAATTAGGGACCATATATGTTCATATATAGGTGTAAGAGTTTTATAATAATTTACTTTTAGCGGCAGGCGTAAAAAAATAACACATATTACTATACTTATCTTTTAAAAAGCGAAAAATTATAGTTTAATGAAAAACATATTTATGAATTTCAATTAAAATGAATTTATAACTTAATTATTAAATTTTTTAAGTAAAGTTTAGTGATTTTGGTACTTTAGTGATTTTGGTACACACCCCTTCTATAATAAAGTAATAAAAACATTTTATTTCCATACACTGAAACTCTTGAGAAATGTTCTTCTAAATCCCCTTCCTTTGGAATCGTAAAAAACGACATAAATTTAAAAAAAGAGTAATAACATTTCTTTAGTACACCAGAGTTTTTGTAATGAACATGTACACTTGTGACGTATATCGTGTACCATCTAATTTCTCATGTGAACGCATCGTTATTAGTGTGCTCGATGAAGTGAAATAATTATCACTTTTGAACATGTGAAATATTTTCTTCGTCTCAGTGGGTGAGAAACGGATATTTTTTACGCCATACACTTATCCCGGCTAGTTAAAAATCTTTCAGGAACTAGCTTTACAAATTTTAGCGAAAATCGCCTACATTATCATCAGAAATTCATATAATGATGCATTCATAATCGTACGTACATTGGTATAAACAGTTTTTTAATTTATCCTCTAAACCTAATAAATTTCCAAGAAGTGGAATATGATAAATATTTGTTAATGTCATCAATATTACACAACATAGTTTAATAAATTAGTTTTTCAATAAGAACCAGAAAATTATTAGCAGCGTTCGGCAGTTAGAGTGCATTAGAAGACTGCATTTCCCAATACTACGTAAATTAAATATGGGCATGATCTATTTCAGAATAAAATGTCATGATAAAATTGCACGCTAAACACACCCCAGTAAAAGTGATAGGTCATGCAAAGTTAGGCACATCAAATGTACACAGCTAGCATGGATCTATGCATCGCGCTCAGTGTGGTCTCTTCAGCTCGCAAAACCGACAAATGCGCTAGAGGGAAATGAATTCCACTAGTGGAATTTCTTAAACTTTTTACGGGTGACTGGCGAATAACAGTGAAACCAACCCTCAACATATTTTTCTTCGTAAACAGAAGAAGAAAAAGAAAAGAAAATCATAAAATTTCAGCCCTCCTCCATAATCTCTAAAAAATCAGAAGTGAAATATTCGATATAACGACCTCTTGATTCATCGCTACTGCAGAGTGGGTTTCTACAAGGCCGCTCTAAAACGAGTCCATTGTATTTTTTTACTTTAGAAATCAATGCCCGTAGAAATTTTGACTTTAGGAAAACGCTGCACTGAGTCATAGTGTAACTGTCACGTTTGAAAGGACGTCACACACTGGGGTATTTATCGGATGTAGCTGGCCAAAAATATTTGTTGTCCAATACTTGGTGTAAAGCTCATATTACTATAGTTTATCACATTATTATACTTTTTAAAGTAGTTTTTCTTTGAAAATAAATTTTGTAAATAAGCAGGATACCTGTAAAGCCTTTTAACCCTCAATATTAGTATTAATTGTAAAAAATCGTTAGCTGTTAACTCAGTGGTAGCAAATGTATTTTATTTGGCAAAAAAAATGTAGTTTATGTGATATAAATTGACACAAAAATTAAAATTTGTAATTTTTGTACAGTGTAAATCTTTTCAGAAATTGGAGACTTAGAGTATAAATATAGTTTATAAATATAGTTTATAATAAAAATAGTTTAATTAAATTTATATTTCAGGATTTTTGAAAATATTATCATTTATGAATTTATATTCGTAGATTTCCATCGGAAAGAAATATCTTCAAATTTATCTGTTATTAGTGGCTATATTTTGCAAAATTATTTACTACATCACTTGAACTTTCAAGTAAGGTAGAACAAATCATCGGGACTCTTATAACAAGTATAACAAATTCCTTATCGAATAGGGAAATTCGAACAGAAATTTACACAAATATACAGCATCTTTCATACCACATTATTTTATATTTTAAATCAACAAATGTAAACAAATTCATGTTAAATACAAACTTATATACCTGGCCTTTCACAATCCACAATTGTTTAGTATCAGTAATTGTTCGTAACACAGAATAATAACTCTAAAATATGTTGTCACTAAGTCAAAGTTAATATTGGCGATTGGAGATAATCAATTTAGTATCAAATTAAAACTGGTATTACTATAATTCAATCAAACTGGGAAGCAAGTATGGCCGTAAGTAGATTCCCCCACTATTCTCCTTCACTATTAGCTATTTTTTCTCACCTCGTTTGCGTTTTGAAAACTGACTTTTGGCCAGCTAGATTGGGACAATACCACTATGTGCGTCACATGAAGCTAAATTACAGCTATTATTCATTTATTATATTTATTTTTATTTATTTATTTATTTTTATTTATTTATTTATTTTTATTTATTTTTTTATTTTTATTTATTTATTTATTTATTTATTTATTTATTTATTTATTTTTTTTTGGGGGGGGGGGGTTCTTCTAGAGATGGGAATTTCGAAGGCACAACAACAGCATTATAGAGTAAACATATATGGTACTTTCTTCAAAGGTTAAAGATATATCTTAAAATTTGTGTCGGCACTGCGATGTTACACAGAAGCTTCACATTTTGGTTCAAATGTAGGATTCAAATATAGGTCAGCATATTCATCTCAATAATGTGTCATTCAATAATTCATCTTCATAATGTGACGTCCGTGGAAGGCTTCATCACAGCCACGTTTCCGCCAACATTCTTACTGTACGGGTGTCTATACTCAACCAACTAACTCTTCCCTCTGTTGTAATGGATCACATAAAACACATCGGATATTTAAAAAAGCGTCATTCATGTTCACAGCTGAGTAGTTAAGATAAATTTCCGTGAAAAAGTTAAACTAGATGCCAGAGAAATATTCATTTCTTCCTAGTTATTTTGTATAAGAATGAATGGGAGATTGATTGATGAATCAATTCGGTATAAACAGACTACGAGTAGCAAAAATTGATTGATCGATCTATCTGGTATGTCACTGACTAAAAGTAGCATAAAACACCGAGGAAAAATACCTGGTATCTAACTGTTCCATTTAGTCAATTGTTCTTGCATTATTTACACGCTTGGCTAAACGAGCAAAAAATAAGTTATATTGCTTTCAGTAAAAGTCAGTGTAACCGTTTTCAGAATCGGAAAATATTTATTTGTTATTTTCATATCATCACCGAGTTTAGAATTTTTTTTTTCGCCCTCGAAGTGAAATCTCGGCACGCGCGTAAAATGTTAGTGGTGACACGGTTAAACGAACCTTTGGTTTAAAGAATTTCACGATCTGAGAAATTTTTATTTTCTAATTCCATTTGAAATACATAATACTTTTTATAAAATCCTTCCCGATTTATCAATTATCAATGTTTCTCATGAAACAGAATTGTGTTTAAATTAATTCTGAGAAAAAAAAAAACTAGTTTGGCTACACGAATAAAAGCATGAGTAGGTAAACTATCGTTTATCTACTCATGCTTTTGAAACACAAAGTAAAAACGAAATATTAGAGGTTTATATTAAGAAAAATTTCTCGGATTCATAGACTGTCGAAACAATTAGCTTTTAAAGAAAGTTACATGAAAAAAGGTGAATGAGAAGTTGGTCGCCGTAAAACACTATATTTAATTTTTAAAAATATGTATAATATTGCTTTCTTATTTATTTATTTAGTATTTTTTCAAAGAGCATTTACTGTGTAGTGAGGCGAATTAAGAAGAAATCACAGCAATGTTTCAATAAAGATTTATAACCAAAGCGCAAAATTTTTGCCGTGATCTCTTTTAATGAATACTCCCCTATTATGTTATATAATTTATTTCTTCAGTGAGAATAAATTTATTTTATAAAATATAGAAAAATTGAAATTTGGAAATTGGTATGTGTTTTAATATTTTGCTAAATGGTTATTGATATTTTATCGGGCATCAAGCAACATTGATTGAACCCTATCAAAAAGTTGCAACAATAATTTGCAAACTTAGCTTCCCAAAACATAAGATTGCTCCAAGGGTGTTTTAAGAACATCATATACATTTCAAATACCCAAAAGTTAAATTACGTGGGAATGATGTCCACATTTTTTACATTATCATAAAGAATATTTTCACAATTCATCTAAATTAGTTACCATATTATTTAACTCATTGAATTTCCAATTTAACATTTATGGATAATTCCTGAATAAATAAAAATTTTATATGAATCTGTATATATATATATATATATATATATATATATATATATATATATATATATATATATATATATATATATATATATATATATATATCAATCACTTTCTACCAATAAGTATTTGGACACCCATGCAAATGGCGATATCTGCAGTTCTGATATATGTCACGCCCTCCACCGTAAAATATCGTGTAAGAAACAACATTAGCGTTAGTCGCAGGCAACATGCCATGAAGTGCAGAGTTATCTGATTTAGAGAAAGGTATAATCTTCGGGTATCACAGAAATGTCCGATCCTTAAGGGACATATCTAGCGAGCTGAATTATCCAAAATCAAGAGTGGTCTATGTGATTCAGAAGTGGAAGGTGAGCGGGAATTGTCGAAATGTGCCCCAAGTCGGCAGACCTACAAAACTGGGAGATAGAGACCGACTGGTACTGTCCAGAGAAACTCTTAAGAACCGAACCGATGGCCCACATACTCCAGGAGTTTCAACGGGCATCTGGGAGTGCTGTTTCGATGAATACCACCCGTAAGGACGCACATCTGATTGGTTTTCATGGTCGTGCTGCAGCCCATAAGCCTTTGATCACAAAGTCCAAAAGCGCTGCTCGGTTAATGTGGTGCAAATCCCGTCTAAAGTGGACCGTAGATCGGTAGAAATGGGTTCTCTGGAGTGACGAATCAAGGTTCAGCCTCTACCGTTTGGATGGCAGGGCATGGGTCTGGCGTCTGCCTGGAGAACACCTCCTGCCAGAATGCATTGTGCCCACAGTAAAGTTCGACGGAGATGGAATTATGGTCTGGGGGGTATTTTACCTCGTATGGACTGGGACCTTTGGTCCCAATTCATAGTAAGCTCAACGTCGACGCCTACTGCATTAATTTGGATGACAGTGGGCTTTCTACGTTGTGGCAGTTTTACGGGTTGGAATCATGCTAATTCCAGGACTACAATGCCAGCTGTCATGTTGCGAGGTCCACCATGGATTGTTATGGTGAAAATAGGGTTAACCAAATGTACTGGCCTGCCCAGAGCCCAGACCTGAATCCTATTGAGAACCTCTGGGACGAGTTGGATCGCCGAATTAAGGGGTACAACAACCGTCCAAAATCGGTGAAGGATGTCTTCTCCAATCCGAGTGGAAGAAATTACCACTAGCCGTCATGCAAGGACTTGTTTAAAGCATGCCCCGGTGGGTTGAGGCTGTAATTGCCTCTAGTGGAGGCTCTACCAACTATTGAATATGAATAAATTTTATTTTTCTTCTCTATCACAGGTGTCCAAATATATATATATATATATATATATATATATATATATATATATATATATATATATATATATATATATATATATATATATATATATATATATATGTGTGTGTGTGTGTGTATGTATGTATGTATGTATGTACGTAGATACTTATATATATATATATATATATAACAAGCTGGCAAACTTGAGGTCAAACGTGGGGACTTAGGAAATCAATTCTAGTGATGAGCTAGCAAAATATCACTGAAAATATGAGATATTGGGTGGAAACATATTCAACAAAATCGTATGAATGCGAGTGAATAGTTAATTAGAAACTTTTAATTCTAAGGAAGAGTTTCATTACTCTTAGGTTTCTGATTCCCAAATATGTTGAATGAAGTATTTTGAAATAAAGAGTTATAATTAGTATTTTAGCGAAATTGAATTCAATTAACAATGTTACTTAAGTGTTTTTTCTATTCATTGTATACATGTATACCAGATAATTAAACTTTATATTACTGAGAAATGAAATAAAACAAATAAATAAAACACAAACATATTGAATTCAGGGCTACTTTAAATTGAAAAAAAAATGTTAGACTCAGTTTGCTCATTATGTATATTTATTTATTTATATATCAATTTGCACATACTTAGTACAACATCCACAATTTTCCATGTAATTTTAAAATCGGATGCTAAACAGTTTACAAAAATATATTTATGGTAAATACAGGTTCTTTTCCGAAATTATCATTTCGAAAACATAAAAATTTTAGAATCCGATAAGAAACATGAATTTTATTAAGAGTGGATTATGTAGTTTAAGATGCACAGTGATGGTTCAAATTTTTATCTCTTAAATATTAACAGATGGGAATCACAAACCCTTCTGCGAAAATGTCATCAAAAGTTGAATTAACCCATTCGTTTTATCTCTGTCGTTAAAGGTTATTATTTTTTTTTTTTTGAATATGACAGCATGGCAACATTCTTACGGTCCGTAGATACTTGTGGGAAAATGTAACAGCCCGTTGCAAGCGGTATGTCAAATCTTAAGTTGAACTGATGTTATCGGTTTGTGCTCATGTGTCTTGTGTTTCTGCTTTATGGCAATGCATTCTTTTATCAGGGCGCATCCGCTTAATGAATATTGTTTATTAATTATCCTTAAAAATTGTCATTTGTCCGCCATGAACTGAATTTACCATATTTTTAAGTTTTTACTGAACTATTCAGTAAAAACGAATCAGAATTTTTCTTATTCCTTTTCTCTTGCGATAATTGAATTTACTCGTCAGGTAAGTTGGAATAAGTTTCCCTCAAGTTTCTTCAAAGAAAAATCGCTGCTTTTGAATTACCCAAGAATATCACATGACAGGGATTGCGTACTATTTCATTTATTTATTGGGAAAATAAATTAAGAATTTTATATAATATATGGTTTAAAATTTAAGGTTAGAGAACTTGACATCAGCCAGAAGATGCGTTACATGTCACTGTATACATCTATTCAAAATGAAAAGAAATAGAAAAGGTGCTAAACTAATCAAAACTCTTGTTTATTTTTGCCTGTTAGTCAAAGACTTAAAATGCCTTTTTTACACATAAAATATTTGACATGATACATTATTTTCGAAGAACAAAAGCTGTTTATAGTAATTTTCCTTTATAGTAATGGAAAGCAAAGTTGTCACGCGTTTATGTCAGACTTAGGTTTGATGAGGTTGAAAGGTTGCATTTAGTCAGAAAGGTAGTTTGTAGTCGTACGTCTATTCTCAACCTGACAAAATCAAAGAACTATTTTGGTGCCATAACATACTAAACCAATATGGACAAGACATGCATAAGATTTTCAATGACACTTTGTAAGTTTTGTTTTGAGTTCCGTTCGGGGCTTTCGTTTCTTAAAATATTTCTAAAGTTTACACTGAATGGGTATAGGAAACATTAGCAATTGATGTCCTTAAATTTTCTGGACCTTGATACAGACAGTGATATTGGTGATTTTGGTGTTATTTATGTTATTTGAATAGTGAGACAAGTGAGTTACATAATTAGAATGTTCAAATATAAGATATAATATTTATAAAATAAGTCAAACCAAGTATTATTTAATTGAATATATGTAAAGTTAAAAAACAAAATTAAAAGCTGCTTACGCTACGCAAGATACCATAATTAGGTAAGGTTTAATGAATATTAGTTCCAACCAGTGATTCCATCCCTTATCTGAAGCAAATAAGACTCTAAAGGATTAATTTAAGAGAGTAATATATTTATTAGAGGATACAAATCAGAAAATTGGGAATTTTTTTTATCCCGTATATAAGTTACGTTGGTGAACGAAACGCTTTTCCCTCCTATATCAGAAATCCGTATTCACTTGCGGAATATGTAACACTGCTTGAAAAAATCATCAACGAAAGTTAGAGTAGAGTAATTTTAAACCGCAGCATGTAAATACATAGAGTCTACAACTTAAATTCAACTCTACACAACCTAATTTTTTTATAACGCAGCCCAATTTTACATAAAAAATGATCCCAACTACGCTGCGAGCAGTGATTGGAATAAATACATCAGTGCTGGAATGGGAGGCACAATGATGTCAAAGATCATTTCCTTAAAATGTGAAAAAGCGGCCGATTTGGTGAGCAGTTTGAAGAAGTTTACTAAAAAAGAAATGTGGTATGTAATAAAAAAAATCCTCCTCAAAGTGAAATGGTGCATGAAATGATGAATCGCTATTTTTTCTCGGTGACGCTAATGACAAACAAGTTCTCAGATAAAATGCACAATATGAGTCTGAATATATCAGATAGTTTTTATGGTAGGAAAATCACCAGAAAAGAGTGGGAATATTCTCCACTGAAGAACAGATTTAAAGTAAAAACCAGTCACGCGCTACGTATTCTTGACTGTAAAACGGCTGTAAGTGTTATTCGGGTGCGTGTTTTGAAGTGCTTGACATGGAATCGTGAAATTAATTTTTATGGTATTAGTTTTTATTGTTATCCTGTTAGATCTGTTAGATTTGCTGTCTCAGTCTTATTATTTCTAAGCGAATTAAAATAAGGTGAACTGATTTTCCCAAAAGACAATTCTAGAGGCAGGTTTTTACTGATTTTTAGACCATTTCAAAGAAAGAAAAAATGCAGTGGTCATTGATTTTCTGCACAATTTACTTTACAAAAATAGCTAATCTTAAAGTTCTAAAATAATATGGGATTACTATTTATGAGTTTCCAGAGCCAAAATATTATCCACCTCTATGAAGGTTTGAATTATCAAAAAGAATGACTAAACATCACTAATCGCGCTGTAGATAATTATACTTACAACTGAGATTTGACAGTATCATTAAATGTATAACAAAAGTTTAACGTTTATTGTATTGTATGACACCATTTCAAAAAAAACATTAATGTTAAAAGTTCATTTATTTGTTTGCACAATTTACTTTACAAAAATAGCTAATCATAATTTACTAAAATAATATGTGATTACAATTTATGAGTATTCCAGAGCCAAAATATTATCCACCTCTATGAAGGTTTTAATTGTCAAAAAGAGTGACTAAACAACAGTAATCGCACTGCAGATAATTATTATACTTACAATTGAGACTTGACAGTATCATTAAATGCATAAAAAAGATTGATGTTTATTGTATGACACCATTTCCAAAAAAAAAAAAAAAAAAAAAAAAAAAGAAAAGAAAAAGAAAAAACAGTGATCATTGATTTTTCAGAACAATTTACTTTACAAAAATAGCTAATCTTAAAGTACTAAAATAATATGTGGTTACTATTTATGAGTATTCCGGAGCAAAAATATTATCCACCTCTATGAAGGTTTGAATTATCAAAAAGAACAACTAAACATCAGTAATCGCGCTGCAGATAATTATACTTACAATTGAGACTTGACAGTATCATTAAAAGTATGACAAAGATCACTGACTATAGGACTTTTGACGCTTGAGAGCCTAACTTCAAGAAACAAGAATCGAGATAGATAAATAAGCAAAACAAACAGCCTTGTTTCTGGTACATATTGATTTTCAAAATATAAAAGATATAAATTTGTGTATATTAGCATTTTCTGCAATATCGGAAATTTTAAATCACCTTAAAGTAAGGAATTTATGAATTATTGTTACTTGTTTTTCAATACTTGTTCATAAAATATCTATTCTGATGTGTCTTTTAAATTTAAATTTGAACGTAAGCAAAAATAAAATTCTGCTTTGTACAAATCGTCGTTCACATATCCCACCTTAACATCAGTATGAAGCAAAAGATCTATATATCCATGTCTTGAGCCGTAAATTCGAGCGTTTAACTCTTTGGACTCTCATATTCATATATATATATATATATATATATATATATATATATATTTATTTATTTGGGGGAGTGGGATTCAGGATAAACAATAAGAATTTTGGAAGTACTTTCTGAACTGAAAGCGATACACATATGTTTTTTTTATCAATTAATGAAGGATTGTTGTGTCACAATTTATATGTGTGATTTAACAATATCTGACACCAATGAATTGGATATAGAATTAACAAGCTGAGACAACTTTTGCATACTGCATTAGATTGAGAATTAGATCTGAACATTATGAGATGTTAATTCACGGAAAAGGAAATTGAAAATCCGAATAAAAAATTAAAAATGGGAAATCATACTAATCGTTCTCTAAAACAAAAGACTTTTCCTCGAATCTTATGCTCTGCTCACGAAAGTCTAATTTAAACACCCATGATTGCATAACTTCGCAAATCTCATTGTACGTTGGTAAGTCTCATAGGTAATGAAAAGATACATCCCTTAAAAGTCTCCTGCTTAATTGGATAGCAGGAATGCATAATACAAACAAACCTATATGGAGAAAATTTCAAGGTACGGTATAAGATGCATCGTTTAATGTTTAAAATATATATTCTTCAAATATATATATCATATTGAGCACAATTAAGCTAGAAATGGGAAAAGGTTGACTTTAATCTCAGGTATAAACTGATGATTTTTCCTGTTAGAAATATTCTTCTTTGATGCAGTAAATGATACATATTTTTTAACTCTTACTTGCTAGCAAACATAATTATAATCTCTTTCAGAACGGCAAGTGAATTAGTTGCATCTGATTTACGGAGAACTATCATCCTATCCCCTCTAGACATTCAGTTGTTATGATTATTTTCCCCTACAATGCAACAAAACCAAATACAGTTTATAAAAACTTGCATCAAACATCTCTTACTATAAAATTTACAACTTATTACTATAAAATTTTAACGAATATTGAAATGAAGCTTGAAAATGGTTTTTCTTCGATGATATCCATAAGTATAAAATTGTTTAAAACATTACAAAGTTGTTAATCGCATATGAAACAAATTTTTACATAAAGTCACGAATAAAATCAAAATTTTAACGAATATTGGAATGAGGCTTGAAAATGGTAGTCTTCGATGATATCCATAAATACAAAATTGTTTAAAACATTACAAAATTGTTAATCGCATATGAAACAATTTGTTTTATAAAGTCACGAATAAAGTCAAAATTTTAACAAATATTGGAATGAGGCTTGAAAATGGTAGTCTTCGATGATATCCATAAATACAAAATTGTTTAAAACATTACAAAATTGTTAATCGCATATGAAGCAGTTTTTTACATAAAGTCAAGAATAAAGTCAAAATTTTAACGAATATTGAAATGAGGCTTGAATATCGTATTTTTCGATGATAGCCATAAATACAAAATTGTTAAAAATATTATAAAGTTGTTAATCGCATATGAAACAAATTTTTACATAAAGTCACGAATAAAATCAAAATTTTAGCGAATATTGAAATGAGGCTTGAAAATGGTAGTCTTCGATGATATCCATAAATACAAAATTGTTTAAAAACATTACAAAATTGTTAATCGCATATGAAACAATTTCTTTCATAAAGTCACGAATAAAGTCAAAATTTTAACAAATATTGGAATGAGGCTTGAAAATGGTAGTCTTCGATGATATCCATAAATACAAAATTGTTTAAAACATTACAAAATTGTTAATCGCATATGAAGCAATTTTTTACATAAAGTCACGAATAAAGTCAAAATTTTAACGAATATTGAAATGAGGCTTGAATATCGTATTTTTCGATGATAGCCATAAATACAAAATTGTTAAAAATATTACAAAGTTGTTAATCGTATATGAAACAATGTCTTACATAAAGTCAGTTTTTAATATTCATGGTAGATTGGGAGAGCCTTACACATTCATATCTATGGAAACAAAACTATACAAACTTTTTCTAATTTTAACTTTGGTATTTCAAAAAGATGTTCATAAGCATCTAACGGGAAAACTAAATAACAAAAAATAATGGCAATAAACACGCAAAGAGAAAAAAAATTGAACGGTTGAGCGTCGTTCCTTGCAATGCGGTAGCTCAGATTTTAAATTTATAATGGCATACTAACACACTGATCTATATAGATATAGCTTTGTTGCCCGAATAAAAGCAAAAACTTTTTTAAATAATGCTTTAAAATTTGGATTATGAAAAGTTTGCATATTTGATCCAGAACTCAAAAATAAAACACAAATTCTAATTAAGAGTTAAATTGCCATAGGAGCAGTAACTGGGATATAGGTTTAATTTCAACTGCCTTCTTTTTTGAAGTGATGATTAAAAATGAACCGCGAATGAGAATCATTATAATGACTAAGCGAATGAGTAAATGTTAGTGCTTTGTAGCCTGAATAAAAGCAAAAACTTTTTTAAATAATGCTTCAAAATTCCTCATTTTACAAGTTTGCAATTTGTATTCATATCTCAGAAATAAAACCCCAAATTTTATTCAAGCATTCCTGCTAGAAGAGCAATATGTAGGATATAGGATTAATTTCAACTGCCTTCTTTTTTGAAGTGATGCTTAAAAATGAAATGCGAATGAAAATCACTATAACCCTTAAGCGAATGAGTAAAGGTTTGTAAAATTAGGCATATTCACTATTTGCGAATGAGGCTAGTTACCCCAGCATTCGGCTCCTCTTATACGAAAATTAAGTTTGGTTTCCTGTTAAAAGTGGAATTGTTTAAAACTAGTGCAATTAATTTTGATAAATTGCTCTTAAGAAACAAAAACTTTTTAAGTTAAAAAAACTGTAATAGAGGCAAATATTTTTAGTTGTTTTGACAGACATCATGAAAGAGAGATAGGATGATTACAATCTATTTTCACGGTCCACTTATCACCCTTGATAAAAAGATATTCATCAACGGTTTTGTTTTACAAAATGTTTGCATAAAGGTGTTTGCGTTTATTTTAAACAAGGTAAACATTTTAAGAAAATACATAGAGAATTTCAAGAGTTTGTCATAAGAGTTCATAGCTTTGGATTTAAAACAAAGAAGTGTGAACTTTGTTAATTTATATTGAAGTTGAATTATATTTAAGAAATTACAGTATTTAAATTTTTTCAGCTCGTACAATGCTATAAATAACATAATGGTACTTCAAAGAATCTCTCTGCTGTAGAGGAAAAAATACATGAACGACTAGTTAGTTATAGGCATGAATTATTTCTAGGAATTCGTGTTTGTAATGTTTGGTACGTCTTATCCTTTTAAAAGCTTTTAGGTTATTGACTTTTTATAACACCACAAGTTAGTAGCTTTTTAACGAGCTAACTTTTTTAAAGAGTAATATCAGTAACCACTACATAGTTATAAATATTCATAATTGCTTTGCTCACGTATTATTGGGTTTGAAATTTTGAAAAAGAAGATTCAACATCATAAAATAGTAGCGTGATATTTTTCCTTCTTCCCAAAAGAGAAAAATAAAGAAATTTCTCTAAAGTAATGATAGACATTTTGGCCCTGCGTTCATATTAATATAACTATTTTCCTTTCGTTCCGTTGTAAAGAAATTTATATGCTTGTAAAAATTTCAAGTCTACTGTAGGAAAGGGGGGGCGGAGATCCAATTAATTAATAGTAAAAGGATTCTTATAGTTAGTAAACTATTTAGTATTTGATGAACAAAGGAGTTTTAGGAAACAAAAAAACTTAATAATTTGAAATATTTCCTAGAAAAATTCTAAAACTTTTTTACGAAAGATATTTATTTTATTTTGATTCATAGGTATAAAAAAATGCAAAAAAAAGTTTAAAATAACAAAATAGAGTTAGTTGTGCTTTAAAATTTTAATCATTAATTTAATCATCTCCTTCCAAAGTATGTTTTGTATCCGAAAAATCTATGTACTCCATCGAATGAAAAAAATTTTGTCCCTCGAGACAGAAAATTAAAATTTTTTATTCTTTAATAAAATGTAGACGTCTAGTTGTTGGCTATAGAAAGAACTATAATGCATACATGTTTAAATTCTCTTTTAGTCATATTTTATCTCATTAATAACACCTTTATTACAGCCAGGGAAGAAATCGGACCCATTACCTTTAGTATCGCGGGCCGCGACCATTGAACTACCCGTCCATGTCACCTCCCTTATGAGGGAAAATTTCATGACATAATTTTTCTTAACAACTCCAGAGTAGTTTGCAGAATACTGGCTCAAAGTTTGGAGACGTGAGTTCGATCCTCATCACAGACAAATTCACCTGTGGAAAGCAGTTATTACAAACTTAGAGTGTAAAGTAGCTTTAAAAATAAGGAAATATACACTTATCCTAGAAAATAGAAAGGGTTGTACGGGAATTTAGAGCATAGACTTATTTGAAATTAATTAAAATTCACGCAGAAAATAAAAACCGTAATATATATGTGTTTGTTACAGGTTCGATATTTTAAACTATAACTGATTAAATGTTGTCTCAATGTTTTTTATATAAAGCATTACATATTGTTCTTTAACTTTACAACTGGATTACATATTATAACATAAATGACACAGTATAATATCGTATTATTTCAGGTCTAATTCCTCCTTTTGTAAGTAATCACGACAACATCTGAAATAATTATCTAGTTTCCGTTTTCTTTCTTTACATTCTCAATATAATGAAGCAACATTTCTAAATTTAGGTTTTGGAAGAAAATAGTTGTATTTTGTTTTTTCTCTTTATTTCCAAGCCAGACATTTTGTTGCGCATTTATCAGCAATCAGAGAATGAGTGAATATAATGAGCAATCTTTTTTTATTCGTCCTTATTCTCTAACTTCCTTATAGAGATATTTGTTAAGAAATGTATCCACAACAGAAACGAATAATTCCTGTGTGTAACACAGAGATGTTTTGTGCGGAAGACACATAAAACAATTTATCTCTGAGAAATCTTGTACACCGCTTCACACTACTTACTTTGAGAAATGACGAAGATGAGGTTTCGAGCATCAGACTCGTAACAAAAGAAGTTTAACGCTGATTGCACTCGAAAGAAGCCTTTGCGGTCTTTGAACGAGAATTCTTTGTGCAAAGGTAAAATTCGCTCTATATAAATGGGTTTCATCTCCGTATTTTCCAATTTTTTTTATCATTAAAATATATGAAAATTCGAGAGTGATATGATGTAATTCATCATTAAATTATTCTCCTCCATGACCTAATTTAACAACATTAATTGTTAAGTTCTCGGAAAGAGAAGAAAATGCTTCCGCGCTCGCATGATTTCACGCAAAAACTGAATACGCCCGTGTAAGGCTCTTCCGGAAATGCGATAAGGAGCATTGTGTCGCTTGGTAAAGAGAGTAAACGGAAAATGTGATCAAGCAAAAGTAAAATAATAATGGATTTTCGAATTATTTATTGTTTTATTGGTGGCGACTTACGTTCAAGAGTTCTACACCTATTGTACATAAAGTAAAAACGATTATTTTATGATTAAAGTTTTTTTTGTGGTGTGTGTGCGTGTGTCTGAAAATCAATGATATCAAGTATCTATATTGCAGTAACTTTGTTTCAAATTTTTACTTCATGTTTTGTTCATATATCTGGGGCTTGGTACAAGAAGCGCCTAAGTCAGTTTTCTCCAAGATGACTTTGTTTGCTTATGTCTCTTAAAAAAAATTTATTTTCAATGTAAGAAGTACCTAAATCTGTCCGATGCATTAAAAGTGTTTTCTAAACCATTGTACAAACTTGGGTACTTCTTACATTGAAAATAATATTTTTTTAAAGACGCATAATCAAACAAAGTCCTCTTGGAGAAAACTGACTTAGGCACTTCTTGTACCAAGCCACAGATATAATCTTATATGCACACAATTCTACAGTTTTGGTAGATTTTGGGTTGGAGGCTTGAAATTAACGATAAATACGATGTAAGTCATAGTTTGTGTATTTCTCTACTGCGTAAAGGGCGAGAACACCTATGGAAGACATATAAGATCTCAATAATAAAATTTGTATTGTGCGAATAGTTCTTTTCCCCCTTTGTCCCTTTGTGCAATTAACTCCTATTTAATAAAAATGTTATTAACAATATATGGAGTTAACCTTGAGGCATCATGGGAAAAAATTTAATAGATGATATAAGTATGAATTGGGAGAAAGATTTGAGTTTAAAATTAATTGCAGTCCTAGAAATTCAGTGTGGGAAATTCCTGATTTAATTGATATGGATAGAAACACATTAATAAAAACCCACCTACTTTCCTTCAGCGTTTTTAAACCTGGATCATTAACATTTACAAGGACTTTCCCACATCTTTTTCTGGAGACACTTGTAATTTTAAAATTAAAAGTGAATAAGTAAACTGAGGGTATATTTGCTTAATAATAATATGAACACGCACAATGAGAAGACATAATTAAAAGTATTCTAGTATCTTATTCAAATGTCGGTAAAAGCTAAAAAATATAATTCATATAAAAATGTATAATAAAAAATAGTTATATATTTATATTTATTCTTATGAAATGAATTTTATTAAAAAGTCGTACTGAAAGTAAATTAATGCATTCATAAGAACATTTGGTATATATATATATATATATATATATATATATATATATATATATATATATATATATATATATATATATATATAAAGTAGTAATGCTTGTCTTCATTTCGTTTTTATATCTTTAAGTCCTCTCTTTGGAACGATAGTTATATGCTCATACATTGTAAGAACCAACATTCTATTCATAATCAACATACTGTTATTTTCCAGTCTGTAGCATTAATTAAATACAATGCCAGATTACTTTTCATAATGTCTTTGTAATGCGTTTGTTCTATACAGTTCCGTAGAGATGTCATGAAATTGAAATTATAAGTAAAAAGTATTATTTATTATTTTTTCTAGGAGGCTTATTTTTAATTAATATTACATTACGGATAATATTTGACCAATGATGATTGATAATTTTGCATAAAAATTTGCATGAGATAGTTTTTTCTAACCATATTTTGACTATAAATTCTGAATTGATTGCTTCTATTCCATCACTTGCTTCTATTGATCTAAATCCCCGTTAACCATGAAATATGATAATTAACATAATTTATGAAGTCAGTGTTCTATGTCTGCGCTGAATATTTTCTGAACGAACATACGCTACTCTTACACCAGGGAATTTTCTTCTTTGATTATTTTTAACAAATATCCTGTATTTAAGTATGCTTGTTTTTCGCATATCGAAATATTATTATTATAACAAAATTTTATGAAAAAACGAGGTATAAAAATCAAATTATAAAGAATAGAACCCGTAAAGTTTTGATTAGAGAAAATTTCTTAACAATTCTAAAACGCAAAAATTACGTAATTTTACGTTCGCGCTCTACTTGATTTTTATTTCCGTAATTTTATAAAAGAAAATACAAAATTTTTGCGAATTATGATATAACAAACTGGAATGATTGTTAACTTATATCAACAGATTTTTTTTTCTTTTGCACTTGATTGCATCGTTCTGTTTGTTAATATAAATTTATTGAAAGATATAAGCAAAGAAATGTTTAAAAATTTCATAATCAGAATTCGTAAGCTTTGTCTCAGATCAGCGAACAGGCCTTAATAATGTTTCTGTCGGGAAATGTGAGACTAACCCCTCAATATATATATTTTTTTTTGGCTTAGAGAGAAAAATTACCAATTATTGTAAAATGTATAAACGTCTAAGGCCCTTTCATCCTTTAGAGTTTTCAATTAGAAAAAGATAAATAAAGAACTTCTAAGATTTTAATAATATTTTTGGTTTTTTTAACATATGGTGGCATATGAAATTTTGATAGCAATTTGTATACAGCTTAATTACTTCCAACAAAGTATAGTTGTGAGATGTCAAGCAAACAACAAGTCTCAATATAATATGTCTTATTTTTTTCTATAAAAATTAATTTAAAATTAGATTTCTATAATTAGCTTACTCATAACTTCGAAAACTTTAAGAGCTATAAAACTAATCATTTGAACCACATTTTATATTTTGCGAAGTATTGTTACCTCACAATTTGAATAATTGTCCCAGTTGAAAGTATATATGGATTTAAGTTTTGTATTAATTTTTTTTATTTACACTATAGCTTAAAAAAATTAAAACTATGAAACTTGCAACTTAAATACCATTTTATATTTTAATTTACGCTTCCTTGCCTCACAATTTAGAGAAGTGTTACAATTAAAAATACATATTGCTTATTTTTTATGTATTCTAGACAATTCTTTATTTTAGTCTTCAGTAAGATAAATTTCAAACAAGTGGTAAAAGATCCACTTGTTCCATCCTTTATTATCAAGTGAAAAAGCTCTGTATAAGCAAAATCTATACTTTAACTTAAATAAACAGAATCAAACTTAGAATTATGCTGTCTAGAAAGGTTAAATTTATTGCGACGGCAAAATTCATAATTTTGTTTTAAAGCCCAATTATATGATTTATAACAATTAAAATAGTTAATATGAAATATTTGTTATGGCGATGAAATAATCGTGGAAGCTATCATGATAAAAATAATTTTTGAATGACAACGGAACTGTTAAATGTGATAATGTACCCGTTCCTCAATATTAAAATATCATATGTTTTAGAAGAGTAAACTATCAGGTGTAACCTAAATGAACAAGTTTCTGTCTCTGAACAAGAAATATAATAACTGAATTTCATCTGTCAATGTAAATTTTTAATATTCGTAATAAATTTAATGAAAAAAAACTGCTTTTATACAACAAGCTCTTTTCACCCGTAGTATATCTCTATAATTACAGAGCTTTCTAACGACCTTTTATTTGCATAAATAAGTATTTGAAAGTTTAAAATCTCTAGCTTTTTTTCTTAGTAATAAAACTCACTTGCAAAGGGGAATCAAAAATAAAATCAAATATTGTAAATTCAGTATAAATCGGCATCTGATTCAGTATAAATCGGCATGAAAGTATTTGCCGATTTATACTGAATGCAGTAAATAGATTAATTTTGAATAATTACTCTAAAGATTTTCTATTTAACCAGTTGGAGAAGTAGTTTAAAAAAATCAGGATAACGCTTCAGATATTCGGGTATGATTAGTCTAATATGCTTTCTCTTTCCGATCGATTTAATAAATCTGTATTTTAAAAATATAACCAACTTTTTACAGTTATGATAAAATTATTATATACGGGTTCCTTTATAAAAAATTTGTCCATTATAGAGAATTATTAACAAAGTCTATGCAACTGAAAATTTATAGAACTATACTAAATAAATTAAGGTATAGCTGTATAATCTAGTAAAAAAAAATTTTTTTAGCAAAAATTTTTACTTCGATATGATAGCATATCATGTTTTGGAGAACGAAGTTTTTTTATTATGCGACTTAAAATTTAACCTCTACCTTTAAAATTCGGAATGAAGACAATTTATTTTGAAATGCACTTTTACTGCTTTTCTTTTCTTTAAGTGAAAAGAGAAAATGAAAAAATATTCAAGTGTCATGCGGGTGAAAAACTTTCATAAGTTGCACGCACTTCCCACATAGCGAAAACCTTCTATAATGCAACTGCCTTTAGTGAAAAGAACCTCGGAAGCTGTACTGTTATGTTATTCTCTGATCATACGGTCCGCTGCTCTAAAATCACAAAAGTCTGCTGTGCGGTTCGTCACGCCTTAAGACTACTGCAGGCGTTGAGTGACCGTAGAATAGGTCAGCCGAAAAGAACAGTTTCTTCTTCGCGTAACAATGCGATCGTTTGTATCGCACTGAGTTGGGTTGTTTTCATCCTGCTGATCAAGACAGTGATCGAAGCAGCTCAGTTTTGTTGTTGACTCAGATTCGTCCAACTGGTAAACCGGCGACCACAACTTCTTGAAGAGTTCGTTTAAGACTGGTTGCTTCTCAGATGAGCTGCTGAATTTGACTGCGAGTGACGGATTTGGTTCGAACGCTTCAGTTCTCAATGGTATTTGGCGTCACGTAGCGGCTGGTTTGAAACGTCGGCTGTTGAAATCGGATCACGTTTATCAGTTGGTTTCGAAATGTGGAGAAGGGTACATTTATTGAAATGTGTTTAGGGGTATGATGATAAAAGAATAGCTCCAAAGTATTATTATTCGGAAATACGAACAAAAGCCTCAATATTTATGTGCCAATTGTTACGAACTGTAGTAAGGACATTGAGCATTACAACAAGGATACCTCCTCAAGAACTGGCTACAAAGGAAAACGTTGTTTGATTTTAAAAACTTCATATATTGAACTTTACTGATTCGTAAGGTTTTAAAATGGTATTACTTACAACTCAAGAAAGAATGCGCCAAAATCAAGCCGAAGAGATGAGGAATTTGGCAGTTGCTCAGTGTCCTAAAGGTTCTAATCATACTTGTAATATGGATCCTGGGTGCAATAACTGTTCGGATGGTGCATGCCTTCGGCCAAACAGCGTTGCTTCGAGTATGCCAAGACCGAAAGGCGTGTATATACCTAGCGAACAATTTAGATCACGATATATGAGATACCTCTCTTCGCAGTCAAATCTTACCGGTAGTGTGGAATCATGCTCCAAAAGAAAGGGGTGAGTACAAAGAGCATATTTTTAACAAAGAATATAATTTATACGATTTTGTAAAGAATATAGTTTTTACCGGGATACCTTTCTGATGTGGGTGTTTAAATTAGATTTTAAAGTGTAAGCAGGCATACATATTATTATGAAGTAAATATTTATCAGCTTCGGTACTAAAAGTGTTCCTTACAGACATCTAAGTGAAATTTTTACTATTCCTTGTAAAACATTTCGAAACACATGGTATGTTTACATATATTTAAAACAGTGAAATTCAAAAATTTGGTGTTACAAATAGATTGTAATCATTGAATGAAAATTGAATATTTTTTCTTAGTAGTATTAATGGTTAAGTTGAATAATAAAAGTTTTTATATATTTCCATGTACAGAGGATTATATATGAATAGTTTTGATAAGTTAGTTTAGGTTTAACGTATTTCACTGTTTACTTTACGCTAAATAAGCGACAGTAAAATTGCTATATAAGCCAAACAGTTAATTACACATGCTTTGGTTGCAGGAATCATATAAATAAGCAATCTTAATTGACCAAGGATTCAAGTTTAATTTTTAAAACCACTGCATACCACTGCAAGGAACTGTCACATTAATTTTATGGGAGAAACATTTAGTTTTATAAGACTATTTATACATACATGGTGCATTCATTAATTTCAAAGACTGGCACTGAAAAGCATTATAAACCTATGCATTAAGAGGTTTCATAGTCTTCAAAATGAGACAGAACTGTTTGATACTATACATCTCAACCCTCTCTTTTTCCTGCCATAAAATAATCATCTTTTACTGTCTTCCAATATATCTTTAGAGTAACGGTCCTTTTTAAACCGTAAAAATCATTGAAAAGTTTTAGAACGGAATAAGCAATATTGATTAAAGACTTCCTTCAACATTTTATGATTCAATAAGTATTTCCAAGGTAAAGCAAAATTTGATGAAAATTTCCTCTGCATTTTAATTTTTAACCAAATCTCAAAATAACTTTTAAATTTTGTCTTAAATGCGGGTTATAAAACTAGGCAGTTATAGTTAATGAGCTTCTCTTGTATTACACATAAGACATTCTCAATACAGTAATGCCCTATTCATGATGTTTAAAAGCGCCTCACTTAATAATACCTGCTGATCAACACTGTTTTGTGTATGGTACATAGCCATATTCACACAAAAATCTCACCCGTAAAAAGGATACAAAACAGTTTTCTATAATGGTAAATTAATAATAAGTCTAAGAGTAACTAATATACATAAAATACCTCACCATTAGCTGCAATTTCTCACATTTTCATGCATTGTACTTAAAAGTTGGTTTACTTCCATACTTAAGAATGGTAACTGAATAAACACTGTTTACATATTCAGAAGTCGATGGCGTAGTTATGCCTCATTATAAATATATGCTAAACCTTATTTTTCAAAAGCTTTGAGGCTGTGCGAATCCAAATCATAGCATTGATCCATTTTGTAATAATCATAAAATCTGTAGTTCGATTCCCAAGAAAATCTATTTGTTCATAACGTGAACAAAATATGTGAATGAGAATGTGTATAAAGGTGGCGCTGATAGAAAAAATGAGAAATTTTGACTAGGGACAGGGGATCTTTGGGCTTCTGACAGACGAGAGAAAATACGAGGATCTAGAAGGTTCTAGAAAAGTCTATGTTGAAATGGAGCTTCTGTTAAAGAGGCCGAAATATCGGAGTTCCATTCCAGTGCAAACCGAGTGATAATGCTAACATGACAAATTGAGTCAAAATGTATTACATAGCTGTCTTTATTAGAACTTTGTTAAAACTTTATTGGTATAAAATGTTATACAGTTTGTGAACATTTGCTAACTGTTTACAAGCTAGAATATTTGGTACATCTTACATTCTGATTTTTACCTTTGTATTTCACAGTCATGAAGTTTACTTTTAAAAGTTTACTTTAGTATAAATAAAGTCTCAGTTACTGATATAGCATATTAGTTGAAACATCCTTTTCTAGCTCTGTTGATTGCGTGCTGTAATATTTTTCCTGCAAAATTAATTTAAAATATCATGTTAATCAAATTTGTGTTTTATTAGTTTATTCTGCGTTTTAAGATGTCCATGTCATATTCATTAATATTAAGCTACTTAATAATTTTATGAATAATTCCCTGTTTTTGAAAATGTAAAAGAAGTTATAACATCTTATTATTTTTACACATTTTTAATGAATGTAAAAAAATGGTTATTTTGGTTTTTATACAATACATTTACCCACCTACTTACATTACCTAACTTTCGATCTTTGAGTTTTCATAACTCCCACATGCGGTCTCGTAATCACAATACATAGTGAGTGAATTGTACACAATGGAATAAAAAGAGGTAATAGCTGAACTAGAAATTCAGCTTTTAAATTCAATTGATCACCTCCCACATCGTATAGCTGATATCATCTTGAATTTTCATAAAGTGTGCTCGGGTTCAAAGCCAGTCTAAGGTTTTGACGTTCCTGTTCTGCCCTTTCATAGCGGTGTTGGTTTACCTATATGGCATACGTATAATAAAGTAGCTATCAAAAATGGGAAAATGTACTCTGGACATGTAGACACACACACACACACGCGCACACATAATATATATATATATATATATATATATATATATATATATATATATCTGTGGCTTGGTACAAGAAGGTCCTAAATCAGTTTTCTCAAAGATGACTTTGCTTGCTTATGTTTCCTTAAAAAAATATTATTTTGAATGTAACAAGTACCCAAGTCTGTACAATGGTTTAGAAAACACTTTTAAAGCATCGGACAGATTTAGGTATTCCTTACGTTGAAAATAATATTTTCTTAAAGAGACATAAGCAAACAAAGTCATCTTGGAGAAAACTGACTTAGGCACTTCTTGTACCAAGCCACACACACACACAAAAACATATATACATATATATATATATATGTGTGTGTGTACACTGATGTCCAAAATTATCTTTACATGCACAAAAACACTGATTTCTCAAACACTGCCCTATATAATTGAATAGAATTTTTTGGGGTGATAGATACTATCATAACACATAAAAACAAACATAAATATAAACTGTAAAATGGAATATAAGTGCTTATGATAAACAAACAATTAAAATTGAAACATGTGACAATGAAATTTAGGAAAAAATTAACTGAAAAGATGATTTGGGACACCATTGTATATATATGTATATATTTGTGTGTGTGTGTGTGTGTGTGTGTGTGTGTAGTTAGTAGGACTTACTCAGCCCATACTCTCAATTTCTTACTCTCCCTGTGCATGCATTAAAATTTGACGTATTCCTATAGCACGTTTGCATCCGTTGAATTGAAACTATTGTTAAGTGTGGGAAAACAATGGAAGATTTTCCTATCATAGAATTTATTATGCAAAACATGCGAGTGGGCAGGATACTGTATAAGCTAAAAAGGATGTAGTTTAGATCTTTTTACATACTTGTCACTTTCTTATCTTGCTTGCGCATTGAAATCATTGAAAAGTAGTTCATATCCTGCAAATAAAATAAAAAGTTTACTCTACTGACTGTCTCGCATGTATAACTTTCAGGTGATAAAAAATTATAAACATGCTTCGACAATCTTTCTAAAATAGAATACCATTTATATAAATCCATTGCATCATTGCATTACAGATGTAAAAGATAAAAAATAAAGACGAAAGCAAAGAAAAATAGGTCGTAAAATGCAGTCTTGCTACTGTAATAAACAATATTTAATCGTTTATCTCGCTTTTTTAAGGCATTCTCCAAGAAAGTTCATTATAAATTATTTATTGCTTAAGAATATTTCAATGAAATATATAAAAAAAATTACTACTCTTCTTTCAAATTTTTGATATCTCGGCTAGATTGATAGTACAAAAAATGAATTTCAATATAAAAATTTAATATTTCCGAAAATTGCTTTGATAGAAATCAGAAAACTTTGAACACAAGAATAAACCATTTTTGCAGGTCAATTTAAATATTCTAGGCAGATTTTCTCAAATATATTGATATTTTTGTCCCTTTGATCATTTCGTTATCCAGCATTTCCATTTTTAGAAATCGGGGTCAAAGGAGCGAATAAAATAGAAAAATGAATATTTTAAGCTATTTATGAAGGCTTGCTCTATATATGTCTCTTTATTTTGATGCAAGATGTCAGTCACATGTCGTGACATTGCAACCGTCATTAATTTGCATTAGAAGCTAATGGATTTTATAATTAAGGAAAATAACTATAATTTTGGCAGAAATTGAAGAATGAATCAGTTACCTTCAACGGATTAAAATGTCTGGCCGAAAACATATTTAGATGTTTTTTTAGGTCGATAAATAATAAGTTTTAATTAGGAAATGGATCTCAAATCTATATATATATAACAGTTCCGTAACTGACTGACTGACTGGCTGATTGATTGACTGACTGACATACAACGCACAGACCAAACTGCTGGACCTAAAGGGCTGAAATTTTGCATGGCGATTCTTCTTATAGTGTAGGGGTGCACTAAGAAAGATTTTTGAAAATTTTTTCTTACATTTTTTTAAATTAAATTTTTAAGCTGTTTTTGTAACTTTTTTAAAGTTTGCATTTAAAATAATAATCTGAGGGTTATAAAATGTATATCACGAGAAAGATCATAAAAATTCCTTTAAAATGAAATCTTTTTCGAATCTTTACCTTCACTATCTGACTTTTGGTGGATTTTTAAAGATTAAATTTTAGAATTTAATTTATTAAATGCTGATCACGTGATTTCCTTTTTTGGTACTTTAAATAAATCTATCGTCACGTGCATAAAAACTAAATAGACAAAAAATTTTTTTTTTCTTGCTAATGCAGCAGACGATTGGGCATTATCCAAAATATTATTAAAATACAGTAAAAGAAATGTTCCTCAAACTGTACTATATTCTTTAGTACTAGAAGGTAACCCGTCATTTTGACGTCATAATACTAATAATGACGTCATAATGGAAAAAGTCTATGAAAGTTAAAAAATATCCCGAATTATCTAACAATATTGCACTTAATCCACACCTTGTAAAAGCAAACTCTTTCATTATTTTTTATTTATTTAGTTTTTCATGCGATTGGTGTAGTAGACTGCCATCCAACCCGTCATTTTGATGTCATAATACTAATAATGACGTCATAAGGGAAAAAGTATATGAAAGTTGAAAGATATCCCGAATTACCTAATAATATTGCATTTAATCCACACCTTGTAAAAGCAAACCCTTTCATTATTTTTTATTTATTTAGTTTTTCATGCGATTGGAGTAGTAGACTGCCATTCAGTTTTTTACATCTCACTACGCGATATGAATACTTGAGCTACTTGATTCATTCACATTCAAGTTTGTTTACTTTCAGAATTCATCGCAAAAGTAAGCAGATTTTTAAAAACTGTTAAATATACAGCTAAAAACATCCAATTTTTTTAGTTCTGAATGTTTTATAGAAAAATAGCCTGAACAAACGTGATTTGATGGAGAAGATATTAGTTTTTAGGTAAGAAAAAATTCTGATCCACATCTGAAATTGAAATTAAGCCTAACCGGCCGTTTGTTTACTGAGGGCTTCAACTGAAAGATGAGTACAGCCCGGAAGTGTTATACAGAGACAATGGCGATTATATATACTATAATGTCCTATTAGATTTAATTTGAATATTTTCTTCTACATTATTTTGTCGATAAAAATATGCCTTGCGATTTTTTTATAAATGCTCGTATATATAAATTTTTTCACATCAATTGTATACATTGACCGTCGTATTATATATATATATATATATATATATATATATATATATATATATATATATATATATATGTATGTATATATATATGTATATATATGTATGTATATATATATGTATATATATGTATGTATATATATATATGTATATATATGTATGTATATATATATATGTATATATATGTATGTATATATATATATGTATATATATATATGTATATATATATATATATATATATATATATATATATATATATATATATTGGCATTAATTGCATACATTGACCGTTATATTTAATTTGAGTGTACTCCGTAGCGAAATGCAGGTTTACAGCTAGTTTATAATAAAGTATGAGAGGCTTAGACCCATAGTTGACTACGCAGTAAGTTCGAAGAAAATTTGTAATTTTGAAAAGTTATAAAGTTTGTTGTACATTTTTAAATCGAGACAATAGTAAACTTTGAACTTTCCTCTTTTTTTGTTTTTAAACGACACTCGTCAATTGTAACTTAACATAAAAAAATATAATCTTAGCAAGATTTATTGTTAATCAAAACCTGAAAGTTTATTGCTAAGTAAGCTTACAGTTCTTAGAATAGAAAAGAGTCGGGATAAAGTTTAACCCTACAGAGAATTTGACAAGGTGAGACAGAACGCATACATAAAGTCTAAAAGAAGAAATAACTTCTAGTTCCCAAAATAAGTAAAGCTAATCACAGTTTTCCACATATTTTATGGGGGGACGATAGCCAGATGGCTCGAGCGCTGGTATTTGGTACCAGAGTCTGAGACTTCGAGTCCCGATGATAGCATGGACGTTTGGAAATGCTCAGAATTGACTGTATGTAGCTCCCTGTTTAATTTCACTTTATGTAGAAAAGATCGTACCGCTTTGAACTAACCAATCAGCTACATATATTATGACTTGAATTGGAGGATGTATGAAATAAACTCACATTTTATTTCTTTCAAAGCGAATGCGTTATACATTGAAGAATGGAAGGATTGCTAATCACTGTCATAAAAGATTCTTTACATACATATAAAATGACGAGTAATAATTTTCAGCCAACAAAATATTTATTTACTCAAGCATATAACTAATGATATAGACATCTTATATAGTAAAAAAGACGGCAAGTTTTGATCAAATTTTAACACTTTATCAATGGATTAGTTTATGGGTAGGGCTTTTAATAACATCTCTTGATCCCTCTGTCTCAATATGTAGCTTTCAAATTTCCAAAATTTCAGAACTTTTTTCGTTGCTGATAAACTAAAAAATAATGTTTAGAAATTATTTTCGTGCACATAGCTCGATGAATAAATAAGCTATTCAACACCTTTCATATGTTTTGGAAAATTTGTACATACCCCCCCATATATATATATATATATATATATATATATATATATATATATATATATATATATATATATATATATATATATGTGTGTGTGTGTGTGTGTGTGTGTGTGTGTGTGTGTGTGTGAATATATGTATGTATGCATGGTTCTAGTCCTAGGTCATTAGCCTGAAATTAAAAGGAGCAATGCGTGAAGAGAATCGTTGAAAAGGAAACCTTTATATCACCAGGTATATTCATTTGTAAGAATACCACCTTGGGTTTATAAGACATAGTTTTAGATACACCTTCTATTAGAAGATAGTCATGACGAACTATTTCTGTTAAATAATCTCCCTTGTTTGTTATATCGAGGATGAAGACATCAAGCTTTGATCAAAGTATTTGTGCTTGAGATTTTAAAAGTATATTTCCTTTAGCGTACTCATTACTCATGTGTATGAATTTCTTTTTTATCTAGAAGCAGTCAAATTGAAATAAATTTATATTTAGATACTTTTACTTAACGTATTAAATGGTTTCTGTAGAGGATTGGATTGTAGTGTCTTCGTTTAAATGGTAAAATCTAAAGTTGCTGTATTTTGGATTTAACACAAAACGGGAAAAAAAACAAGCAAAAAAAAATTATAATATACGTTTAATGTATAATCGGAAGTGTATATCCCTAACTTTACGCTACAGTCCTTTAATTAAATGGATATTTATTAATGATATTAATGAAGTGAAAAGGGAAAAGTTTGAGGCTGTCAAGCGTACAATTTAAAATGAATAAAAATAAAAAATTTTAATCCCTGCAGTAGAAATGAACCCTTGGCCAAGTAATTAACGCGGCTGAAAAGGAGAAGATTGATAGATATGTAGAAATCAGATTGCAGCTCCTAACCTTTTTCACTATTCTAATTAATTCTCCTGACATTTCAATGTATGTCTTTAGATGGTAAGAAAACATGATATGCTTTGAAAAATCTCTTCTCTGGGGGCTCAGCCTCGTCCATCTAGTCAGTTTTGCATTTTCTTAGCTTAATATGAGCCTTAAATAAGCATGATGGAAAAAAATTGTTGCTTTAAGTAACCGTTACATATGTATTTGATGTATACATTTGTTTCTTTAAATGCAATTTTTTCTGATAGTATTATTATTTTTTATAATAGTAAATATAAATTTAAAAAATCTATTTAAAAATCAGATTAAATCTAATGCTAAAGAAAAACTTTTTAAAAATCAAACATTTGCCGTAATTTATTGCTGTGAAAAAAATTGAATAATCTAAAATAAGGAATGATTAAATTTTTAATTAAAAGATTTATAGTTATCGTTATATACACTGAAGAGCCAGAAAAACTGGTACATCTGCGTAATATCGTGTAAGGCCCCCCACGAGCTCGCAGAAGTGCTGCAACACGACGTGGCAGGGACTCGACTAATGTTTGATGGTATCCTGGAGGGAATTCCCACCATGAATTCTGCAGGGCAGTCCACAAACCTATAAGAAGGCGAGAGATTGGAAATCTCTTCTGAAAGGCACGTTGCAAGGCATTCCAGATATGCTCAATAACGTTAATGTCTGAGGATATAGGTGGCAAATGGAAGTGTGTAAAGTCAGAAGAGTGATCCTGGAGCCACCCAGTAGCAACTCTCGACGTGTGGGGTGTCGCATTGTCTTGCTGGAATTGTCCGAGTCCGCTGGAATGCACAATGGACATGAATTGGTGTTGATGATCGGACAGGATGCTTATGTACCCGTCACCTGTCAGAGCCTTCTCTAGACGTATTAGGGGTCCCATATCATGCCAACTGCACATGTTCTATACCATCACAGAGGCTCCACCAGCTTGAACAGTCCCCTGTTGATATGTACTGTCCATGGATTCATGAGGTTTAAGGATGCAACATCGATGTCTATGTTTTCAAAAAAACATCGATGTTCTAAACATCGATTTATTGAAGCCGATTTTTTCTAACACCGATGCTTTGTGTTCGATGGTTTACGTCGTCCTGATTTTCTTAATGAAAAAGTACCATAATAAATAAAAAAATTTACCACGTAGCATAATTTTCGCACTCGGTAAATGTAAATCTGAATTCTAAAAAGGACAAATACAAAAGGGGGAACGATTCCCTAGCAAGAGACAAATGGCAAATAACAACCAATGAATAATAATTATTTGCCCAATAATTGTTATTTACAGTAAAGAAAAATTTACTTGTTAAGTTTTCCCCCATAAGCTGGTTTTGCATCAGGAATTCAAATTAGCGTAAATGCATGTAATTTTCTTTTGTATTATTTAATTTGAAAATAAAACATTTGTTAATAAATTGGTCTTATTAATTTTTTTAATATTAAACTCTGTTGAACCAAACTCAAAAATTCTTTTAAATGATTTTGCCTTATACTCTATAGATATGAAATCAATCCTTTTGTCTTGTGTTACAGTCATGAATTTCAGAATTTTTTTATACTAAATTATTTAACCCTCCTGGAAGTAAATTATTCTCCAATTTATAAATAATTATGACTCGATATTTACAATAATTTTTCACATTCAACCCATTTAAATTAGAAAACATCACAGATATTTCTTTATGGCTTTGGTCCTATCAATTGTTTTTATAGCAATAATTTCTTCCTCAATTTTCTGGTAAAAGTAATAAAATGTATCATGGAAATTCTGTGATATCCGCTGACTCTAGTAACCAAGTTTTTGTCATTTGTGTCAGCCCAATCAGAGAGTTAAATCCCCCCCCCCCACACGAATTACCGAAGTAACATTAATGTTAGGGATTACTAAACCAGCTTTAAAAAATGGAAGTTCAAAAACATCGATATTTAAAAACATCGATGGTTTTGGGGAGATGTTTTATTAGCATCGATGTTTTAATATTGAATATCGATGTTTATGTTTTGTTGTCGATGTCGCATCCCTAACGAGTTTATCTCCATAGCCGTGCACGTCCGTTCACCCGATACACTTGGAAACGAGACTCGTCAAACCAGGCAACGTGTTTCCAGTCATCAACAGCCCAATGGAGGTGTTGGCGGGCCCAGGCAAGGCGTAAAGCTTTGTGCCATGCACTCAACAATGGTACACGAGTGGACCTGAGGCTCCGAAAGCCCATATCAATTACGGTCCGTTGAACAGTTCGCACGCTGACACTTGTTGATGCACCAATATTGAAATCCGCAGCAATCTCAAGAATTGCTGCCCGTTTATCTCGTTTACGGATTGTCGTCAGTCGTCAACGGTCCCGTTCATTCAAGTCTTTTTCCGGCCGCACCGCTGTTAGAAATTTGATGCTTTACCGGATACCTGATATTCACGGTACACTCGTGAAATAGCCGTGCGTGAAAATCCAAATTGCATCGCCCCCTGAGATGTTATGTCCCATCTCTCGTGCGCCGACTGTAACGCCACGTTCGAAGTGACATAAATCGTGATAGCCTGCCTTTGTAGCTGCAGGAACCGATCTAACAGTTTCACCAGACAACTGTTGTCTTATTATATAGGCACTGCCGACCGCTGATTGGTTGCATATATCTGTTATTTGCATACGCACGCCAGTACCAGTTTTTTTTTGCTCTTCAGTGTACAATACCAATAAACAAACATTGGAAATATTGTTTTAAGTAAAACAAATCAGAAAGAGCAACGATCTACACTTCTTAAAAAATGACTTTCCTACAACTATTAACTCTACAGACTATGTACAAAAAATGAATTCTCCGGACATAAAATTAAATTTAGCGTAAGTGTATGTAAATTGTGAATAAACCGTTTAAATTTCATTCCTTAGAATTAAATGATAAAATTAGCTCATTAAAATAATTCCTTTTCCTTCATTATTTTAGGAGAAATTAGTTGTTACTTTTACACGGAAAACTAACATGAAATCATTCATTCTGCTCTGACATCCATGTCCCGGTATTACAGGAAAATGAACAACGAAATCACAGAACTATGAAATCAGCGAAAAGGGAACAGCATATAAAAAAGAGATCTTGTTTCCTACAGTGGTCCCTACAAGAAGTGGGCCGTGAATTTATCCTTTTTTGTGGAATTAGTTTTTTCCTTTCTTTATCATACACTGCTCATTCCTAATTATACGTTACCGTGTACTCGGCGTTTAAAAAAATTTAAACATCTAATTTTAATCGGGATGATTTGCATGTAAACCACTTGTAAACAAGACCTATTCAACCTCATTTCTGGGAAATGCTGAGAATCACGAGATTTGTAATACCTCTTACAAATGCAAGCTAATAGAATCTATTAGATTCCGATTATTTTTTTCTAAAAATCTCGTTCAACGTCTGCATTATTAGATACTCAAAATTACTTCTCCGTGCAAGTCCCTTTTATTAACTTTTTTTGCAAATCTGAATTGAAGTTGAAAAGAATTTCAAGTGACACATCAAAATACTACATATTATAAAATATTTTCTTCGGGAAATTTTGAGATTAAAAACTTAACTTTAGTAATATATTCAGTAGCCGTTAAATTAGCTGCTGTCAGTATGTTTTCGGGATGTAAAAATAAACAGTATATAAATATATCTTAACTAAATATAATGCAACGTCCAAATGCCCATCTTGTTTTTTTAAAAATGTTTCCATTTTACGAAATTTAAAAAAAAATTTTTTTGAAGGGAATAAAATGTCCAAGAATGAACTTCACATACAAAATATTTATATAATATTACGAACCTATTTTCTAATGATGTAAAAAGTTAATCAGAGGGGAATAGGTTTACTGTTTGTTTTCCTGGTGATTTCTTAACTCCCTCGTTTCTATTCTTTTCCGCTTCTCGTGTTGGTAAATCCGACCTCCAATATCTCCGCTGTCGTGTAAAGGCAAACACTCCCTAAAAGTCAAATGCCTTTTCTAGTATAATGTGTAAGTATTTTCTTGATCTGCTCTTGATGAAGAAAGCAGTTTTATCTTTAGTAATACAAATTGAGCCTTTTTAGTGAATTTTTGAAGGTTTTTTCCCGAACTGTTTTTACTAGTTGGCATAGATAATTTTCTTTATAATAATGTTAATTACCTACGAAAATAGTATGCGATGCTTTACCAAACATATCCAAAATATTTCCAGGTTCATCTAAGCACATAGAAATTTGGATTCAAATTGCCTTATATCCCGGATAAATTTAAAATTAAGAACTTTTGTCTGGTAGACTGCTGCAATCAAAAGAGACGAAAAGATTTCAGAAAAGCATAATGGGAAATTTAAACCACTCAATGAAAATATATGAACTGCAAAAATCATTATGAAAAATATAATTTTCTTCCACTAATAATTGTTAAACTATAAAAATAAATAATTGCTTTTAAAGACATACGAATAAATTTTAATAATCTGCAAAATATTTCTTCGTTTTCTTTCAAAAAATTTCACGTTATTAAAAATGTACCATTTCCTGAACTTATGAGTATTAAAATTTGCATTATGACATATTACTGGCAAAAAGCATCTTTTTCAGTTATTTACTTACTGTAACATTAAATAGTTGTAAAACAACTTCATGGGAAAATAATTGAAGGAAATAATTGGTCTTAAAACTAGTTATAAGGCTTTATTATAATTTTTTTAAGGGAATAGTCTTAGTCAATCGATTTATCTTAGATGAGATCAAAAGCTGCTTAAAGGCATTTCAGGTTTATAAGATACAATACAGGATTACACAATTCGTTCACAAGATGGTGAGAAAAATCTATTAACTACTGAACTGACGTATTTTTATTAATTTCAAAAAAATTTGTATCTCAGAAGTTTTGTATCTCAACTTTTTTTTATTATTTTGAGAAAAGTTTTGTATTTCAGTACACATTACTTGTTGCAATAAAATTAAATTTTACCATTCTCATATCTTTTACTTTCAGAACATGTTTTTATTTATGGAAATGGCACTAAGTCTAAAACATCGAAGAGTTTTTTCATTCCAGAACAAAAGGCTATAACCCCTTCTGAATAGGCGAATATTTGACGACAAGTTGCTCCACATTGGGGAAATAATATATATATATATATATATATATATATATATATATATATATATATATATATATATTCCCCAATGTGGAGGAACTTGTCGTCAAATATTCGCCTATACTACGCCGCAATTTTACTGCCCATTTTATAGTGGGGGCAACATATAGGCGGACCCCTATATGGTGCCCCCAGCATTACCCCCTACGAAGGGACGACATAAATATATATATATATATATATATATATAAATATATATATATATATATATAAATATATATATATATATATATATATATATATATATATATATATATATATATTTATTTATTTATTGTATGCGTATAGTCTACATAGATCGAAGATCATTTAGGTCTCATTCAAAATTTCAGTATCATAATTTATGATTTGTTGGTTGTAGGAGCCACATTTTTTGTTCAAATCTATTTAAATTTTACCCTTCTCACATTATTTCATGTAGTTTCAACTATCAAAGATTTCTCTATATTAGATTTTTATTGTCTTTGAATTATTTCCTACAAATCACGTATAATTGAAAAAATACTCTTTAGAAATTCCTTTGAAAAAATATGTCATAGAACAAGTACTTTGAACAACAATATGAAGCATTTTGGGAAACTAATGGGGACTAACAATGAGGGAACAAATTTATAAATAAAATACATAATATCCTTAAGGCTATCAAGATGGCTCGTAAACAATGAAGTGTAACAGGCATTTCTCAATGTAGAGCTTGTTTATTATATTAATTGCTGTACAAATATTTGTTACGATTATAACAGAACAGAACTTAAACCTCAATGCGTAATTCATTATAAACCTTTGATAAGTTATTCTTTTTTCTGTTTGCAAGACCACATTTGTTTCATCATTAACTCTGTTTTACGGTTGTTTTCCTTTGCATTAACCAGATATTGGGATGTTTAGTGTAGATAGTTTTTATGCATGCATTTAATGAGATGAAAAATAATAACACAAATTTACTTCCTAGTTACGTATTATTTGAGTTTCTATGTTGAAATTTGGCTATGCAATGTAAAGTGCGATCTGGAAAAAGATGCTTTTAAATTCATAGCTATATTAAACTAATATTCATTAAATTCTTTAAAAAAATATATTTCACATTTATGATTCCCTTGATCGGTGCAAAATATAGAAGCACCGCTTTATTTCTGCACAATTAATGAGCAAAAACACACTCTATGAGTTTTAAATTCTCTAGATTTTTAACAGTAGTTTTTATTTAGCGTATTATATAAATTATGCAATTTTTATTACATACATTATAAAATATTTTCTTTTATTATAAAACTTTTGCGTTTTTGTAGTCGTAAGATATTTTTTATTGTTGAATAGTCCTCTTTTGCATTGCACTTATATCTCTAATAAATAAATTCTGATATTTTTTCTCAAAAATGTCCTCTCTGTAATAAATACAATATCTGAAAGCAGCTAATTGAAGAAAACCGGAAAAATATACTTTTTTTTTTCTTTTTTGTTAAATTGAGTCAGCACCCCGCACTGAAAAAATACTTGGGGATTTCTCTCTCATGGGGTTATATGGGTGCACATGGATAGTACATTCGGACCAATGAGTATAAATGTTTTCTTCATCATTGATTACTGGTGAGAGAAGGGAAGATATAGAGGATGCATAAAAAATTTGGGGCTATTTAAAAAGGTTGGTGAGTCATTCATCATATCAATAAAAGACAATTATTCTTTCTTAACTTCACAATTAACTGTTAGAGAAGACAGTCATTCGAATAAGTAATGGAATAAGTTAAACATGTAGAACTGTGTTTTTTTAAATCCCCTGTTAAAACATAAGGTTAATTAATTCCATGTATAAGTTAATTTACTATTCTTTAGACCTAACTTATATCTGCTGATCAGACAGGTAATTATTTATATGATACATATCTTCAATGAATACGATATACGCAAAAATTCATAAACGATTATATTTCTTCATACACGGTATTATTTGATATTTTTTTCTCCATTTCGAAAGTTACGCTTAAAACAGAACAGAAATATCTTTTCAAGTTTTGATTTGGCAACAGAACAAGTGGAACTTTTTTTAAATGATTTTCTTTGATTTATCCTACTCTACAACAGTTGCTTAAAACAAAATTGGCCATGAACTATATTCTGAATAAAAAATAAAGTAGCAGCCTCACACCTCCCACTTTGCAGCCTCGACCTAAAGATTAAAGTTACCTTAGAAGAAGTGTTTCATTCAATTTAAATAACATAAAAGCCCATATGAGGTAAGTACAATAAAATTAAATTGCAGTGTTGTGTAACTACGGTAATTAAACAAGTAATTAGGGCTCATTTTTACCACTGATTTTTCTGTAGATTGTGGTGTATTTCTTGTTAAATGTAAAAGAGAGAGAGAAAAAAAGATTACTCCTTAGTATTACTTGATATAGAAATGTTTGTTTTGAGTGGAAAATTTTCAATAGAAGTGTTTAAAAACTAGATTGAATCTATGAAAAAGTGCGTGTTTAATTAGGTGCTTTTAAGGAGTACCTTATCCATTCATCCTGTTTTATACTCCATTTATACACTTATCGTTACTTGAAATTATCATCATAGTGTTATCGTACTTTTCTATTACTTACTATAAATATTAAAAATACTGTAATTTTACGTTCTTGCATTTTAAATGCAATCGGAACTATAAATTTCAAATTTTTTGAAGAGTAGATTTCAAACTATAGTTAAAAAATATGAATTAATTGTTTTATTATTTCTCTATTAGTATTGCATAATTTCTTTTCAAACATTCAAAAAGTCTGGTCACTTCTAGTAGAGAGAAATTATTATTCCTTCGAAACTTAAATTGAGTGTTTATTTTGCATTTTATAGATAATTTTTTAGAATGCTTCTTTTTCTGTTTATAATAAATATGTTGAGTAACTTTATGCGATGCATCAGTTGATCTCAGTGATCTTCAATCCCTATGTTTAGCTTAGAAGAATCTTTCGACTGCACATGAACGACTGCACATTTTTTAATACTGTTTTCTGTATCTCAAAGCAGAAATTTAAAATGGAAGGCGTACGTTTTTCGAAATTATTTTAGGTAAAAAAAAAACTTTCGAAAAAAATCAAACCTTACAAACTTTTACAGGATGCTCTTTGCTTCATCCTTAAAATTTCTCCTTTTATTTCAAATATAAAAAAATATCACTGATTTGAGGGTATATCAATTACTGCATTCTAAACGAAAATTTCCATCACATAATATTTGTATAAAATCCCGATTGTTATACATGAAAGTGTATATTTTTACGAATTACAAGTTTAATTTTTTTAATCCATCTGTGCTAACTAATATTATCATTTTTTCAGTGGCTCGATTTTTTGTTGTTTGTCAGAATTTCTTCATATATCCAATAATAACTATTTTATCCGCACAGAATAATACAATTTTTCCATACTCTGGAGCTTGCTAGTATTGTATGATAATATTAAATATTTAGTTTTAAAGTACTATTTTATAATTTGAAATGTCTTGAAGATAAAAGAATACGAACTAACTTCAATGATTTGGTAAAGTGAACATAAGCTGAAATTTTAGTAAACAATCCATGATGCTCAAAGATACAATACTCCGAAGCATTTGAATGTTTTTCAAACGTTTATGTTTTATGAATATAACTCTTATAAATCTAACTACGAAAAATATCAAACCTTACAAGTTTTTACAGGATGCTCTTTGCTTCCCCTTTAATTTCAACTATAAAAGAAAATCACTAACTTGAGAGTACATCAATTATTGCAGTCTAAAAGCAACCAAGAACAAACTGATTTACAGCAAAGAGAGAAAACGATAAAGTGAAAATAAATAAAAAATTATAAAATAGTACTTTTGGTGCACAATCTACGATGTTCAAAGATATAATACCCTGAAACTGTTGAGCGTTAATGTTTTATACATGTAACTCTTAAATCTAACTACGAAAAAAATCAAACCTTACAAACTGATACAGGATGCTCTTTGCTTCATCCTTAAAATTTCTCCTTTTATTTCAAATGTAAAAAAAAAAAATATCCCCGACTTGAGGGCATAGCAATTATTGCATTCTAAAAGAGTGCAAAAACAAACTCATTAATAGCAGCGTAAGTAATTATTTAACGTCTTTGTTTTCTTTATTATAAAAACTATTCTCATTACTTGTGTAAAAGAAATCTTTGTTCGCATTTGACCTGTATTAAAAATAAAAACAATTATGGATCAATACAAGTTATGTAGCTTTCGCATGAATCTATGTATTCACATCAAGAGAAAAGAAAAACAATGCAACAACTTCTTTAGAAGGTATAATGAGCGGGTTCTCTTTTTTAAAATGCTAATATATTTTCTCATTAATGACCTTTTTATTAATATAACTAAGAATTTTTGAGCTCTAAATATGCTATGCAGTTTCCTTATTCTTTTCTAGGCTATGAATTAGTACAATATCAGATTTTTAAAAAAAAGTACGAGCTATTTTTGTATTTATGATTGTTCTACTTTCACCTGAGGTTAATTAAAGAAGTCATTTCCTAAGCTAATTTAAGAAAAGCAGATACAGCACAGAAAAGCAAATATCATACAAATATATTCCTTCACAACTTAATTATTAGTTTATTTTTATTACAACTTAATTACAAGACACTTTAATCAACAAGCCTTAAATATTTAATTTCACATTTATACCGAAGACAAAATTTGTTCCTGTATCATGCATTCTTAATATATTAATTAGTATAAACATATATATATATATATATATATATATATATATATATATATATATATGTGTGTGTGTGTGTGTGTGTGTGTGTGTGTGTGTGTGTGTGTGTGTGTGTATATACAGAGAAAGAGAGAGGGAGAGAATGAGACTAAAACAAATATTTAAATGCATCAAGGAAAACTTCACAAAAATTCCATAAGTCATAATGCATTCAACGGACCATATCTATGGATTTTTTTTCCTTGGATGAAAACAAACAATAAAAAATCAATACATATGAAATCTTGGGTATTTACACGTATTTACTACCATTAGGTATTTTCTACTCCTCGTTTGAATGTGTAACTATGAAATGATATTTCAAAATTTATGTAAAAAAAGTGTAAAAAAAAGCTATAGATTTTTGGTCTTGATTATACACATTTAATTTATGAGCAACGTTTGCAGCTAAATTACTGTAGTAATGTGTTCAATTGTTTATTTTCAAGCAACTTTTTAAGTTCTTTTTCACTTATCGAACATTTTTACTGATGTCAATAATACGTAACTGTGCAAGATTAGTGTAAGTAAATTTTCTCGACTAGCTGTTTCATTTCTGATTGATTGATCTACCTCACGAAATCAATCAAAAATTATATTTAGTATTATTTTAGTCCTGTTGTCTTACTTGAGTGCTAGAGAGAGATTAGCATGGAAAATTTTAAAACTTGTGGATATTTCTGAAAGAAATATACCTTTTCTTTCTCAAATTTTATTTTTCAGTTCGTTTTAGAAATTGCATTTGCATAATAAATTTTCTTTGTTTTAAACTATCTTATTTCAATATAAGAATGTTCTGGTCCCACGTGAAAAGGCATGCAACTGAATCGGACATTAATTTATACTTCATTTAAAATAGGAGCACGATAATTGTAGAAAAGAGTGAAAGTCGTTGAAAAGTTGAAATGAATGTTTTAGAAACGTTATAAAAATAAAAAGAATTTACATTTTTATAAAAAAATAAATCGTTATATTTAAATTCAAAGAGTTATATAAAAATTCTAAAGAAGAATATAATTTTTTCATTATTAGTATTTTTTTATCAATTTAATGTTCCAATCATTCGAGCGAATGTAATGGCGGGGAATACATGAGTGTGAGACAAAAAGAGAAACATTAAGAGAAACAAGAATAATATGTAATTTAAGTTATTTATAAAATAAAATGATGAATATACGTGCGTTTTGCAGATAGATGGCACAAGCAGTCAATAGGATATAAATTACAGTAAATAAATTATTTAGAAAAGATGAAACAGAACAACTTCTTTATCTAATTTGTACCTATATTTTCATTTTTATAAATTTCTCTTACAATTCTTTTATGTTTTTTTACTGTTGTACTCTGTTATTTATGACATTAAGACATTTTTGCACAAAATCAGTGCATTTAGCTTTCAGACGCTAATCATAGATGGCACTAGCAATCAGGCCGAAGTCTTATATAATTTTGGTGTCTTGTGTATTTGTCTTGTATTTGCTCAGTAAATTATTAAGCTCTAAATCCCCAAAATCCTTAAATGCTTATGTTATAAAACAACAGAATAAAACATATTAGACACTTTTTTTTTGTTTTATAATACTTTTTAATTTCAGTTTAAATTTTTTTGTTATGTTTAACCAGGGCTTATTTTCTGCTGTTACGCGGGGATACGGCGTATACCCACCTGTTTTAAGTATTATTTTGGCTTAACTTAACCGAAATTTTAAGAAACTTACGAATCAATTGTTAATATATAACAAAAAGTTTTTTAATTGCGAATTTTTAGTTCTTCTGGGACAAATTCTTTTAAATCAGTATTTATTTTTTCTGTGGTTCAATCTCTGTTTCATGAACAGATAAAGATTTCCCGCGTAAAAGAAACAATTCAACGGCGTATGATATAGGTAAGCAAAGATGCTATCATGGTCTCCTAGATGGCAGTATAGTTGCAAGGGCATTGACCTTTAGAAATCCTTTCTAAGGGACGTGTAGTGTAACGGGGTAGCGGGAAAAGTCAGTAGGATGAAGTGAGCGAGAGAATATCTTAGCTTCCAGGAGGTTCCCATATACAAGAAAGATAGAAAGGAGGACCACCAATATGACCTATTTCATTTTATGAAAATATGAAAACATCTATAGAAAGAGATTACTAGATGATGAAGAAGCTGATTTACCTAAATGAGTCAGAGTGCTAGATCCGAAATTGTGGCCAAAAGAAGTTCAAAACCATTTGACATTTGGGGAGACAGAAATAAGGAATTTATCAAGAAGACTTCTTTTCAATGAAAGGGAGATGATACAGAGTTTCCGAGAATGCATGGAGTAAAAAAAATTCAATTAATACACCATCTCGATATGATTCCGATATCTACAAGTTAATGTGAAAGGGATTTTTCCCAGATGAACCTTATTGCAACCCCTTTAAGAATTTCATTGTTGACTAAAACATCATCGGTAGTTATGTTCATTAAAATTGTTGGGTCTCCTTTAGGTCTGTTCAGTCCAAGAAAATATGTAGAATCTTGGTTGCTTTTTGATTGATTGGTTGTTTTTTTTTTTTTTGTTTTTTTTTGTTTTGTTATCATTCAGCAATAGACGCAAATAGCAAAGAAAGAAATCGAGACATTGAACCTCCTGAAAGCATGAGTCAGATTTGGAGTTTATTATAAAATTTTTACAAGTTTTTTTTAATATTCGTAAGATTAATTATTTTTAAATTTTGTTTAGTTTTCTAAATCAATAAATAGAATTAGAATTAACAGATTTATTATTTTATTTTATCACATTTTTAAAATAAGTTCCAAAATGAAAAAAAAATGACCTTTAACCATAAATTTCTTTTGAAGTTGCAAACACGGTGCTAAAAATACACACCTTTTTTGAGAAAACACAGTATACCCACCTATTTTTTAGAAAAAAAGCACTGTGTTTAACCAATTAAGAATATTCAGAGTGTTGTATTTAGTCTGAAAATTTGTTACGAAGATCGTTCATAGATGGCAGCACTAAAAAGGAATAAAAACATGCTTCCGAGAGTAAACTAAACCATGTCGTTTCAAAATACATAAATTCTCGATTTTACTTCTGAGAGGAAACAGACGGACACAATAATTATTTTCTTATCTTACATCATGATAAGATATAATACCCTTTCGTAAAAAAATGGGAAGAAAATAAAATAATCAACTCAATAGAATTATTTTCAAAATTTAAAATAGTGCTATTGAGTTAGCATAATTTGCCCTCATAGTTTAAAAGATTAGAGATAACGAAGTATGAGGATAATTTTTTTATCGTAACAATTAAGTGTGACCTTCAATAAATTCCAATGTTTTCTTTAAAGGTTTTGATTTCTATGGAAAGAAAGATTAATTCGAATTATTATTTTCTTACTCTACGAAAGGCAGTACATCTTCAAGAGCGATTTCAAAATGAAGATTCAAAATACCGTACATTCAAGTTGAAATCCCATAATCATTTGAGAAATTGATACATATTTAACTGATGCACAAGAAGTGTAAATCAACATTTCAAATCAATATACCAAATTTCTCAATTATAACGAAACGGCATGCGGCATGTGACCCAGTGAATAAAGTTTCACGATAGGAGGACTTCATTTACTCATTTAGTGTAAACTGTTTATTTTTAAAAAATCAAAAGACATTATTTAAAGGAGATGGACAAATGTTGCTTCGCTGTTTCTTTTGAAATTTCTCGTGGACAAATGCATAGTAGTCATATAAGAAACTTAGATTCATGATCCAGGCATTAACTTTATCATAAGTAACGTGCATAGAAATATTTAAACATAGGCTCTTTCTTCGTTTGATTAAAATTTCCAATCTTTAGTTATTGGTAATCGCAAAGTCGGGGAAATCGACATTTAAAACTTTTTAGATAAAATTAGCATGACGTAAAGACATTTTAATATTTCATATCCCTCTATATTTATACACGTTAGAACAGAGATGCCCCATGAACAGGTGAATCTGAATACTTCGTTAAAATGATAACAAATTTTCTTTTAAAACGCAGCATAAGGGAGGTGCATAAGAGGAGATATGTTTTATGGTATATTTTTTCATTTACGAATCAGTTTTATGGTATATCATGTATTGTTAGGTAGTGAATATTTCACTTGCTTGCGTTGTACCCTATAATTAACAAAATGTTTTTATTCAGAGAACAAACAAGAATCGAGAGATTGCTCTATGGTGTTATTCAAACATCATTACTTTCGTACGTACAGAATATAGAAGTTTAATAGGTCAAAACCAAATGGCTGATATCTATAACAGCTTATTACTTACACTTTGAAAAAACAAAATTGAGTGCACTCTAAGAGGTATAATGCTACTTTAAATGACAAAATCAATAATTTTCTCGTTTATTCACCAAATGCTAGTGGAGCGTGATTAGGTTTCAGCCCGCAATTTTTATTTTGATCATAACCATTGGAGTTACCATGGAAATGCGAAAGTATTAGATCAATACACTCACAATGCAAATAAATATTACAAAATGAAACCCAAGTTTAATATGCTGTTATGGTTCTAATTTAAATTTTCTTCGGGGAAAAATATATGGGTAAAGCAAACCTAAAACTGAGAAATTTCTCCCTTTGACTTCGGAAAATGACCATCTGAGAGTTTAATTTCAAGACTCTCTAAACAGAAAAAACGACTGGCTACCCCTCCCCCCCCCCCAAAAAAAAAAAAAAAAAAAAAAAAAAAATATTAAAAAAAAAAATGTTGTTAGTTTTATGTTTCTGTTTGATTGTTCTGGTTGTTTGACCTTATGAGCAAAATCTATTTAACTTCGATCTCCATGACTAGCCCCATTTTAAGTCTGTTATTAAGAAGTATAATTTTGAAATAAAGATTGGCTCATTTAGAAAAAAATGTAGATATTTTAAACTCTATTTCCACAATTTAAAGAAAAGGAATGGTATATATTTGATTATAATTGATTTATCTGCAAATATTGAATGTTCAGCTAGATACGAGAATTTAATGGACTCATTCTTGGAAGGACGAAATTTTACGAATAGTTTCTAACACTCACGATTTGATTTGAAATCTCTACTAATAAATATAAATAAATATGTAAATAAAAATAATGCATATATATATATATATATATATATATATATATATATATATATGGGGAGGGGTGTCGGTATCTAAGTGAGATCCGTGAGTTACCTTCGAAATTTTGAATTTTCTTCGCAAGCCTCAAACCTCGAAATTCTATCAGTTTTTCATTCACTTAAGTGTTTACAGAAGATGATATCTGGCATTCTCCAATTACTCTGAATCATCGAAGAGATAAATAAGTCTTGTCCTATTTATGTTGACGATTTTTTTATCTTTCCTTGAAAATGCATTAAGATTTCCCTTTAGCATATTACGATTAAAATTGTATTAGAAATTAGACACTGAAATCAATAGCATGAAAAATAGTAACGTGATAAATTAGGAATATACCAGCAGTTATATTAATGACAAAATTTAGTCACAACGGATGTATTAAATTTTGACTAGATTATATAAAAGGGTGTTTATCACAATATTCTAAGTTATGTTTCCTTCTAAATTTAAGAAAATTACCTTTCTCAGACATTTTTTCCATTACCCTTTTTTAAATGGAAAAAATTAAAATGACGCAATGCGTCCTAAACAGGATTAAATTCTTTCCACAATATTAGTCTTTTAACAATATAATCCCCAAAGCTAACTTTAATGAACCGAGTCTTAATATTAATGCTTCATTTGGGACATCAAAGTCATTACATTCTTCAGAGGAAGAAAGCTGTGCCACCTGCATTGTAAAAGTAAGCACGAAGGAATCTGGAGTTACCTTATTTAAAACTTTATGAATGAAAGTTTAAGTTCTGTACATTTAACTTAATCCTTTTTACTTTTCAGAGAGTATTTTTCAATGATTACTCAACAGAATACTGAGAGGCTCCAAAGAATATTTGTTAACTCCTCAAAGCTGGTACATCAAGTTACAATCTGTACTAGATATAGAAAGATATTACTAGATATAACACGTTTGTCTAAAGTTCAATATTAAAAGTATCATGCCCCACGTGAGAGGGTCTTGCTTTTGTGCCCCTTTTTTGACAAAAATTTCGTCGTTAAGTGTAAGAGGGAATCTAGGAGGATCGTTTAGGGTGTAGTTGCCACTTACCCATTATACCTACCAAGATGAATAAACAGCTCCATTTAAATATAAGCCATCTGCAGTCTCTTAATCGTCAAATTCTGGGGTAGCATCATGGCATTAGTTGCATTTTTATTGATTTTAAACATATTTCAGATGGTCAAGAAAGTAGAAATTCTAATCATGTCTGATGACTGATCCCTTTGTTTTCTATCTTTTTAGGACGCAACAATTTATACTGATGAGCTCCATATACGCGCAGCTCCTTGTAGTAATTTGTGTTGTGTTCTTCACTTCAGAGATCGTCACTCCAAGAGTGCCCCTCTTCTATTTTGAGGTAAATATTTATCCTTAGTTTTGTTCTGTAAGTATGTATTTAATGTTTGCATAATCTTTTCTTAACACTCCTCTTGATATTATCAATTTTTACAGAAATTTTTCCTTTGATCACCAATGCTTTAAATGCTCTAAATTATTTTATGTATAAACATTTAAATCAAGATTATTTAAGAATAAACGAGGAAAATCACCTTTTCCTCTAGTGAAACACAGCACATTCATTCTTCGAATTCAAGATCCCATGTCTAAATACAGACACCTGTTGCCACTTAAGAGCTGATATTTAGAGATTTTCTCATCTCTATATATAAAACAGTTCCGTAACTGACTGACTGACTGACATACAACGCACAGACCAAACCACTGGACCTAAAGGGCTGAAATTTTGCATGGAGATTCTTCTTATAGTGCAGGGGTGCACTAAGAAAGATTTTTGAAAAATTCTTCCTAGATTTTTTTAAATTAAATTTTTAAGCTGTTTTAGTAACTTTTTTTAAGTTTTCATTTAAAATAATAATTTGAAGGTTATAAAATTTACATCACGAGAAAGATCATAAAAATTCCTTGAAAGTTGGGCATAGGTGTCGTTATATTGGCATCCAACGAAAAAAACAGTGTTTTTAACAGTGAGTCAAGGATTCCCCAGATCTCTCTAATGGTGCATATACATTGGTGCAGAGTTCTCTGCCTGTGCCTTGGGGAATCCAGTGATTTATGTTCACTCTGTACTCTGTACTATGCGTGGATCGCCTCCTCTGTCGGTCCATCAAAGAAAGGGCGGGGGGTCAGCCGGTCAAATGGTGTCGAGCGGGGTCGGGGGAGACACCAGATCAAAGAAACCTTGGGGGTGGGAATGGGGGTGGTTCTAAATACCGTATCTAATGTTACCGTGACTAATGTGATGACAGGAGTCGGGGGTCTGCAGGCAGAGAACTCTGCACCAATCTATATGCGCTATGAGGCATGGGAGCGTAAGCGATTATTTATATACTTTAAATATAATTTCCCTTTCAATTATTCTGCCAGGAACTCTTACGTTAAAAATTTCCTAGCCTTTAATTCTGTCACAGTTCCGAGCAGGATGATCGCTCAACGGTATAAATCAATAACCTGTAACGTAATAAGCTCAGTTCGAAATATCTTTCCCTTGAATTATCCTATCATTGTCGTGACGCGAATTTTTTTCTCTTTTGCCAAATTTCTGAATACCATGTCGTCACACTCAGTGGTATTAATGAAGAGCGCAGGTGTTGAATGACAGGATTAATTTCCGGCTAATCAGGTACTTGGGTGCCGCTGTTTTGCAACCGTGTCTGACTTGCATTTCCTTATCTCCGAAGAACACATCCGTTTTATGTGGCTGAATTTTTGTGAACGCTCAGAGAGGATCAATTTAGTGCCACCTTAATTTTGTGTCATTTGCGTGTAGCAGATCCTAATTATGTATTGTTCATAAGTGCTGATGTTGGGAATTAAGTAAAGTTGGGATTCTTTATGAGCTGTCTACGGAAATACTGTAATTTCCTAAGAACCAAAATAAGAAAACTGTGTAGACTTCTGAACCCCTTTTTATAGCCATGGATCCCATGGCAACTTCTGGGTTAAATAGATAGAAGCTTTTACCGATTTTCTTATAAAAACAAGTAACAACTAATTTTAAGAGAGTACAGGACACAAAATACTTCAAATTTTCGAAAAAGATTTATTGCATTAAAAAAATTTGTGTTTTTTCCGCTTAAAATTACGTTTAAATCATGTTTCTATCTTAGTTAGTACATGAGCTATTAATTTTTTTTTCAACATTCTAATAGCTGCCAATCTTTGTTTAAACATGTTAATGCGTTTTTCTGCATGATGGGTTTTTTCACTATTTCTCGTCTTTAAATTTTTATAAGTCAAGTACCGTTAAAGATAAATGGTTAAAACTTAGAACATGTCTTTCTCAATTATTTTACTTTAATTTTGATTCAGAAAATTTGAAAAAAAAATGTTTACTTTTGAAAATATGATTTTTTAAATATAAGTTACATCATTTATTTGAAATTTTTACTCTAAATATTTTTAATTCTTTAAAATTAATATTTTAAAAAACGCTGAATCAAAATTAAAACCTATATATTTCTGTTTAATTAAAGGAAAAAATTTTGAAATTCGACAAATAATATTTCGAGTTATAACAATTTTAAATTACCCCACTTTTTTAAAATTTTAAATTTTTAAATTTTTAAAAACTTGATGAGAAGTTTTATGACGTGATTTTGTTTACAAATTGTATGGTTAACCATGACCAAAAAAAAATTCAAAAATTTAACTCCATAAATAAAAAAAAAAATGTAAATATCTCCTGGACTCCCCCCCCCCTAATGTCAAAGATTTTTATTTAATAATTGCCTCAAATTCCCACACAAAAGCTTTCATATAATATATTTACTAATTATATTTTTATTTCTGATTTTTCAGGGCTTTTATGTATTTCTATATTCAGTGAGTCTACTGTTCCTCCTATATGTGTACACATATCTGCTTCGAGAACCTACTAGCAAACCTAATAAAAAGTTTAACATAATCGAAGGCTTGAAGCTCAGAATCGGAGACAAGGCTCCCAAGAAAGAAGTCTCGGATCCAAACCTTAGTGCAAATGCAAACCCTCATATGCAACGAGTGAAAAAGCATCGTATATCTGAGAATGACAGAAGCCACGGCAGTCTCTTTCTAAGAATTGGTGCTATAGGTAAGTGATCACTCAACATTTTCACAATTCTTTAACTGTAACTTAGTACAGACTCAGTGCCTCTGGTAGTTGATGCAGTTCAAGGGTAAGTCACATGTTTGAGACTTTTAATTTGTATCCCGTTGAGACCTTGATGAAATCTTTCAATGTGGAATTGGTTATGGACAAAGGTAAGAAAGTTTTTACTCTAATAAATTCTAATCTCCAATTAAATAATTGTTTTCCAACGTAAGTAAAACTTCTTATTTTACATTGATATTTTATGTAATCAGTTATTATATCAGCTTTCTGGCTAATATTTTTAAAACATTATTAATAAGTGTTAATAAGAATCAAATAATATGAAATGTTTTTATGATATTAATTGAAGGGTTAGGCTTGATTTTTCATTGTAATTTTTGTTTTATGATAAATAAATGTGGATATAACAATGATAAAGCAAAGCTATGTTGCACACACTACTGTAGCTGTATTTAATATATTTATGTTTTATAATTTTGCGTATGTGTTTCATTTATTTTATAGATTTTATATATTTTCTCGTGAGTGAACTTATTTCTGGACTATTATTTTTAAGATTTAATACTGATAAAATAATATTATCATTGTGGACGAAAAAATTTAGTTTTATTAGTTAGTTCTGTGGTTTCCAAATCAGACTTTTATGAATTAAGGGGGCACACTACCTTTGACTACACTGAAATGACCGTAAATGTGATCAAATTCGAGCTATTAAAACTCTAATAATATTAATATATATATATAAATTTTTTGTTTTATATCAAAATTACAATTCTTCAGTTATATTTTATACAAAAATAGAACTTGTAAATCCATAAATAATTTTTAGATTTTATTTTTAAATGTACACATTACTAAAAAGAGAAAAAAATCATTGCATGTTTCGCGCATCATAAAATTAAGAAATATGCATACAGAAACTATTTTTTGGTCAAATTAAATTAATAATATACTCAAGTTTAATGTAAAGCCAAAAAATATACAAAATATATAGTTGAAATTGAAAAAATTACATAAAATTAAAAAAAATTAAAATTTAGCTATTTTTTAAAACATTTTCAAGTGTAAAATTTTTTTTTTACAAATTTATTTTTATTTTTTTGGTTTTAGTATGTAAAGAAGCTTAAAATACAAATCTGATAAAAATTTTGTGTGTCTAGCACTCATAGTTTGGGAGCAACAGAGCGCGTAATCCAAAAATTTACATATTTGAGAAAACTGAAGTTAAAGTTGGAATATACATGGCCATGCCAACAGAGTGAGCTTTACATAGACTCTCATAACTCGAGAAATAATGCGAATTTTTTTATGCGATTTATTGCATATTGTTCAGAAATGTATCAAAAATCGGAATATAGCAACAACCAAAAATCAATTTTTTGAAGTTTTAAAGGTGGTGTGTCCCCTTAAAAGAATCGCTCTATGACACACAGAACGTCATTTTATAGAATTAATTTTGAAGGATACGTTCTTCATCATGGGAAACAATAAGTTTAATCTACTTTCAAAGTTTGAAAGACGAGCTAAGGTATTTTTCCAAAATCTTTTCTTTCTAAACAACCAAAGTACTGTTGTACATTTTGAAATTTTGGTTAAGATGACTCAGTTAGATAAAACATTAAATTTCCTTTCAGTCAACTACAATGTACAGTAAGTTCTCGACTTACGCGAACATTCGTAGCGCTAGAACATTCCTCGTATGTAGTGCGTAAGTCCAGGGCCCGATTATGAACGCTGGGGGCCCCTGGGCAGATGCTGTTTGGGGGCCCCCTCTTACGGACATTTATAAAAATACATACTATTAGAAGTACTAGGTGCATACACCAAGAGGGTTTGGGGGCCCCCTAGCATCACGGGGCCCTGGGCAAAGTCCCGATTTGCCCATGCGATAAAAAGGCCCTGCGTAAGTCGAAATTTACCAGGTAATGCGCTCAATTAGTGGGACACGCCTGTAAGCTTTCCAACCATCATCGATATCAGCAGACATTAATGACTAAATATCGAAATAAACTACGTTTTTTTAAACATTTTCAGTGAAGTACTTTTTATTTAAATATGAAAATGGTACACACATATATTAAATCCATCCTCAGATGGCAAAATGTTATAAGAAACTTTTCTTAAAAAATTTTGAGTTTTTCCCTTTCCGGATTCTCGTTCGTCGATATTTTCTATTTACTGCTACTACTGTAAGTAATAGCCAACTATTTTTCTGCAACATTGGTAACATGTTTGCTCATGTAAAACAAATTGCTGATTTTTCATGACATCTTCAATCTTAGCATTGCTGTCAAGTAAATTTATTATAACTTTTTTCCATCTGGACACAGAAATTATACAGTACATGAACATTTTATAAAATACTAATATTATACATGTATAATTATGTAATTTAAAATAATCTGATAATGTGCAGACGTTCATGGGGCATTGAAGTAGCTGTCCAGGGATGTTTGTATTCTCGAAGCTTTCTTTTTCTCATCGTAAACCAGTTGATAGCATGATAAAGCAGTCTTCGTAAAATTGAAAATTACAACTGCGTATCTACGAATCCGCGTAACTCGAGGACTTAAAACTATTTCATATCTAATATACAAGCCAACTGAAATTCTTTTATTTTCTCCTTATAAAACTCCTGTATAAAACTGAACCTGTATAAAACTGAAACTTAAAATACCAGCTGCTTCAATGAACAATTATAAAACAATTTTCCGTAGTGAATTATCACTACAAATCATAATGAAAAAAATAGAAACTCCCACATCAGTCTTTCACGAATGTTAAAAATAATAATAGTTAGTAATAGCCATTACTCATCTACGTTTTTATGTATTTACGAGTAGAATAACAAAAGTTAAATTTTTAACAAATTATCAGAATGTATAACTAATTTAATATCATTTACGATGTGTTTATTCGTATCATTTACGATACGAATGTGTTTTTTTATATTCAAAATACAAGCATAATAAATTATATATGTAATGGTAATATTTTGTATTACCGATTTTCAGCTTTATGCTAAAAATAGATATGTGACATTTATATATTTAGTTATATTTTATATTTTTTCCATGATGAGTGCATGTTCCATGATGAGTGCATGTGAACGCAAAGCATGTATGATTAAATTTTTAGGTATTTTTTTTGATTATCATTCGACGATTTTAAAAGTAAATACCTTCAGAAATTGATAGGATTGAGGGCAAATTTGACTCCATTTTTAATTTATCAAAACAATACATCCCTAAGTGTTTATTCCTCTAATATGTACTTCTGGTGTTTACGTCATCCTGAGTCATAAGAAAAGAGATGCTATGTTGAAGAGAAATTTTCTGAAGAGTGTGAAATTATGAAACAATGTACAAAGTTATTTTAAAATTGTTGAAATTTGATGTTCATAATTTATTTTTTTTATCAAAACATATATCTGAACACGGGCCGTCACACAGCCTATCATATTTTAAAAGTACAAAGAATTGGGATTCATTAATTGTTCTGAATACTTTATTCGGCCTTAGACAGCTACTGAATACCTTAAGCTACGTAAAAACAATACTTTTATCTTTAAACTTGAACATGAGATCTTTCGAAATTCGGTAACGTGATCCAATCATTTAACTCTTTGCACTAGATCTTTACAGTCTGCTATTTCGTTCCTTTTTTTCCTCTTCCATAGATACTTGATATGCAGAGAAGGAACTGTCTAAAAATGCGTACGGAAAAACAGATTTTCTCCATTTTCAGTTTCTTATGCTATCATATGATCGTTTTCCAAACCTCAATATATTCCACATTCTTATGTTAATATTAGCCTGCTATCTGCAGAGTGAACGTCATTACAGATTTCTCTCCACAACCGTTAGAGATCAGCTATTCAACTTTCACGTAACATCATCCTGATGACCTAGTCTATTGCATAAATAATCACCTTAAGTGAATACCTGTAACCTTAAGCAAAAACCAGTAGACCGTTAAGTCTAGCAGGTTTGTCCACAAAATGGTAATCCGCATTCCCGTAAGTAGCATAAACCTTAAAGTGTTCTCAATCTTCTGTTACCTAGAAATAGAATTACAAATTTTCATATTTTGCATGTAAGGATGCAGTCCGTATATAATTAGGAATATTTTAAGATTAAAATAAGGTTAAAATAAAAGAGTTAGCTCAAAAGTTTTGGAGTAAAATAAAACCATTCTTATTTAAAGACTAGAAGGTATTATTTATAATACCTATGACTGCATTATGATCATTATGACTGCATCATTATGACATTAATCATTATGACTGCATCATTTTGACGTCATAATACTAATAATGACGTCATAATGGAAAAAAGTATATGAAAGTTAAAAAATATCCCGAATTATCTAACAATATTGAATTTAATCCACACCTTGTAAAAGCAAACCCTTTCATTATTTTTTATTTAGTTAGTTTTTCATACGATTGGGGTAATAGACTGCCATCCAACCAGCCATTTTGACGTAATAATACTAATAATGACGTCATAATGGAAAAAGTATATGAAAGTTAAAAAATATCCCGAATTATCTAATAATATTGCATTTAATCCACACCTTGTAAAAGCAAACCCTTTCATTATTTTTTATTTATTTAGTTTTTCATGCGATTGGAGTAGTAGACTGCCATCCAACCCGTCCTTTTGACGTCATAATACTTATAATGACATCATAATGGAAAAAAGTATATGAAAGTTAAAAAATATCCCAAATTATCTAACAATATTGTATTTAATCCACACCTTGTAAAAGCAAACCCTTTCATTATTTTTTATTTATTTAGTTTTTCATGCGATTGGAGTAGTAGACTGCCATCCAGTTTTTTACAGCTCACTACGCGATATGAATACTTGAGCTACTTGATTCATTCACATTCAAGTTTGTTTACTTTCAGAATTCATCGCAAAAGTAAACAGATTTTTAAAAACTGTTAAATATACAGCTAAAAACATCCAATTTTTTTAGTTCTGAATTTTTTATAGAAAAATAGGCTGAACAAACGTGATTTGATGGAGAAGATATTAGTTTTTAGGTAAGAAAAAATTCTGATCCACATCTGAAATTGAAATTAAGCCTAACCGGCATTTTGTTTACTGAGGGCTTCAATTGAAAGATGAGTACAGCCCGGAAGTGTTATACAGAGACAAGGGCTATTATATATATAATGTTCGTTGAGCACAGTTTTCTTTTTCTAGCCACATCAGGTTCCAATTTCATTAGATTAGTATTTTAATAAATACTAGTTGGTACCCGTCAAAACATGACTGCTAGATAGTAAATAAATGTACTAATAAACAAATTATACTCAATACATTATTGCCAAATGTTGAAAATCCTAATATTAAGAAGAGAGAACTTTAAAAAACTACTATTGAACCCAATAAAAAGGAATAGGGTTATTCAACAGCACGAAATAAGCGATTTCCGTCAGGTTTAATTCTATATCTCACAAACATAATTAAAAATAAAAATGGCAGAGAGAGCTAGAGTGATTCGTCGACAAATTCCTATACAAATTAACGTGTTTATGCGGCCTCGTGCTTAGTATCTAAAGCCAGATTTAAACTTGTCACTGGGCATGCGCAGAAAGCAATTTTTTAATTGTAAATTATCGCTAAGTAATAGAAATTGCGGTTACAAAAACCATATTTGACACATCTATAGATTAAAATCTTGAGTTTAAGACCAAAATGAAGTAAATTGGTGCAGTAGTTTTCTCTCACAGACTGCCCAAAGAATCGGCTTAGCAACTTAAATATATAAATTTTTCAATTCGAAAGCATTAAAAAGTTATAGTAATTCTTTATACTATAATGTGTTATCTTCTTGCAACTCTTCTTTATGCACTTAAAGGAAATAACGACTCTGTGAGACATATCGTTTTAAAATGCAAAAAGTATTGTAAAAACAAAGAACAATCAAATTGAATACTTTTATATATGTCTCAACTTTCTATATTAAGTATTTACTGTAAAATTTAATCCCCTTTAAAAATGAGTGTCTCAATATAATATTAAAATATTAGTGTACGTACATTTTTGCCAACGGGAGGCACTTATTACAAAGATATTTAATTCAACACATCGATATTTGTCTAAGCTGTTATATAGTGAAGTGCTGAATAGGTAAAAAAAAGTCTGAGTATATACCATAGTCCATAAGTATACCTTGACTCTAAACATTTATTTACATTTCTCCGTAGACTAGTTTTTTTATTGCTAAAACTGATTTGTTTAAATCACACCAATTTTGCAAAATTTTAAACAAAAGATGACATGAAAACAAAAGACTTTATTGTAATAGCTTTAACTCATCTTAGGTTGGTAGCGGAATTTCCAGTTTGTAACAGAGCTTCACGAAGTTAATTTGCTAAAAGAGAGATCTTTTTCGCACCCTGAAAAAAATATTAGGGCTCGTTTATTCCACTTTATTCTACCGTCATCTGAAGAAACATTAAAATGTCAATTCCTTTCATACATAGATGCCTTTTAGGTATCCGTGGCATCAGTTCTTTAGACTTGCTATTGACGTTTACGTATTCCATAACAGTGTGACTATCCTTAGAAATTTTACACATTTAAAGAGAATAATTTAGTCTCAAAAGAAGCGATCCATCTTATCCAAAATTATCCCTGAATCTGACACATTTTCTTATCAGAAACTATATCAAATTACCCAAATTACTACAAATGAATTTTCGCCACCCGTGGTTGTAACGTGCATATAATTTGTATATTCCTCCACCTAATGTCTTGAAACGTTTAAAACCATTTCTGTGCCTTTCATACACAGATGCTTTTTAGGTATCCATGTGGTCATGCTGGTTTTGTTTTTGACGATTGCTTATTCCATAATGCCAAGACTATCCTTATATTTGTACACATTATAAGAGAATACTTTTGTCTCAAAAGAAGAGATTGATCTTATCATAAATTATCCATAATTCTGCCATATTTTCATATCATAAACTAAATAAATTACTCAAATTACTGCAAATGAATTTTCTCCACTCACGGTTCTAAAGTGCACGAAATTTATATAGTACTCAACCTGATGTTTTGAAACATTTGAAACCATTTCTATGCTTTTCAACATTTAAGTTCCAGAACATGAATGTTGTTGGCTTCAGCATTGCAGAACCATTTTCATGAAATTGCATCTTCGTCTAATGCAACAGTTTACTGGAAAGACCATTAGGTATTTAAATCTTCGATAAGTTCAACATTTTAAAATTATGAAATTTCTTCATTGTTTCATTTATATAAAATTAACCTTCATATGGTTTAATTATTGTCAACTTTTCTCTGAGTGTCAGACACCTTGCCTGAGCTATCTGATTGGCAGTTGAAGGGTTACAAATTACATGCATTCTAACGTACTTTCTGAGCATAGAGAAAGAAATTTCAAGGAAGGAAAGTTCTTAATAAATGACATAACGTACAGAAGGACTATTTAGGATACATGCTGTTTTTTTCGAGATACATCAACCTATGTCATAGTATTCTGGTTCAAATTATATTGAATTCTGGAGCTAACTGCGATCTGTGATATTTTACTGGTAACCTATATAAAAATTACGATTGTTTAGGGTCTTGTTTTCCTGAGATTAATACTAAAATGTTTGTACTGAAGATAAAGTAAATTTCAAATAATTTTGTAGAATGTAAATTATTCATGACATGTTTAATTTACATTTGATTCGCAAATGGAAAATAACATTCTTTTCTCAGTTGTGTATAAAACTTGTTGTTGTTGCTTATACCACTTGACCGACAGTAACATCAGATCAAGTCCCGAAGGCTATGGGCGATGGAGGCTCCTGTTTTGAATTAGCACCACAAGGGTCGGAGTCCGACTTGGCTAAATGATCGGTCCTCTAATTTTGAACCGAGTCAAGTGACGAGACCGGAACACTTGACCCCGCACCTCCAGACGTAAATTTGAGAACTTGGAGGACATTGCAGCCACGCCCTATTCTACTTGCCCCGGCCACCATTAGTGAACACGGCGGTGGATTTGCAGCGACGAGCATCGAACCACGGATGTTCAGATCACTTCCCCGAACTGGGCCACCGCGCCTTGTATAAACATTGATCAAATACATTAAAGTAATTATCTCAAGATTTAAAATTATCTAGTAGTTGCATATCATTGATAAGAAGTAATACAAAGTAATTTCCCATAAAAGACTGAGAAAAATACGAAGGGCATTATATTCTTTTCATTCTTTACTTTGAAATAATCACTCCATTTAGAAAAACCAGTAAATTATGTAAAAGATTATAATATGAGAAATCAAAGAAGTAAAAAAAAAAATGCTTTTTTTTCTCTCTTTCATTAAAATGGGCTGCTAATTCAATGTGTATAAAATAAAAAAATTGTAAACTTTTAAAACTGTGTATCCTTCACATGAAGTTTTCCTTTAAAAAAACTTTCAGAAATTTTCGAGAAGAAACTAGAATTTTCTTCTGATTGCATGTGTAGAATAAGTTATGGTGTTTTTATATTCAGGTTACGATGCTGTTGCCTTTTCAGATGTTGTTTACAAAAAGTTTAATATATATATTTCTTCATACATTTAAAATAGATTTCAAAGGTTTTCATTCCGTCAAAAATTTGAATTATCGCTTATTTTTACTCACCACAAACCAAAGTAAAACTGCAATGTTTGCCAATAATATACATTATTGGCATATATACTAACGGATATATCCGTTCGTTTCCATCTCTTGAAAATGTTTGTTTCTTTTGATAATACTCAGGCTGAAAGATCTAAAATTCCTTAAAAGACTTTTGAAATATATAACAATATGATTTAACTTTTTAATTCATCTAAGTTTACAGTAGACATAGTAGAATATTACGCATATTTTTACATAATATGTATTAAATTAAAAACATGTTTTATAATTGATGAATTTCTTTATATTACTTTTCAATGATTATGCAGACTTATAAGTAAATACATCAATGTGTCCACAAAGGACAATTTTGTACGTATAGGCTAAAGTGATAGACAGATTAACAAATTATTTATTTCCAGAGTTTCCAAATTGAAAGAATTAATCTCCAACGATAGGCAGTAATACAGTAAGGATGGGATATTGATATCGATATTATCGAAATATTGATATTTTCCCTTCGATATTAGATATTATAATATCGATATTTGATTTCTGATAATATCGGAATATCGATATTATATTCCCGATATTATCGATTAGATATTTTCAAAAGAATTCATTTGAAATAATTATAATTTATAAAAATTTGGGTTGAAAAATCTCAAAAATAAAGAGAAAAAATAAATTAGTGGTACAAATAATTTCTAATATATACAAAGTAATTTTTAATATAAGCAATCAAAAAATGTGTGAAAAAAATCAAAAATTTTTCAATATATAAAAAGAATTCTAGAAAGAACAAAAAAATAATAAGCGCTTTGCATTTTTCCCTTTTCTCCTCAATACGAGAGAAATTACTCCACCATTTCGATTTTCGAGGCGTTATTGAACTTATTTTATTAATTACTGAAAAACAAACTGAAATTTATGAAAAACACGCTAAAACACAACTGCAAAACTTTACTACAGTGAAAAAAATAAAAGAAAGAATACTAACAATAGAATTGAGGAAACCGGTTATCTTCAATATCTCCTTCCAATTTGTTTATATACGTGTTGCCATTGCTTCACCCAAAGTAGGGTTTCTTTCTTTCTCTAAATAGAAACTTTTAATTTAATAAAATATTGTTCATTGAAATGTTATTTCATTATTGAAAAAATTACGATCATTTTTTTTAATCTTACTATTACCATATAATATATATTTTTTTTACCATACAATCATTCCTCCTAATACGATTGATTGTATATTGAAAGGAAAATGTGTTATCGATATTCTGAAATATTGTTTATATTTTGAAATATCGCTTATATTTCGAAATATTGGGAATATTTTGAAACATTGAGAATAATTTCAAATATCGTCGATATTTTCAAATATCAATATTTTTGTGCCGATATATTATTGATATCGATATTAATAACCGATATTAATGATATCGATATTAATAACCGATATTTTGCTTTCGATATCCCATCCCTATAATACAGTCAGAGGAAATCAATGTAAATCAAGATGATTTACTGTAATTATCACTGCAAAAATAACGGAAGTTAAAATGCACATATGATGTTGAGTTTGTCATGGCATGAAATTTCAGTAAGAAGATGTAAGTGTATCACCGCGAATACACATTCGCGAAAGGGGAGTGAATTGTAGGGGGAAACAGTGATTTATGGGTCCCCTCGCCGTTAACCCGAGGGTTCGCCTCCCCACTCGGTGGTTTTCTGACGAATGATCAAAGGGACGAGGGACCTTCTCCCCACGTTGGGGAGGTCAAAGGGGGAGTCCCCGAATCGCGCTTTTCGGAATCGGATGACGGGGAGGGGGATCAAAGGCAAAGGGGTAATGACATCGGGAAGTTCCGAGAGGCGGGAAAGTGAGAACGGTCGGTCGGGTCGATTAGTAACGCTCCTGGAGCGTGACTAATGTGTCACGGGGGAACGGGGGGAGCTGATTCGCTTGTGTGTACTTGCGACTTTAGATGTCAGACATTTTTGTAAAGGAATATAATTTCATTTACCATAAAATTAAATAAATATTTTATAAACAGAAATTGCTAGGGACAAAGAGAGAATAATACTCAAAGATAATTTGGAATTATTTAAAATATTTAAGTTACAAGATACTAAATATGTAAAAACACCTGTGAGGAGTTTTTATTGAGTTTTTAATACTCGAAAGAGAAATTTTCTTGAAATTTTCTTGTAAACGCAAATGCTATCGAGGAAGAAAGTCTTAAGTTGTTTGAAGAAACAGAATCAGCTCATAATTCAACAGATTTAAAACAGGAGAGGAAAAGAAAAACTAACTATAAAATTTTAATGATTTTTACTTAGCTATTTATTAATTAAAATACAATGTTTTTGATTTGAAAGTATTTGAAATAATCGCTATACTTAACGCTGCAAAAATGCTTCCCTTATCACCATTTCTGCCAACAATGGGTAAATTTTCTATCCAATTCCAAACTTAATTATAAGGGCATCAAAGTCAGTAAGAATTTTTCCAGTATTATAGGATTAAATTTAATTTAATTCTCTTTTGCGAGGTAGGGGATGTGCTCTTCAGAAATCAATTAAAAGTGAGGTGACAATGGAGAACGTCACTGCTTTTCACCAGTTAAAGTTAAACGAAACCAAACCAAATTCCCTTTTACATAAAGTGTAAAAGATGAAAAGTCATATAATGCCTATAAAATTTTCAAATATGCCATAAAACCTTTTTAATTATGGTTGAAAGTTGCTTAAAAAATAAATGTTAGCGGAAAACTAGGTTACATTTCATTACTGCAAACCTCAAGGCAACAGCCATTTAAAAAGAGTAAAAGGCTTCTGTAATTCAAAATGAAATAAACATCTTTTTTTATTAAAATCAGAATGAAAAATTTTTGAAAGAGTAACATTGATGTTCTGTTTTCGAAAATTTCGAAATAATCTACACATTCCTTCGCACAAAATCCGGAAGAGGAAACTGGGCATGTATAAAAAATTCTTTGTGCAAAATTTCTTTTACACTAAGTGTCAAGCATTAACTAAGCTGTTTTCAAAGCAACAAAACCATTTGGTAAGGATGGGTGACGCACACACCAATAACAACAGAGTGAAATCCGAGATGTTTTTTTTAGCTCGAAAACAGTGTGAGCACACGTTATATAAAGTAACCGAATCGGAGGCTCTCATTTTCCGCCCTTCTCTTCTCCCCAAAACCATAACAAAAGGCAAGAAACATGACGAGAAGTAATTAGGTGGTTATTGTTTTCATTAGGACCAAATTACTCTATCTTTACTCTTAGTTGATATGAACTTCCGTTCGCTACAAACATACATTTGGACACTTGACAAAGAATCTTCTTTTCATGTGCCGAGTCAGATCCGAAAAATTGAAAAGAAATATTTTTGCGTTACGTTTACGCTATTCAGGTTTTTAAATTCTTGGAATTTGAACTAAAATTCAAGCATTTTATTTTTATGATAACGATAGAAAAAAAAAAGATTTAGCGAAGTTTGTAGAAGGATTTTGTATTCTTTTTTAGGCAGTTTTAATATTTTGGCAATAGTTTTCTTGCATTTTAAAACAGAATATTTAGAAACACCTTTTGTTGATTTTTTGTGAAGCTCTCAAATTTAACATTATATAAATATAAATATATTTTTGAATTATATATTACTTTTGTCATGTAAAAATATACTTTGCCATAACACTACATATAAGATCAACTTTTCTAATTTTATTGATTAGTGAATTTTCTAAACCAATATTTATTATTTTACCAGAGTCAGATTCGTAAGATTGAAAAGAAATATTTTTGTGTCACGATTACTTTATTAGAGTTTGATTTTTTTTTTAAATTTAGGAACTATAACTCAAGCATTTGCTACTATATTTTTATAACAATAAAAAAAAGAGAGCAAAGTTAATCAAAATGAACTTTAATTTTTTTTTCAGCAATTTCAATGATCTGGCAATAGGTTCTTTACATTTAAAAATAGAAATATAGGAAATATCTTTCGTTCATTTTATGTGAAGCCTTCACTTTTAATTTTATATAGATATAAACATTTTAATAAATTATATATTACTCATGGCACGTATATATACATGCATATTACATTACGCATTCTGATTAATATTTCTAAAACACAAATATTTTATATATATTATAAAACACAAATATTTCTAATATTTTATAAAACACAAGTTACTGATTCTGAGTGTCAAAGTATCTTACTCGGCCAAATATTCGGAAAATTTTTAGACCTTTATTTTTTTTAAACTTGTATAACAAAATTAGTTGTTTTACAAAAATACAACCCTTTGCAACTTCATATTAATTCATCCTCTAATGACTGACTGACTAAAAGATATGATATTCTCATGACAATGTCTTGTAAATACAGTTAGAAATAATTTTGAAATATATTTAAAGAAATACTCATCCAAAGAGATCTTTATTTAGAATATATTGCAATGTAACTTCATAAATATTTTAAACATTGCGTTTCATGTCAATTATTTTCTTTAATGCATGCAATTTTCGGCAAGTCAGACAAAAATCTGGATTTTTTTCTTCCATTTTCAACAAAAGGTCAAATTTGTTAAAAATTAACTTCCTTTAAAAGTCAATGCATGTGCTTAAGAAAATTTACTGAAGAATATAAAACAGAGAAAAGTTATATAAAATATAAAAGCATATATATTCAAGTATTAAGGACGTTAAATCCTTTTCACACATCCATTGATATGTAGATATGTATTGAGTACTGTATGCTTATTCTCATACTCCCCTGAAATACTTATTTTTATGTCCATAAAAATGTTCTAACCTTTTTAGCAGAAAAATATTTTTGAAAGAAAAAAAATATTCATTTTCATTATTAAGTTAAACCCAAGTTTAAATTTAAAAGAGTGTGGTTTTCCAGTAATACAGTTATTTAACAATCAGAAAGTTCATTCATTCCTCCTAAAATTTTCTACAAAACAAGTTTTGTAAACTTTATTTGAAATAAAAACTATGAAAAAACTGTAATTGACTCTCTATCAAATTACATTAATTTTATTCCTCTTCTTCACAAAATTTTACCATACTGCAATATTTTTAACACATTTATTGACCGTATTCAAACTCTCAAGTCAATTCATAGTTTGATGGTATTTTTTTCTTCCAATGGTAATAGGCTAGAGTATGCTGTTCAATTTCTCCCACGTAAATTAGGAGCAACATGCTTAGTTGCTACATGTCTTCTGAGTAGTAAGGAAGCTTCTCATTAGTCTATATCACTCTTTTAATAGCTGTTTATAAAGCTCATTACGTGGGACAGAATATTTTAATAAGATTATACTCTTAAGTATTTCAATGTACAATGAAACATTCCCTTCAAGAGCAATATACCCAGTATCACTACGTAAGCTATTTGTTTCTTTAGAACCTCCCACAACATCGCCTAATAGACTATCATTGAAGCTAAGAAAAAAGTTAAATGAATTGTTAATGAAATTTATACCATCAATTAAATTATGAAAATTGATTATATACTATACATGCTTAAACTGTCTGAATTCTCCGGATTGTTAAAAATTTCTGCTTGAAAATTACCAGAGACAAACTCCAAGAATGAATTTCAATATATTTGCTCATCTGGAGAAAATTTTACTTTTATTTAGTTGGCAGTTCTCAATATGAATTATCAACAAATAACAGAAGATGATCGAAAGAAGAACATGATTTATTTATATCAGTTCTTATTTCTCAAGGGGCAATAAGGCAGTTTGAAAGAGAAAAAATAATTTTCTCAAAGACTACACTATCTACAGAGTAGCTTCCCATTACATTTTTTATTGAATGAGGTTTAAATACGCTCTGAATGGCAGTTATAAGAAAAGTTAGTAATCATCAAGCTGTTTACATCTTCGTGTATAGTAAGCTATTGGTAGCTCATTTCGCCAACGCTTCATGGAACTTCTACCACAGAAGCTTTACATAATTTAATCTTCAGGAATTTGTACAAATATCAAGTCGATGTAATTGTCGATGAAGTTCATGGGAACATCAGGAGAAGCATTATGGATTCATGAACTCCTCAAATGACTTTCCTCAAATGACTTTCACATTTCGCAATAAGTCCCAAAAAATCCGTTGATACCCAAACTAATCCATGAGGTCACAAAAAACACATTTATAAAAGACTCAGGTATGGAACAAAGGAATCGACCACAGGTCAAACAAACACTTATTTACATCCCAAAGAGTTTCCTATAAAATGAGTTCTGGCATCACTCACATCCTTTATATGCTTTTAAAGGCCTTCTCCGGCTGATTTGGAGCAGAGGTCTAGTGATTTCATTGGTTGTAGTCATTGCAGGCTATTTTTACGAAAAATTTTCATAACGAGAAAAGTTGCATTTACATTATAATGTTCACACATTTTCATTTAAATATCAATGTCCAAAATTATCGAAGTATTTAAGGAACTTTTAAAAATTATGGTGCATGTTCAAGATATTACGCACACACACACACACACACACACACACATATATATATATATATATATATATATATATATATATATATATATATATACAGTGGAATCTCGATCGATCGTTTCGTTTTCCGAATCATTAATTTCCCGTATGTGTCGTTTATTTCACCCAGTCTCGACGATCATATTGCTTTGTTATGTTCCCGGATCTATCGTTTTCCCGCATTTATCGTTCAGTTCAGTCGGTCCCTTCAAAAACGATAGACCGAGATTCCACTGTATATATATATATATATATATATATATATATATATATATATATATATATATATATATATATATAGATATATAGATAGATAGATAGATATGTGTGTGTGTGTTTGTTTGTTTGTTTGTTTGTTTGGATGGCTGGGAGGATGGATTTTTTCGGCGAGAGAAGCTAGAAGCGTGAATCCTCCATGATATGTCCGTTTTTTCTATGATGACTACATAAACTTTAGTTCTGAATAGTTCTTAAGTCCATTGGAATAATTAAATAATTTTAATTACTTGAGCCTGAGGTACAGCTTCTACCTCCAAATTTTGAATCGGAATGACCACCTTCGAAAAATGACACCCACTGGAGTACAGTTTAAACTAATTTATTTTATATTACACACTATAACCAAGATCAATTTCTTCCAAAGCTTTGAAGTGCTTTAAGAGACAGAGGCTTTATTGGATCACCTAGAATCTAAGAATCTAAACCAGTGGTTCGCAACTTCGTAAATTCATGCTTTTAAATTCAAAGAACAAAAACACCGGTACCTTTAACAAAAATAGGTATTGCTTGAAAATAGGAATACAATATTACATTCTATTAAATGGGTAATTGTATTCTATAAGACAATAGAGAAAGAATTAAATCCTTTCAATAACATATTAAGAAATGTGTAACTCTTATAAAAACACTCAAGATAGACTTTTTCTCGGAAACTAATACAAAAAAATGAAGTGAAAATATTTTATAAATTTTATTTTTCTGCTATTAATATTCTATTAATTGTCATTTATAAAGTTTATTTCTATGAAAATCTTTAAAAGAATTAAAATTTTCAAGTCAGTTTTATGTAATGAATAATGCATAACATTTCACCATTCTGTAAATATATTAAAACCTACACTTTTTAATTGAATATAAAATGTTAAATTCTTATTTAGCATTTGGTCTGGGAACCATGGTGTATAATGGTTTGGAGTTTGGATCCTTTTTCGAGATACCATCCTCCTCACCCTGTTACAGTATTCTTCTTGGAATCAACCCAGTTCTTCAAATGATGTTTACGTTTGCTCAGATGTATTTCATATTTGCTAATGCTAGGGTAAGTAGAAAGTTTTTTTTTTTGTTTCTTAACATATACATGTATTGATTTTGAATTAAATGCATTTCGTAGAATGTAGGTCACACAAAAGAATTGTTGGGAAAGCGGGGATTAGATTATTTAAATAAATCTGCTATAAAATAAAACCTTTTTGCATATAATCGTACATTTTTTGGGATAAGCCGGCATAATTTTATCTTAAATGATAGGCTATCTTAAATGATAGGAATTTAAAGTAATCTTTGAAGCGATAGCAATTTTTTAGAGCAAAATATCCATTAGATTTTGTCAGGCTCAAAACAATGAATAATAAATTAAATATAAATCTCAGAAATGCATTCAAATCAAAAGATGACAAAACTTCATATATTTATCAGCAGTAATCATATTTCTACTCATGCCTCATGGAGAGTTTGCGTAGTGATTCATATTTTCATATTTTTGAGGGATAATTTTATGGAAATGAAAGCTTTTTTCATCGAAGTTATATTCGTGTTTAGGGATCCTTGATCACAGACCACATATTATAGGTGAGATCTTAGATCCACTCTCACTATCAAAAAACATGTTTCTCCCAAAACTCTCTTATATTGTTATGTTGTAAGCGCTAACTTGGATATATCGATGAACTCAAAAGCGTTAAGCATTACAAACTCACAGCGTAATCGAATTTATCAATAAGCTGACAATACAAAATCACTCTTGCAAGTCTTTGTCGTCATAGTCAGTTACAAAGTCAGATGAGAACAAAATAATCGTCTTACTACAGTTGAAAAGAATAGAACTTACAATATGAGATTCTTTCACTATTACCGGGTGTTGTTAGGACTTGAATTCGAAGTTCCATAGGGCGAGTTCGATCCTCATTCCTGGCACACGGTTATTACAGAATCACTTTGTGAGTACGTTTTCTTTCACTTTGTCACGTTGCATATTTGTCCTGCTTATAAATTTACGTATTCAATTGCAAAGCTTTTGCTTCTTAGATTGTAATTGAACTATATCTTCAAATTTGAGTCAATCTAAGATTCATCCTCCTATGAAATCTGATAAATCTTTAGCAAATCCTCTATACATTATTTTAAACAACTTATAAGAGTTTAATGGAATTGAAATTGTATATTTCATCCATAAAAGGATAAATCCTCTAGTTCTTTTTCAGTTATTTTAAGTAATGCATCAAAAGTAGTCAAAATATTACAAATGCTCTCGTTTAACTCTGGAGAAATATCGCTGACGTATATTTTTCAGAATAGAACATCAAATATTTTGATCTGGGGTATGACTTTTTTCATGTGATCTATTTGATATTCATCATTTTTCATGGGGTTTGTATAAAAAGGTCTCCATATAAGGAATTAAGTAGAAATTTTCTTCAAAACTTTTAACTTTGATCGACATTTACATACAAAATTATCCCCATATTTTGAAATTTTTCTGTATAATAAAATATTTTCGATACAAAAAAATACGTTTAATTAAGCTTAATGGCGATTTCAGTTTGAAAAAGTGTTGCTGATAAAGTATTCGGAAGTTTAGAAATTTGAGAAAAGTTTTAAGAGCGAAATCCCTTGTTGAATGAAACCTGCACATACTTAAGATATGTTTTGTTGTTTTTGTTGTTTAGGAATGCATACAGGACTGGAATCTGAAAAATTAATTACACTTGAAATTTTGGAACTGGTCTTTATTATTGCAAGATTCTCTTTCCTTGATATTATTTATTTCTAAATTATTGCTTTTTGCTCCTTATAGATCTTTGAGGAATGCTTAACAAGCATTTTATTAGTTAAAAGTTTAGTGCGTTTTGTTTGTTATTTTATGAATTTTATCTTGTAAGTAATAAATGCACTTATGCAAAATGAGTTCCCTTGAAAAGCTGATTTTTTTTATACTAAAATTGTAGTTGAGTTGTTTGGACCTTTTTCCTTTTATTTCATTTATGCTATGTAAGAAATTTACCTCTGGAGGTGCGGGGTCAAGTGTTCCGGTCTCGTCACTTGACTCGGTTCAAAATTACGGGACCGATGTTCTTCGAGGTCAAGCCAGACTTCAGCCCTGGTGGTACCTCGCCTTAAAGTGAAGCTGCTTACAACACTTCGCCAAGGACCTAGGATTTGAGGACCTAGGTCCTTTGGACTTGGTGTAGGCTTTCCTACACCAAGGGGATTGGAAACAACAACATGCTATGTAAGAAAATTTCTAGTTAGTATAAAATTTAAGATTCCATATAATGAAGTTTCTAAATGGAAAGAGGGTATGAACTACAAACAAAATAGAGCTTTGACCTACTAATTTCATTCCAATAAAACACGATGGAATACTCAATTTAGCTACATGCACAAAAACGTATTTCTTCTCTCTTTCTGCAATAATAATCGTCTACCATTTTCAACAGAGAATTTTCTGCGTATCAATAAATATGTAGCATTTTATTTTACAAAAGACTAGGGGGGGGAGGCCTTAACCGCTTACAGCGGCCCACCCCTCGTCGGCGGATCACTCCCCTTTCTATCTTTTTTTTTTCGTTGTTGTGTGTGTGTGCAGATGAAAGACATAATGGAAGATTAGAAAGAAAAATAAATGTCATGTAAAAACTTTAGAAATTTGAGTTAATTACTTTAAATATACACAGCAGATATCAAATATAACGAAATAAACCTAGCAGCTCATTAAACAACCCTTTATGAATAAATTTTTGACTTTATAAATCAACCAGATCTAATAACTGATAATAACCTATTTTTAGCTAAACATACATAAATTCAAAGTGCTGGCAAGGTTCGGATTGATGCACGTTGTAGCAACAAACATTTGTGTATGGATTCGAACGGTCGGCAAGGAAACTCTCCAAGAAATTGTCAAACACCATCTTTCTCAAGAACGTGGTCATCCAAGTAGTTTGGAAGAACTGATCTTACCCTTCAGAGGTAGCTGTCTAATATTTCTTAGTATGTATTAGATGATTATAAATTTTGTTCTTTATTAAAACATTTACTAATTTCGCCATGAAAAATATGTGTAAGTGATGCATTAACATTTTCTTTTTAATTTTAAATTTGAATATGTGATTATGATTTTTGAAAATGTTGATGTTAAGTGGATATTACCCACGACGCACACTAACCCACGAGAAGCTATATTTAAGTGATTAAAAGCAAACTTAACCAATTATTCTATTGATATTATGATTTTTGAAAATGTTGATGTTAAGTGGATATTACCCACGACGCACACTAACCCACGAGAAGCTATATTTAAGTGATTAAAAGCAAGCTTAACTAATTTTTCTATTGATACTTTTCTGTAATATTATTATGATTATGATTTTTGAAAATGTTGATGTTAAGTGGATATTACTTACGACGTACAGTAACCCACGAGAAGCTATATTTAAGTGATTAAAAGCAAACTTAACTAATTATTCTATTGATAATTTTCTATAATATTATTATCTAAATAAAGATAATCAAAAGTACATAATCATTTTACCAAGAGCTTTATGTTATATCATACTGTAAAGCCAGTAGGGAGTTTAAATACTTTACTAAAACTTTTTTAGATCACAGTGGAGAATTTTTATCCGTTATTATTAAATAAAGATATGAGTAGATGTTTTTGCAACAGATATTCGGTAGTCCACTGTTCTCTCTTTTTATATAAATAAATAAATTTTCAAAAAATTTAAGTTTAAAAAATTTCTTATTGACAGTAACATATTAAATCTAAAACAATATGTACTAATAGAAAATGGTGTATTTTAATATTATAATTTAGCAAGTTTCAAAATCTGTAAAGGAAATATTTGTGTGTAAGGTACAATGCTGAAATAACGTGCATGGCTCTGTTTTCAAATACTCTTATATATTTCCAGAGAACTACATCAAAAACAACAGTAATCCATGTCAGAAACAAGACATCATGGGATCAATTGTGTCAGATTCATCTCCATTCCTGTTCCCTTTCATTGTTGAATACAGCTTGATCGGAGCAGCAGTATTATATGTTATGTGGAAGAACATAGGAAAAGATCCCGTGTTCCATGGAAATGCTGAGTATGATGATGGTTTGTCGAGAGCATCAAGTGTACAAACACTTCCCAAGATGAACTGTGCTGGTTCAAGCAAAGGCTTGTTCTTTGGCCTACTTATTCTCGTTATAGCTACTATCTGTCTCATAGTTTTCTTTGTATTGATTGAGAACGAACATTATAGTCTGCTAGCAATATTTCTATCAGACGTTTCTCACAGTGCTATTATGGTTATGACCATATTTACCATTATTTTAGGTTTCTTCCGCATCAAACAATTAAAGTTCCAAGCGGACAGAACAGATCATCTGAGAGACATTTTGCTTACAGTTGCTGCTTATGGCCTTTATGTTTACGCTATGTTTGGTATAATCGCTGGCACACTGTCCCCCAAGGATTATGTACCAAATTTATTGGTAATGGTAACCAGTTGCCTCACAATTGTACAGGTTACTCTTCAATCATTATTTGTGGCTGAAATAACTTGTAGAACAACATATCTACCAGAGCATGATCAAACAAAGCCTGGAAGACAAGTTGTTGCATTTTTGATGATGGGAAATTTAACTTTGTGGATTATATACACATTTGAAATGCAAAAGGCTGAGGCAAGCCCTGTTCAGTTGGGATTCTATGGATTTATGGCATGGACTGTTATTGTTAGGGCAACTCTACCTCTTAGCATATTTTACCGTTTTCATTCTTCAATTACTTTTGCCGAAGTCTGGAAGAATTCCTACAAAAACGTATCAGCATAACTCTTGTGAATTATTAGTTTATACTTTTACACGTTATATTTATACTATATATAGTTTACAGAGTTAGGCTAAAAGGCAGTGTCAAGTATATGTTAGAAAATTTTATAAAATATGTGTGTATAAACGTAGTTTTCTTACTTGCACTGCTCTAGAAAGGTTTTTGAAATTTTCAAGCATGTGGAATATGGAATGATATTTATCCTCGATAGAATTTTCAAATTTAAAATCATTCTTATTTATTTTGATTTATTTATTTCAATTAATATTCTTTCATAAACCAAGTGTCTTTTGCACTTGTAACATTTCTCACTCTATCCGAACAACGAACAAAATTCTTTCGAGTTTCTTCCATCTCATTTATAAGTCTTTTATTTTCGTCTCATTCCTGTTTAGTTTCGGTCGTATAAATTAATGTAACAATCATTTGGAGAAAAAATGTTTTCCAAATCAAAATGCTTGCTTGAGCACAAAAAAAAAAAAGATAAAAAGTTTAGGTATTAAAATTCCAAAGAAATAATACGAACAAGTCTTTCGTTATTTAAAGAAGAATTTTAGCAATCTGTACAAGACATAGGTCTTAGATTTAAAAATCAAGGACTGATTTTTACTTGATTTTCTCGGATTCCTCTTTAACACTGATACAGTTTTGTTATTTTATATCATAATATTTTATATTTCGTGCTAAGAAACTGGTTGGTGTAAAGTGTCCTAGATTTCTTATGTAAGTCTTAAATGATGTGCTGATGTACTTCAAAGCAACATTCACTATAAGTTGAATATATTTATGCTACGTATTTTCAGGATCATATGAAAGTACCAAGTCACGTATATGAATGTTCTGCGATTTGCGTGGAAACATGCTTTTTAAAAAATAATTAAAAAAGCATATATAGCGCATTACACTGTAATTATTTTTTTTATATAAAGGATCTTAACAAAAGTTATTCCTAACAATTGCAGTATCTGTGTTATTTCATTTACTGGCTAAGGCATCGCGTTACTTTCAAATTTCTTTGTAGAATACATCCTTCTTCTGTAGTGGCCCACCTTGTATAAAAGTTAGGCACAATGTAGAGACATGAAGTTCTTAAACTTCTAAATATACAGAGTAAATGTACAGAGCAGTATTTTAAATGTACTTCATGTATTTAGAAAGCAAATATGTAACACAGATTTGAAAGCAATCTAATGTCTTCCGTACTCTAATATTACAAGAGTAATACTCTCATGTACGTAAATAATATTAGTGTAAAGATAGGAATGTTATGTAAGATAATTAGTGTAAGTATTATTTGTGATAAAAAGACAGTTAAAAATAAGTTTGTCTTATGAATTCTTTTATAACAGAGTACTACATTGGGATCAATGCTTTAAATTATTCTACAGCTTAATTTCCTAACAAGGTCAAGATTATTTTCAACAAGGGTGAGGTGAACAAAGCTCTGTTCTAGAATCATAAACATTCACGCACAGGCAAAAATTTGTCTACGTATGTATGTCGGTGTGCATGTGTATAATTAGAAAAAATATTTGTATTTATATACAAATTTATATATGTAAGGAGTATATTTCAAATATATATTATTAAAATTTCTCTCATTAAATGTTAGGAATAATTGTAAATAAGGAATTTATGTAGAGGAAGTAACTATTAAGTATATTTGATTGCTTCTAAAAGTATAAATTTCAGTAAAAAGTTGTGCCTGTAGATGACAACTGCAGAACTGGAAAAAGACACTTTCGCTTGGTGCAGTAGAGATTGCTATAGGATGGTGCATGTAAGATTTTGTAAAGTGAAGACGTTGTTAGACTATCTGTTTTTATGATCTCCTCATGTGGAGCTGTTGAATTTGCTCAAATTATGTGATAACTTGAACAATTTGCACTACTGTAAAGTAATTTCAGACGAATGAGTTGGGGTTTGATATTGTTTTATAGATTCAGTGTGCTGTCAAAAACTCCGATTAACACTTTTTTACCATACATGCACTTACGTGTGTTTTTAGGGTCTTTAGGAAAAATTTCGTTACAGTTGATATAGTAATAAACATTTTACTTTTGTATCCTTTTTAACGAAGCATTATTTTTTACAAGTGTAATTATCAATAACAAGCAGCAATGAATATTTGGAAACTATTGCTAAGAAAGTACGAGGTTCACGAAAATTTATTCATTTCATTGATAGAGGTTTACTTTATGAACATCATTTCATGAATTATACATTATCTTTATTTAATCATGCACTTTATTTTACTTAGAACACTTAGATGTGTGTGTCCAGTATTTTTTTCATAAATATAGTAAAGGATAAGTTAGTGTCAATCCCTGCTGGTAGGGTCTGATAATGAGTAATGGAAGAGGCCGTTTACTTTCAATTTGTCTGTTATTTTGTGTTTCTATGCTTTTGTATTTTTTTATTTTACTATTACATCAGTAAATTTGTTTATGCATTCGGTAGTGTTTAGGGATCTTTTACTACACTGTGGGTATTTTGCATTGGATCTCGAAAATTTTATTGAATTGTTAAATTAAGTTTTGATTCTGAACATAAAAATTTTTGTCGTTTGTTTTTTGTTTCAGTTTTTCAATAAATTTCTGTATGCTTTATTGTGTATGGGTCTTCTTTTAAATACATACAATGTTTTGCACGAATTCATACCAACATTTAACCCTTTGAGGGACGCCGTTTGAACAGTGCAGACGCTTAAATCAAGTCTTTTTTTCACTTGAATTCAATGTATTCCAGTTAAATGAGCAGAAAAAATTGTTAGTACTGCCATCTGTTATCAGTATAAAGAATTAAAAACATTATGCTACCTTTAATTTGAAAATTTTTCAAGATTCTTTACGTTAAAAAAAGTCGGGGAAAATCTGCACCTTGCAAGCGGTGGAGGTTTTTACCCCTGAAGGGGTTAATGTTTAGCTTACGGGGCCCATTTTTTCGATTCCCTTTTTAAAACGGGAAATTTCGTACCCCTTTTGTAAGAACAGCCATTAAGGGGGGGGGGGGGGGTTAGTTATATATATATTCATACTTAGGATACATGCTATCCCACCCCGTAAGGAAAAATTTAATATAAATACTCAAAATACGGTGGAACTGCCAGAGTACATATTTCAGAATATTTTTTTTCCATTTGTTGGGTGCTAACAATGTGCAAAAGTAGAGCAAACAGAAATTCTACCAGAAAAATTCCCCGTATTGATAAATAAGCTCTTGTGTTTACGTGCATACTTTCAAATATTTTCACAAACACCCTAACACAACATTCATCAAACTTCATAAACATTTTACTTTTGTATCCTTTTTAGCGAAGCATTATTTTTTACAAGTGTAATTATCGATAACAGGCAGCAGTGAATATTTGGAAACTATTGCTAAGAACGCACGAGGTACACGAAAATTTATTCATTTCATTGATAGAGGTTTACTTTATGAATATCATTTCATGAATTATACATCATCTTTAGTTAATCATACACTTTATTTTATTTCGAACACTTAGATGTGTGTGTCCAGTATTTTTTTTTTCATAAATATAGTAAAGGATAAGTTAGTGACTGCCAGAGTACATATTTAATATTATTTTTATCCATTTGTTGGTTGCTAACAATGTGCAAAACTAGAGCAAACAAAAATTCTACCAGAAAAATCCCCATATTGATAAATAAGCTCTTATGTTTACGTGCATACTTTAAAATATTTTCACAAACAACCTAACACAACATTCATCAAAATTATGATGTCATAAAATCAAAACTACGTGAATAAGTAAATTTCATTTATGTTTATGAAAAAAAATGGGATTAAATATTGTATTTGATTTACATCGTTATTATAAATCTGAGGGTAGATCGGGAGTTTTCAATCACTTTTACTGTCAAAATTAATATCAATGTGAATAACTAACTCTTATTACAGTTCTGAAGAACATAACTTACTATTATTCATCCCCTTTAGTCTCTCTTTATTAAAAAAGAGAATCACTATACTTAGTATCCCATATAGTCTCCTGGAATACATTTTATGTTTTAACATCAAAATTGCTGATATTCTTGTATTACTGGAAATATCCTTTATATTTAAATAAATATTTAATACATTTCCAGTCTCAATAATTGCCTTAGAGAGATAGGATTGATGACGGCCTAAAGGATAGAGCGTTGACAGTCGGCAACAAAGTCTGTGGTTTCAAATTACATTGTTTTTGCTGGATGTTTTATACCAGTCGGAATCAACTTTAAACTGTAGGTTCCTATTTAATTAGCTATCATGGCGCAAAAAGATAACCGTTGCGCTCTGAGCCAACCACCTCCAGAAGATACAGCCCGATTTCTGTTATTATGGGGGCTTATTGAGAAAATAACAAAATTTAATTAAAATAACTTGAGATATACACAAAAACATTCCCTTATATTCAAGTCAAACACATTTGGGAATATTTTTCCATTCATTTGAACAGTTAAAATATTCGGGATAATTATGATATGCTGACGAAAATAGTAACAAAAGGGTATGCTTATCTAGATAAGAAAATTAACTGGTGTTAACGATACTACACCACAGTGTATTTTATAACATGATAAAAATAAGGTTTGAAGCTCTGTTTCCTATATTCAAAGCTTTCCTCAATGGAGGAAACTGTATAATTAGAAAATGATGCATATATCCACCATCTTAAAATTCAAAATACCCTAATGTCTGTTAGCGGTTTTGGAGCCTTATTTTAGTTGAAGCAAATCAGGAAACAATATTTTTGAGTCTGTTTTTATTATTGATTAATAATTTACAAAATTGCAATATGAAAACGTCCAACAAAAAAATTAATTTCTTGCAAGATTACGTTAAAAACTTTATTTGTTTGAAAAATACATTTTTCACCTTTTGATACTATATAGAACATTTTTATCACCACTAGGGACACTTAAGAGAATTACCCTATTCTTTCTCTAATGGTGAATAAAAAATTTCCTCATTTTAGGCCCAAATAAAATATCTGAAGCCAGACCTTTTCTAGCCTGTGTATGAAAAAGCCTTATGGCTTTTTCATACTTCAGATGCACATTTCCTACTTTAGAGGAGTCTTTTAACCATCTCGTACCTTTAAAATTTTAGAATTGTAAGAATTCGGCAGAATAGCGACTTAAAACAAAAATAGAAAAAGTAAACTAAAATATCTTTCAACTGTGATTGTCTTGAAAACAATATGCAATTCTACAGTTTCAAGTATTTCGACTGGTATTCACAACCCTTAGACATATACTGGTAAACTGAATTTGGGATCTGAATATGCTAATTATTCTGGTTTCTTTAGTACAAGTAATTAATCAATGCATAAGTTTCCTTCTGTAATATTAGGGGTAAAACATTCTGTTGGTGTACATTCAGACACTTCAGAAGCAGCAAATCTTACAATATTCAGTATTCATTGTATATTTTTAACAATTTCAAAATTGGAAAAATATACTTTGTTTAAGACTTTAACCTTTTGCTTATGGGGCCCATTTCTCCGATTCCCTCTTTAAAATGGACATTGAGGGAGTTATATATATATATATATATATATACATACATATATATATATATATATATATATATATATATATATATATATATATATATATATATATATATATATATATATATATATATATTCCTTCTCGGGGTCGTATTCTTGGGATATATGCTATCCCACCCCGTAAGGAAAAGGTTAAAAGAAAATTTTGTAGAGAAAAATGCTGTTTAGAATGAGCAAAAATTAATACCTTTATTTTAATTCTTTCAAACAAAAAATTCTCATCTTGAAAAAGCTATCCCCAAAAATTAGCTGATGTCGTGGCTCTAAAATACACGTCTGAGAATTGCCTTACGCTTGTTTCTTTCTTTAATGACAGAGTCATTAGCAAATATTACATGTGTACCACCCACAGAATTTGGAAGAAGCAGGGCTCCATTGACAACCCTCAAATGCGGTCCCGCACTCCAATAACTTCAGCGGCCAATTTAATTTACAGGCGCTTCCTGTTCAAGACCCCATCCGACCTTTCACACACATGATCCTCAGCGACAAACATCCCGCGGCTTTAATCAGGATGTCCTCGGAGACCAGCGGACAACAAGGACACATCGCTGGACGCTAGCGCTCGATTGCGGAAAGGGTTGAGGAAGCCGAATCGGGTTTGCGTTGGGACACGTGAAACAGAACAATGGAAACATTTCAGAGAGATATATTTCATTCAAACAATAAGTGTTTATTCACTCACAAACAGTCTCAATTCACCAAGATTTGCTGTAGCCAAGGAAGAAACTCTTTATGAATGCGTTAGTTTCATGAGTTGGAACAAAGCATGAAGCATATCTTTTAAAATAGGTCTAATCAGCGTATTTTAAGGATATAGGAAGATGAAGTATGATGAAATATTAACAACGAAAATCACAAAGGGAATACAAATACATTTTTTTATCTACGTATTATTCACCAATCATTAACGATCAAATAAGCAAAAAATTTTACTAAATTTGTCTGATTCTCTTTCATTAATATAAATATATTGGTGACATGCAACACTACTTACATAGTTAAGGAGACAAGTGACCTTCCATCTCGTTTTTTAAATTTTCACTATTTTAAACAGTCTACTACATAATATGAGTATAATTGATATTCTTTTTTACTGCATTGGAATCACTTAGAATTCACAAATAAGTATTTTGTGTAAAAATAAAACTTGTTTTTCAAAACATACTTCAAAAATGCTAGAATTTTTCAAAATTCTCCATGCGCATTCATTTTTTTCTGATTTCTTCCAAATTTCTCAGGATTGTTATTGGAAGTGTTTGTCATAAAACTGTGCAAATTTCTTCAAGACCTCAAATATTTTTTAAATGTATAGACCTTTAAATAAAGTAAAAACATACAAAAACAGAAAAATAACAGGCAGAAAAGTTATTTAAGACTTTAGATTCCTACAAGAAAAAAATCAATGCACAATAATATTTATAAACATATGGTAAACTTACATTAAAATATCTAAGGTCTTTGAATGATATAGAATGCTCATGGATCATTTTGAATAATGTTAGAATTTAAAAAAAATTAGGAAAACAGGCATTATTCCTAAAAAAAATCTTTATTTTGTATTCTAAGGGTCTTCAAAGTAGCTAAAATAATTCATTCTGCATATAAACTTAAAAATTGAGAATGAAAATTTTGAGGTTGAAAGTCCGAAACGAAGAAAAATTTATAATTTTTACGTGACAAAATAAAAGAAATAGCACTTTATGTTTCAAAGAATTCAAGTCTCCCTTACGAACTTTTCATCGTTGTATGAAATTTTCTTTGTAGCTACTTTAAAATTATCAATATCGTGTTTTGAATCCTACTTACATTGTACCACTTGTAGAAATATGAATTCACACTTTTTTGATAAGATTTCGTAGGTTTTGTAACATTAAAAATTCAGTAGAGTATGAGATATCTAATTAAAATAAATCAAGAATTGATCCTAAGAATAAATTTTTGTCAATATATTACGAAAAGTCCTGAAAATACGCTAAAGCGTTTATTTAAAATATTTTAGTAGTCAGTAATAAAGTAATTTAAGAATTAGAAAATTCCAATAATAATTTCGGAATTCCTTCTTAAAAATCATTTATGTGAGACATGTTTAATCTGTGTTTTACATTCTCATAAACAATAGCTTTAAATTTGGTTTTATAAATTTCTAAACATGAATATTACACTTTAAGAGCCAGTCATAAATTATTGATCTTCAAAGAATTAATTTACATCTTAAAATATCCTAAGTAAGGTTAAACCCCTAAGTAAGGATCTAAAGTAAGGATTATTTGGTTATGATTCCTTTATGTTATTTTCTTCTAAAACAATAAATGAATACAAAGGATTAAATATAGAGCATTCTTTTAAACATTTTGTAGGAATTTTTCAGCACTGTTACAAATATGCTAAACTACGTACAAAACAGAGGCACGTGTTTGCTTACAGAATAAAATGCATAGATTTCACGTTAAGCAACTTTTTTATTTTATTATTCGTACTAAACAAATGACATCATAATTATTAGAATGATGATGTCAATTTTACTTATTCTAGAATGATATTTTGGGTTCATTCCTATACAATTATACACCTAGGTGTCTTTGGAGTACTATATATGTTTCGTCCCTTTTAAACATAATGTAGTTTAGAGAAAATCTCTTGCGCACCAGTCTTAAAATAATAACCATAAAACAACAACACCTCTAATAATACGTAGTAATAAAATTATATCTATGTACGGTCAAGGAAATGATACATTCATTCAAAAATAAAGAATAAGTTATTTTTTCTCTATAGATAAAAAAAAGACCGATTTATTTGAAAAACAATGAACAAATCTCTAAAGTAGTTGAAAAAACTAAATCTCTGAATCAGGGAGCTTTTCATTCGAAGGATTTATACTAAACACTGTAGGCACATATATTGGCATTTTAGTCCGGAAATATAGACGTTGTTGATTCTGTGTTTTAAAGGAGGAGGCTCTAAGAATAAAGAAGTAACTGCAGAGTAAACAGCGTAGAAATAATCACATAAAGTATACTTCAAGCTCATCTAATACATTTTTCTTTTTTACCATTTAAAGTCCTAAAAAACATTTTTTTTACTAAAAATTGCTAATAATGAGTAATTTTGCATTATTTCATTTAGATTTGTTACATTTAAAGTAAAAACTAAGACTAAAAAAGATTTTTTTTAAAGGTATTTTCCAAAAACTAAATGGTTTTATTTGCGATTATCATTCAGAAAAGTAAGCGTTTTAGAAATACTCTTTGTATCTTATTTTCAACAGTATTTATGAATTAATATCTAAACATCCTCTCATTAAGGCAGCATAACACATTATTCGGGTGTATTCATTGCTTCATAACTAGTAGCAATTTTTGGGAACACACAAACTGAGCTATTCATTTAAGACTGGAATATTACAAGGAAAATTATGTACGATTAATGCAATTAAAGGGTGAACAGGGGTTTTAAATTACAAAATATCTGTGATGAAAAACACAGTAAACTTCTGTAGCAAAATGATTTTCCAAATTATGTGCTTTAAATAAAGATCTTTTTCTGTTTCAGCAAAATAGAAATACAAATCAAGTTTGAGACCTATAGCATGAAATATTCAATAAATTATACAAAATATCAAACTAGTTTATCCTTATACACTTTTGCCTTACGTCACTTTTAATTACCTGAGATTTGAGCTCTGCTACTTTTTGATACGACTGAATTTTTCTTTGTGAAACAGGTGATGAAAATTTGGACATGTAACTTGGAAAAATGTACTATGATTTATATTACCTAATGAGCTATGATATTGAAAATCCCAATGCATTACTGCGATGCTGATAGTATAGTGATAATGCTAATCGTTGCTAAATGATACTTAATGACCAACCGATAAGGTATACAGTATTAATAACACAGAGCACGTGTGCGAATATGCATGTATCCAAAAATAGATTAACCTCTGGAGCAATTAATGTGTAGTAGTTAATGTCATTTACCAAAAATTTTTTTACTAAGATCAAAGGAATATTTTAATAGCATTACTTGGGAACTGTTTTAAAAGAACTAAAAATTTTAAAATGTGAACTTATAAAAATATTGTACTGTGTCCAGCTGGAGAAAAAAAATCTCATATTTATCAGTGATGCTATATCACTAAAATGAGTTGTGTGTTTTGGAAAAATCAAACGAAATCTTAAAGATGCATGAGTTCTAAAACGAGCTCAAGACGACTGTAAAAATATACATGTGGAAAATAAACTTGCATGTTTTGTTTAGAGTTGGCATTTAAAAAGTCGATTACAATCTTTAGAAACAATTTATGAAATCTCGAGCTCCTATACTTTCCAAACGATGGTGATAGCATCTGTGAAAGAAATGCACCAACATATTTTTTCTACCGATAAGAATTCAAAAGTCTTAGTTGCATTCTTTAAAAATAATAATAACATCTTACGAACGTGCAGTCTTGATGCGTTTTTGATGCAAAAAATAGATGTTTTAGACTGAAACATTTAATTTCTTACAAAAACCTCCATTTGCTCAGCAAACCGAAAATGACACTCTTAAAAGTATATAGTTCATTACAGAAAAGAAAAATGCTAATTACTTGAAAGCCTTAAAAATGTCGGCCTAATTTTTTTACTATTCTAGTTCCAATGAATGCATAAGAATTTCTTTCGATATAACAAAGCAGTTTTCTTCATTATGATTCATTTCTGTGCAGTATAGGAAAACTGTAGAAGTCTATGTTTAAAAGGTAAGCAGATTTTCTAAAATTGAGTTGTGTAAGGAGAGTTAATTCAAATAAAGATGAAGATGTACTCGAGTGATCTGTTAATGAACTTGAAGAGTTTAAAATATTCTCTAAGTGCCTCTCTTAGTGATGGACAAGTAGTTTTTCTCATTCAGGAGGGATTTTCAGGGGGAGATATTCATGCAAGAAAGAGCAATTCTATGAACATCGTGTCTCTGTGGAGTATGAAATTTCTAGAATGTGTCCTAAAAATATATGGCAGTTTTTAAGGAAGGAGAATGGCATCTTTCACTGCTAAAGATGTCAAAACTGCTATAATTAACCCTATTACCTTTGAGTTGCGCACCAAATATAAAAAAAAAATCCAATTAATCTATGGTCATGAAATGCATAACATCTAAATGTATGCAAATAAAAGCACATACTTTCTTTCTAAGGCTTCAGTTTTAAATACAGTTACAAATTTTCTTAAGTAAAATTCGGCCAGAGTATGACAGGAAAAGTAATGTTTGTTTTGAATATTCGGATTTTCTCAGAAATATAGCATGAATAGGAAAGTGTGAGGCACTGGACATGGCCGCTTGAAAGCTAGGAAGCCCGGATTGCGATTCATTGAGTTCGCTGAGAAAGTGATATGGTTTAGATCGAGTTATTATGAGGACCAGTTAGGACTTATGTATGACAGGAAAAGTAATGTTTGTTTTGAATAATCGAATTTTCTCACAAATATAGCATGAATAGGAAAGTATGAGGCACTGGACATGGCCGCTTGAAAGCTAGGAAGCCCGGATTGCGATTCATTGAGTTCGCTGAGAAAGTGATATGGTTTAGATTGAGTTGTTATGAAGACCAGGTAGGACTTATGTATGACATGGAGGTTATGTATGACAGGAAAAGTAATTCTTGTTTTGAATAATCGGATTTTCTCACAAATATAGCATGAATAGGAAAGTGTGAGACACTGGACATGGCCGCTTGAAAGCTAGGAAGCCCGGATTGCGATTCATTGAGTTCGCTGAGAAAGTGATATGGTTTAGATTGAGTTATTATGAGGACTACCCACATCGTATAGTGGTTAACGTCTCGAGTTTCCACAATGTGGGCTCGGGCTCAAATCCCGTATAGAGCATGGTCGGTCATGTGCTGTCTCTACATAGGTTGTAGTGTTGGTTCACCTATGTAGTGCTCACATAATAAAATAGCCAACAAATTCGGGATGTGGAGGGGTTAATGTTCTCAGGATAGTGTGCCTGCCGTGTTAGAAAAATGAAATATTTTCGAGAGAATTCTGGTCCTTACTCTTGCTTCCTATGGGACGACTTCTCACAGACCAAAGTTGTATAAATACCTATTATTTACTTTACACCTTGGGACTTAAAATAAATTGTATAAAATGGTTTTAATACCATTACAGACAAATTTCATTGCAAGATTTCGTATCTCAATACCCCTATTTGAATCCATAAGGAATTTGTTGGTCACTCTTCAAAGAGTCAGACTGACGGATCTTCTTTCACAAATCCATAAGAACTAACGAAAAGAAATCATAGCTTTTGTACTAATATGCCCGAAAACTTAAAACATTTAAAAGAGTGCAAGTCAAGAGATGTCAAGATTAAAAAACACCGCAAAAGAGAGACGTGTTATGATATAATCAGGCTTTAGATGTCACTATTTAGGGATCTTATACTACACTTTTGGGATGTAATAAATCGCAATGGTTCCACCTTGTTAAGTAAAAGAACTGATGGGAACTGATGTACTTTTTCATTGAAGTTTTGTTGTGCAATTAAATTTTCGTTAGAATTAACTATCCAAATATGTTTTCGTCCATTTTTGTCTTGCATCGGTTGCAGGTACCTATTAAAATATAATTTGCTAGGAGTGGTCCTAAAATAGTAACTGTAATAATTTAGTCACTGTGTGAGTTAAATTTCGGTCGGCAACTTTAAACATTTGTTTTCTTTTTTTCTAAAATGTTTTTAGACAAATCATTTAATTCATCGGAGTTAAAATTGTTGACCTCAAATGTCTCTACAGAGTGAAAGTTTTTGAAAAATAAAAATAAAAATGTCTGGGTAAACAAAAATTTAGCTGTACAAATACAGTAAGCTTCGATGACTTATTTCATAAACTAGAACTCGATTGAAAAGCTAAAGGAGTTAGTTACCTTACCCTTTCATGAAAGGAATTAGAAAGAATTCTATTGATCAAAAGTACTCCGTTTCACTCTCTAAGCAAATAAAGTAGAATAATTTTGTTGATTTAAAGAGTTTTCGTTTAGAAACACAAATTTTCGTTTAACAAGATGTCAACAAAATCTTTGTAAACTATTATAAATGTTTTTAAATTATATTCTTCAATAATCATACAATTTTGTTTCGATTTACAAACACTACAATTTTGCCTTTCCAAACAACATATAAATTGCTGCGCCAATCTATGTTACTTTGCTTAAGTAAAAATAAATCACAAAAGCGTAAAATTTCCTTTTTTAGGTTCATTTTGGCATTCATAAATGTGCGTGACTTGTAAAAATAAAGAACCATATTTTAAATTAAAATAATATGTCTGAGCAACATTTTGTTGGATAAACAAAAAGCGTCCAAAATACAAATAGTTTCATTGATGAAATTTTAGCCTCTTAGAAAAATTGAAATAGACAAACTTGTGTGAATCCTAGTCTACGTGAATGTTGAATTTCCAAAACTTGTTTCTTATGTAGCCATTTTGAATTGCTATTTATGTGAAAAAAAAATTTTAGCGTAGGCAGCTATCAAAACGTGGAACGTAATCTTTATGTTAGTGAAGACTTTGAAAATGAACGTCAGTTCACACACACCAGAAACCTGTCATTACAACAAAAAGGTATTTTCGTTTCTCCTCAATGAGGAAAAATACAATCAAGAAATTAAAGCTCGAGAAATTATTATAATATCCAAATGCGTTTCATCCATTTTTTCCCGTTCGTTGTAGTTAAAAAGTAAATCTAGGGAATTTTTAACAATTATATTCAATATCAAGAAATCCTAATAAACTATTCAGATATTTCATATGATGTTTATGCTAAAAATAAATATCCCAATTTTAATTTAGAATTTTAGCTTTTAATGAAGTTTTGTTTTGCATTAGATGACTAAACAAATGAATGATGTCAAAATGATTTCATGAAGTTTAATTTTCATTAAAGCAATTTTTTTCTTTTTTGCTGTTCTTCATTTATCCTTTAAACGAACACATTACAACAATTTCAGTAAAATTGAACAAAATTTTCTTCATAAATATCACAATTTAAATTTAAAACTTTAGCTTTTAGTGAAATTCTGTTTTGGTTTAGATGACTAAATAAAGGAAAGATGTCAAAATGATTTCATTAAGTTTAATTTTCATTAAAGCATTTTTTTTCTTTTTTACTGTTCTTCATTTATCCCTTAAACGAACACATTACAACACTTTCAGTAAAATTGAACAAAATTTTCTTCAATAAATTAATCGAATAAAACATGTTTTATTTCCGTAACACGTTCCATAGGTTTATATGCATTCTTCTTGGCAATAACAGAAATTGCAAATTGTTAGTCCCAATACGAATTTGAACTGCTTAAAAGAGGGAATAATTGCTGCATAGAGGCACACTGAATAGCGTCTGATTGCGGTTTATCTAAATTTATCCTGTAAGTTTGAAATGATTAAATACTGAAAAATCAAGTGACTTTAATAAGGCTCATGAAACAAATCTGACGCTTGTGTAATCAGACTTAGGGCCTGTTCACATAGAATCAGTCAGAGTCAGCGTTACTCGTATAGAAATATATTTAACCAATTAGAAACCTCCAGACGATTAGCAACGAAATTGTTAAGGCCTGTGATTGGTTTAAAATATGTCAATACGAGTAACTCCGAAGCTGACGGATTCTATGTGAACAGACCCTTACGGTTCAATATGTATACCCAATTTTCTGTAACCAGCCATGTTTTGTCATGATTATTTAAAATAATGTTTTCTGAGTGAGGTTTAAAGGTTGACAAAGTTTTACATAAGCATACTCTGTTTTACATAAGCATTCGTATATACAGCTTTCTCTGGTATTTTCTTTTTTTCTGTCTTTATTTTACGATTGTATTGCAAAGATTAGTATAGAGACAATGATTCCTCAAACAATTACTATAATTAGATTGGTATTAAATAATCTTTGTTGAAAGAAGCTTCACTATTAATATATTCTTTAATACATATACACTACTAATATATACTTTAAATTTCGCTTATACAATTATTCATGTATATAGAACCGTAAGTCTGCTCACAGCAACGTCAGATTGGTTTCATGAGCCTTATTAAAGTCACTTGATTTTTCAGTATGTAATCATTTCAAACTTACAGGGTAGATTTAGATAAACGGCAAGCAGAAGCTGTTTAGTGTGCCGCTATGCAGCAATTATTCCATCTTTTTAGCCGTTCATATTCTTATTGAGAGACTAACAAGAGGGAATTTAAGAGGGGAGAAAAGGAACCTAATAATTCAGCCTTCTCCAGCACGTCGGTAGGTATGGGTTACCATTTTTTTGTTAACATCGCCAAACGCAGTGTTACTTTCGCATTGAAATATCACACGTCCAGATGTCGGGGTATTAAATTCCCACATATTACGGAAGAGATAGATGTCATAGCATCATGACACAGAAAAGATCTAGCTGAATGACGTGAAGATATGAATAGAGTCTTAATTTGCTCTGTAAATAAAGAAAGCGCGAAGAGAATGCACACAAAGTTTTGCTACAGAGAGTGATTTATAGATATAGAAGTTCATTTTCCAACAAATAAATAAATAAAATGCTTGAAACTTTATACGTCAGATTTCTTCACGTCTACGATCATAAATTATTGCTGTGATTTAATTCTCTTATCGTATGTACGTTCCAAAGAATATAGTTTCAGAATGATGGTCTTTTAGATATACTTTCCTTAGTAACGTGCTGCATATTGCATATGTTTATCCAGACTTTCTGCATACACATCTTTATTTAATTTATACACACACACACACACGCATATATATATATATATATATATATATATATATATATAATTAAATATCTCAGTAAAGGACTCAGACCCATCGGTTCCTGTGGTCACAATCATCGCAAAACACGTCTCTCCAGAAGGGGTCTCTCGTAGAAAACTGATAAACAAAAACATTTCTTTTTAAAAGGGGGCGCTGCTGCAACAGCGCTAAGGATTGATCCAGAACATATATATAAATATATATATATATATATATATATATATATATATATATATATATATATATATATATATATATATTCGACAATAACTATAAAAATACAGGAGTTTTGCAACGAAATTAATGAAGACATGGTCATTTGTTTGGGGTAAGTTGGTTTGTTCATGGTGTGCATGGTCATTTTTTCTTTCCTGAAAACACATTGCTTTCTTTTTAATAATTTTTTTTCTGTTCAACAGTTTTTTGCTTACAATCAAAAGACTAATCATGGTAATAACATGCTAAAATGTATTTTTAAAATTTTCTTTACCTTGCATAACAAATGTTTTGATATACAAGGGGATTTTTATTAAACTGACACTACTCAGAGCCACCTGTAGCGCGATCTATCAGCCGGAATTCCACCAAAATTGATAGAGGGACTAAGTAGGACATAGGAAAGAGTTTCCATGAAAAAAATAGCTCCATAAGTCGCCGATAGGTGAAGATGTGGCGTTGTTGTTGTCGGTGCACCGGAGAATTTGAATAAAAAGCAAGTAAAACATCAAAATGCAAATTCCTGACTACGTAGTCGACAGCAGCGCCAGTATTCTGGGCTATAAGATCGGTGCGGAATCTGTTGCGCCATCACTTTACAGAAGACAGGGTCATCAATCACTTTTCTCCACTTGCAGCCCACCTCGCTCCCCGGACCTAATCCGTGTAACTTCTTTCTGTGGGATCATTTAACCCTTTGAGGGGCATCGTTTGCACAGTGCAAACGCCTAAATCTAGTCTTTTTTTCCCTTGCATTCAATGTATTCCAGTTAAATGAGCAGAAAAAGGGTTAGTACTGACATCAGTTATCAGTTTAAAGAAGTAAAAACATTGCGAAAGCTTTAATTGGAAAATTTTTCAAGATTCTTTAGGTTAAAAAAAATCGGGAAAAAATCTGCACCGAGCATACGGTGGATGTTGTTGCCCCTTTAAGGGTTAAAGTTCAAGAAGTATCTTGGTGGAGTCTTTACCTTTGTGGCCCTAAAAGACAACATATCCCGGACTGTGATGAACATCCATGGTGACATGTTATGCTCCTCGGCCGTTGAAAACGTAGTGTTCAGGATGCAGTGTGTCGTCCACCAGGATGGTGGTCACATTGAAGGAGGGAGAAAGGAATTTGCTACATAAAGCGGTGTTGCGGTGATTTTTTTTTGTTTGTTATTCATTTGTCTGCTTATTACAACTTTTTCGGCATTCACCACTTATCTTTATAGCCCGAAGTACTGGCGCTGCTGTCGACTACGTAGTCGTGAATTTGTATTTTGATGTTTTACTTACGTTTTGTGTAAATTCTCGGGTGCGCCGACTACAACAGAGCCATATCTTCCCCTATCGGCGACTTTTCGATTTTTTTAATTTTTTCCCCCGGAAACTCTTTCCCGTGTTGCCCTTAGTCCCTCTATCAATTTTGGTGGAATTCTGGTTGATAGATCGCACTACAGATAGCTCTGAGTAGTATCAGTTTAATAAAATCCCCTTGTATTTTGAACTGATAGGTAAAATAGCATCAAAAATCTTAACTACATTATAATTGCACCGAAATTATGTCTTCTACAGTAAAAGATAAAGTCTTAAATCAATATAAAGCAAACCACTTTATACTCAGGGAAATAAATTAATGAATATTTTCTAAAACTGCCTGAAAGGAAAGCTCTGTTGTTTGTTAGAATAAATAAAGAAAATTGTTTTCATTTTCATCAAACGCATTCGCTTAGCAGAATAATACACTTTTATTTATGAGAAAAGAGTCTGATATTTTGGAGAGTTAATCTGCATTGAGTAAATGCAAAGAGAAAGCCTTTACTGTAAAATGTCTATTTGAGCATATCGCAAGTAGGATTCAATTGCATAAAAGAGGCTTAATTCGAGATATTTTAAGATATCCCTTCAAGGTATAACGAAACACCATCTTTTCATAATCACAAGAGAAATCCATCCTTTAATTCAATTATTGCTCTTGAATAATTAATCTCATAGAATGTATCAATGTGATATGCATTCTGGTTAATTCCTTTTACAGACATTCTTTTTCGCTTCACAATACTAATACACCATGTGGCTTTCAAATTCCCAAACTTGTGAATAATTATACATAATGAACAGAATTAAGACATGAATAACTACACTTGTGGAGCAAAAAAGTTGTCCCACATAAGTGCGCATGGAATTGACATTCAAACTTCATGCAAAGCAGATAATTTCAAAATTATAGTCTAAAGTTTTAATGTTTTAACGCTTTAAAAAAGTAAACTTTCAGATTCCCCGACCTCTTTTTTGTCTATTAAAGACTTGCACTTAACCTAAAACTAACCAACATTTAAAATAATAACGTTTTGAGGTTAGATACAAAGAGTATGTTTATGCACATAATAAACGATAGTGATGTATGTTAGCACTATAAATGCTTATTTGGATAAAAACAGTCTTTTAACATTTCTTCCTAAAAGCTTAAAAGTTTTTTGTCTAATTTTATGACATCATATGAATATTAAATTTAACTTATCATTAAAAGCTTTCACTATATATTTATCTCTGTTTTATGTAGAAATTATACGTCCAAACTCTTATAAATACAGCTACTCTTAACAAGTTTCAACCTGTGGTTGGTTAATTTGTTGCTTGCTTTTAATGCCAATAATTTGCATAGAGCCGCATGCAAGGTTGTCTCGATCTGAATAGTCAATTTTGTTTTCGTCCGCTAGTACGCCAGTAAACTGTCATTAACCTGTTATTACTTAAAAGTTGCAGATACTCGGGAAGTTTTACATCAAAGCAAGTGCCTATTTTAAACATTTATGGTTCCCCATTCATGACAGTATTATGAAGAGAAATAATACGGACGTGAAAAGTTTTCTTAGTCGCTGAGTCATGTCAGAAAAATAATAGCAATAAAGCTCTGTTTTTGTCAAATCACGTATAATGCTTTGTAGCACGAAATGCTTTTCACCAGATCAATATTGAGTACATGTCCGTCACATCCAGTGCATTGCATCGCCATCATGCATGATTGTTTACAACAGAACCTCCGTTGATTATTCCCCCATTAGTATTAATGACCTTAAGTTAAATAAACTAATGATATTTAATCGCTTTTTCGTATGTATTAAATATTTTGCTTCCAAATCACGATTGTTTTACAAGCATAGCCATTGTCACCAAATTTCATTCATTAATAAATTTAACTGACTGAAATATTAAAATATAAACTACAGCTAGAGGGGAGCATAGCAACAAGTTTTAAAGGTATGGCGCAAAATGCTGTTGTAAAATGTACAATAAATCTATTATTCCAACAAAATCCCGGGGATTTTGAATTGTTAATTGGACAAAATATAATAGAAAATAACAAGCATTTTATTCATTCAATTTTTTTACGGCGAGAAATTGTGTAATAAATGGTATCAAATATTTTATTTAAAATTCTTAGCATTTGTATTAATAATGTATAAATACAACTACTGAAAATAAAAACAGAAATTATTTAACATGTTAATGTCCCATTGAATGCTGAAAGATAAAAGTTAACAGATAGTGACAATTTTAATTACTATGAGAATCTCTGTAATTGGTTCACTGAGTATAAAAAACTAAATAAATATACGGAAGGAAAGGAAGTTTTCATTGGAATAAAAGCATAAATTTATGGTAGTACTGAAAATGTTACAATAAGAAATATGAATATAAATATGTATTTAAATAAATGAGAAAATCGCCTGTTTGTACAGTGGCTGTGAAGACAGAATGCAATACGTTACCCATTTATCACAAACATGAGGAGCAATATTATTGACTTTAAATGCATGTGTGTGTGACTTTTGCTTGAGTTATGAAATCTTTAGTGTTTGTTTTTCACAGTAAACTCCCAGTTTTAATTTTATATGCATTAGTATATAAATAGAAAAAACTTATTAAATAAAGCTGTTTGTGTTAGTATGCAAATGGGAAATTCATTTCTGAAGATGATAACATGTCTTTAATGTCCGGCACATGAACGCTTATCTGGATAGTAGGATATCAGAGTTTGATTCCCTAATGAGGCTAGTTGTTTTAAGACAAGAAAAAAGTAAGAGTAAATGGTGTGCTAAGGTTATAAAATATGGGTTCGGCCTTTAAATATTGTAATAAATGCGTAATTCTTGTAAAGTTTTCAGTTTTTAATTTTACTGTATAAATCTGTATTTAAAGTGTAGCTATGTTTGAAATTCACATAATTATATAACTTCTATAATAACTAACAGCTTTTGTACAGTCAAAACATTACGTGTATATATATATATATATTCTTCATTTTTATGTATGAATAACCAGCCGCTAAATTTAAAGGTAATCTTTGGTGTTAATTTGTACAGATATATTACTGAATTTCTTCAATTGACATATAAACAAATAATGAATATTGTACAGGGTAAGTACATTTTTGTACACAGCGTGATCCATAATATTAGATTTTGAGATTTTCCAATGTTTTGAAACTAGAGATGATTCCATGCAGAGAACTGACAGAAATTTCTTTTTTTCTTTGGGAGAGGGGGGGGGGGAGGAAAGATTATAACTCCTTGTAATAATAATTTTTAGTTACCTTTCTCAACCCTAGATGGCACTAATCAGTATTTTTCATATTGTACTTTCATAGATTTCCCTTTTCTCATTTATAATATAATGTTTACTACAGTTTCATCAAGTGGTAAGAAATAAACCTACAAATTTATCTTTAAAAAACCCCACTTGTCACTGTGGGTTTTACCGAATCATCAAAAATCCACGAATTATCAAAATTCAATGCTATTTATGACTTTTGAGCCACTCAGTATATTTTAAAGTAATTCATATAAGATAATCATTTGAATTGAAACAAATCACTAATATAAAAGTTCCCCCAACAGCTGTGTTTTGTATGATATAGATTAGTGTTGATAAACCAATGAGGTTTTTTTATGTCCTGTTTGGTCGTTAGAAGGTCTCCATGTTTGAAACTTGAAAGAACAAAAAATGAGCATTACATAATTTTTTTTTAACTAGGCAAAAAGTAAAATCTCAAGCCTTTTGTCAACTAATAAAGGCATATATCAAACATTTTTGAAATCTTAAATTTTTAAACAAAACCCTAAGTTCCTGAATTAAATGCAATGCCTAGTCGTCTTTTTTACTGTGTCAAATCCTTACACTTGGTTTCTGTATTTGAAACAGAGTCTATATTATTCTATATGATCGGCTTCGAGATTGCCTTTTTAAGGGTGTAGTTTTAATTTCAAAGTATATGTCCAAGGATAATTTTGTGAATTTCCGCAAATGGGTTGATAAAAACGGAATCGAAATGTGTAAATCTTTCTTTAAAGATTCTTTTTTCTTTTTTTTTTTTTGAGCAAATAACGCACCTTGTGCAAAAAAAATTTAACCGCAGCATACCAGTAGTGGATAATTTAATACATTTTCCCCTTTTTTAACCTATACTTGTTTGACACAGTTCAAAAGATGATACCAAAACTTATAAGGATAACAGTAAGAAAAAAACCTTTAAAATATTCATCATAAATTCACAAATAAAAACTCTTTTCACGAATTTCAAAAGCCAAACTGCCTTTCTGTATCACAAGCTTAGCAAGGAAAATATCACTGGGCAAGGAATGGCAAATAAAAGGGTCCAAAGAGTAAATATTTGGATTTTTTTCACCTGTTATGGAGTGTTTTTTTTGCTCAGTTCCAGAATCAGTTTTTGAAATTCTCGAATAGAGTGTTTCTTTTTGCTAATTTATAGTGAATGTTTTAAGTCTTTTTTTCTCTCCGAGTTTCATACACGTTTAAAAAATTTAAAAATTTGTCTTTGACAACTTTTAAACCCTTGTGGTAATGATTTGTGGTATTATTACTTCCTAGACATCTTTATTGTATATTAAAATCTTCTGTAAAATATATATGTGCACAGTTATGAATCAGACTTTTTCGTCTTGATATCAGTTGACATGCTTCTTTACAAATCCCTTTAATTTACAATTAAGATATTTGAATTAAACATATTTATAAGCAAATCAGCTGGTTCATAAATCAGAAATTCTCTCAATATCTCTCAAATATCGATGCAAATTCTAACTGATAAGCGCAAAATATAAAATCGTTTTGGAGCTGTTTCAAAAGAAATTCTACTATTGAAAATTATGATTTTAAATAGTAGAATAATTTTTCTTTCTATAGGGTACCGGAAGAAAAATTTCCATCAAAATGGGTTCTCTAAACTAAACCGTAAATATAACTTCTTTAGAAGAAGTTTTTTCTTATCACTTTTGTTTCTTATCAATTTTGTTATCACTTTTGTTTCTGCTCTTCTTTTATCTGATAATTTTTTGTACATACAGATTAATTCCACATTCATTTAAAATCCCATTTGTCTCTAAAGTGCAGAAAATTCAAACTTTTCCTTTTATTGTAACTAGTATATTCATATTTCTGATTCAACACTTTTTCCCATAAAATAAAGGAATAATTCCTGTATCCAGTGATATTAAATTATCAAAAAATGATGATATCAAAGTATTTCACAAAACACCATAAAGTTTGTACTTCACCCATTAAACATTTGCTATAAAATAAACTTTTCTGTTTTTCGCATATAATGTCTTAAAAGGTTGAACCACTTTTGATATTCCTTTTGAAACTTTCATTTCTTCATCCACTCTCAAAAACAAACCGATTAATATACTACATTCTTTACGAAATCGTGTTTAAGTTTTTCCATCAATTTTGATGTATCGAATGTTTGTGTTAATGAACGCATTTAAATAAAGAAGGGAAACGCCCGCAAGTGACTTTCTACAGTTCGTGACGGGTAAAGTCACGCATCAGTGTAAATGATGTATTACTAGAGAATTTTTCACCTAGGAATCGTATGAGCTAGAGCAAGCAAATTTTAAATAATTCTCTCTTGGCGTTTCCTCAGATTCATTTTACTCAGCTGTACTGAAATACTTATAAATTTGTTTCTGCTTTGAAAAACGTGAGTAATCAAGTAATAGAATTTGATTGAAAGCAATGGATGCCTTTTAATTTTTCATTTTACATGACACTAGGATGTGAGAATATAAAATAGACTCTTTCTAATAGATTCTGAATCTCATGTGCTAAAAATAATTAATATTTTTTCCATTTATTTAAACCAAACAATAAACAGGCAGTCAATAAAAGGTAGCATGGAACAGTGATTAAAAATATAAAATTAACAAAGAGCAAATAAGCGGTAAATTTATTAAAATCCAAAGAAAAAAATATTTTTTTCTACATATTTGATTCGAATAGACGTGATTAAATGGTCAGTTGCTGCTATAAAATTCTTAATTTATGTCAGTTGTTTGTTACAAATTTTATTTGCAACTTAAAAAAAAAACTCTATTAAACTTAAAATGAAAAAGGATCTTACAAAGTCTGTAAGATATCACATCTCCTCATTGAAAATAAATATTTAATACATCAGCACTTACAAAAATCTGGAATCTTCTATTAATATATGTAAGGTATACACAAGATTCGATTCACAAGAATCGAACTTTTGAGTGAATTAAAGAAGCTGCTTTAGATATGCTAATTTCGACATACGCGCTTAGTATAAATACCATGCAGCGTCATTAATAAAAAGGGGGAGGTTGTTAAGGTTGAAAAGGTGTTATCCTGCGCTAGTGCTTAGCGGGCCAGAAGTTTACGTGGCAGTACTGCTGGTTTGACTTACTGTTCGTGAGTATAAAAATATATTGTTCTTGAAAGCTGTGTTTATACATTCCGTACAAGTGTACGTATGCTTATTGCTGTAAAAGCCAATTATATGTGCAACGAATTCAATAAACATTGTTTCATGTATAACCTGTGTGTGGTTCAAATTCAAATAGTAGAGTGCCACTTCAAATTATATACACCCAAGTCTGGGTAGAAGTGAGCATAGATTCTCTATATATAATTCATCTTTTTTATATCCGTTAGCATGACGCTACTATCGACATTGCTTGAAAATACTGTGAATTGCCCTAAAAGCTATTTCAGTTTCCAAACCTATTTCTATCGTTACTAGTACAATCTTTCTTATAAACGTGACCATTAGTTAAGGTGATGTAATATTTCTTCATTCTAGAGCACGGAGTATGAACAAAGACTGCGTTGTGATTGGTATACATTAAATTTAGTAGTGCAACACAGAAGTAATGTCCCTAACCAACGCAACTTCGATCAATCTCAAGAAACAGCAATTACCTCATAGATTGTACTTCATCTCCTTAAGCAATCCTGAATTCTAGAGTGGGATTAAAGATGTGAACATTTCACTTATCCATAAAACGTAAAACATTAGTATTTTGAGCTGTTGTTTCAGATTGAGATATAGATCCTAGGATTTGGTAGTTATGACTCCAAAAAGCCAAGTTAAGCTCTTTAAATTCAAACAGGGAAAAAATAATCAACCTTCAAGCAGTTAACATCCATCACGTGGTACTCTCGCTAGAAGTTCACGTTTTAGCATTATTTTCTTCCTTAATTTTTAGAGTTCTACAGCTATTAGTTAAAAATATAAAAAAATATTTAATAAAAGAAATTCAGAAACATTGTATTATTAATTTGGGTTTCAAACAAATATTTTGTTTGAAACTTGGCTCAGTTTTTGTTGTAGGATAATATTTACAATGTTGACAGAGAAAATGCATTCCAAATTTTTGGCGAATACCCCTTAGTTTCAAAACAAACCTCAAGCCCATCTTATCAACCACATGGCCTTTACACGATCACCTTGGCTTTTTCGTCTAAACATATTGGCATGCTTCAGCTTCGGAAGATTCTCTGCTCTTTCTCCTTCGTCAAAACTCCCTGATGCAATGCTTACTTAACACATTCACTTTCTTGAACATAGTAACCTGTTTCCATTTTGTTTCTTCTTCCAACATTTGCGAAATATATTTAAGCGATAAGTCAGAAAAGGTAATTCAAATAAAAACTGAATATGAACTAAAACAATGCTGAAAAATAAGGCTATATTATTCACATGCTAACTGTTCGTAATGATATGAAATTTACTCACTGGTTTCTTAGCATTTACTGAAAACAGTCCTATAAATTGAGGGGTCATACGACTGTTAAACCGTCAAAAAACTCAATTTTTGAAAAAAAAAAATATATGAAAGATTAACCTTTTCTGAGTATTTTAAGACAATCCACTTCAAAAAATTCCCATAATTACGGAAGTTATGAATAAAAACGTGTCAGATGTTTACTGTAAACAGATTTAAAGGGCAATACTTCAAAGTGATTTATCTCAAAATGTGATCTTTTCACATAACGCACTTGTTATCTCTAAAACTATTTCATATTTTTGCACGAAATTTTCACAGATGTTACATATTATCATTTGCTTGAAACTGAACCTAAATTTGTTTACCGATCTCTGGAGAATGTATTTTTCTTGCATAGATAAAATTTAATTTATTAAGAAAAAAATGCACTATTTTCAGTCATACGACTGTTTTTACATTGTATTGCACAACAATGTGACATTTTCCCTCTTCCTTTAATTAAAACCGTTTGAGTAAATCTGACTGAAAGGGAAAAGTTATAAATAAAGCAGATATAAGAAATGCAGTTGAATATAGCTAAAAAAAAAGAAGTTCGTTAATCTGAAATCTTTTATCAAAGTATGAACAGCTGTTTTGCTGTTTCATAAAACCTTTATCTTTTCTGATAATAAGGTTTCTTCATATATACATCTACAAACTAATAACTGAGCCTTTATATCGCTGATTTTCAGGAAAACATAACTGACATGAAAACATCGATAAAATTCGTAAACAGAGGCAATTGACTTTTTTTCAAAACTTCAAATGCATTGCTATTTCAGACAAGAACTTAGCGATGTATACTAATGCACAAATTTAAATGAAAATTATATCAGCATTAAATTGGCTGTTATTTTTTATATTATGAATATATTGCCTATATTATAACATTATAAATAAATTCAGTGTCTTGAAAATATTTTACTCACTTAGAAATGTTTAATGCTTTAAAATAATTCACAATTTTTGCTGAAACACAAACACACATGCGCGCGCGTTTATATATACCTATATTTATAGTGTATATATATATATATATATATATATATATATATATATATATATATATATATATATATATATATATATATATATACACAAACACACGCAAACGTGTGGGTTAATTTAAGGGTTCGTGCATGTTATTAATGTGAATAAATCAGGTGATCTACAATGTTTCCCTGGACAGATGTTAAACCCTCAAAATATAAGACATTATTAATAAAATAGCTTTTGCTAAGTTCGTTGCACTGATGAAGAAGCTCCTTTGTAGCTTCGAAACGGCCGTATGCAAAGTAATTGCATCTTATCGCTATTTGTGCTTTATTTACGTTGGTTTTCCTGTTTATTCCTCGAGCACAAAGGTTGTATCTTTTCTTTTCAAAACAATAAAATAGTTTGTTGAAAATCTGATTAAACAAACTATCTACCTCAAGTAGCCTTGTCAGTTCTTCCGATTATCTCAGTTATCAGTGGAAACAGATAAAGAGCAGTTAAATTTTCTTAAATATCCCCCACATTTGTGGTTTAAAAAGGGTATGTTCAATAGATTTAAAAAGGTAAAAAAAAGAAGGTCTAAATAATAGAGATCGTCAAAAGAGTGAGGAATTAAATCAAATTTGTTTATCCCATAGTTAAATAATTTATTTCACTGGTAAAGAAATGTTCAATACAGCATTCTACTCTACCTTTTCAAACTAAAAGCGGAGAAAATTCCTCTTAATTCAGTAGAATTGCAGTCGCATGAATGAAATTGAGAACAGCGTACTGTTAGTGAAAGAGACTCTACTCTTATACATATGTACTCCACTGCTACACTACTTTGTTCTCATACCAGTAATTATGATGGAACAAGAGCACGATAAACTACGGATGGACACTGATAATGACGTACGAATTACAACACAAAAAGGGGAGTAAAACAAATATGTAAGTTGTTTTTACCGCTTACAAGTTCGCGATAAGAGGGTCGTAATCACCAAATGACGCAAATAGAATAACATATTAAATTTCATTTTTCACATCACTTTATCAATTAGCATATTACATATAATATAAATTATAGGAAATATATGGATAACAATTTCAATAAATGACAAGAAAACATTTTTCACTTAGTATGTATAACAATAAAGACATTAGATTTCTAAATGATGCCCACCTTGCATCTTACAAATAATTTTGGCCTTACAATGTTGACTTTTAGTGTTTAATTTTAAAAAAATTTTAAATTTATTCGCATTATACACATTTGATTGAATTTATTAAGGTTTCAGAAAAAAACTTTCGTTGGAGCCATTAGGCAACGCCATGCAATGTTGGGATAACATAGTCTAAGGTTGAATATGTATTAATTGTTCATAATAATTTTGATGTTTAAGGATAAGCAGAGGATTAATAGAATTAGTATATAATTCTTAGAATTAAAGCGTCAATATATAGCCGAGTTGGAAATAAATACGAAACATTGGCATTTTAAGAATATTTGACGTTTTGAAAAAAAATAAAATAAATAATACTCATGCTACTGGAAAAGTTCTTATAAATTGAGTCATTGATTTCATTTATGTTGGCATAATAGCATTTTTTAATATCGAAACTCGGTGTCTTCTTCTCAAATGTAATTTGAAAAGACTCTTATGCGTTGCTGTTAAACATTTATTATCTGTTTTCATTCTAACCGTAGCATTCCTGGCAACCGCAAGTTAGCATTGTTCCCAAATCGGCAGTTCTCCTGTCTGAACTTTTGAGTTTTAATATTTACATTCGCATTTCTCTGGAGGATTAAAATTGTATAGTATTAAATGATTTTTTTTTGTATTTATGCTAATACAATATTTATTAACGCTCTTACTCAGAAACAATTATTTTGAAAAATAGTGTTCGAATGATAAGGATTGAATTACATAAAATTTTAAGACAATTCTCCAGCAAATTGTTTTTATCTCATATACACGACACCAAACAACTCGTTACGCAAAAAATTTACCCCCCTCTCACCATCAATCATTTTCATTTATTTTCCCATTGATTGCAACAAACGAACAATATAAAGATTTAAAAAATTCATTAAATAATTACAGTCTTCATAGAAAAAATTTGCAAGTGTTTTCTACATAAACGTTAAGACCAATTTTCTTTAGAATTAGATTATATCGTCATAGCTTCGTCGATGAGAATTTAATACAATAGTGCATAAAAAGAAAAACATGTAAGGTAAATGCACCTATAATGGGCCATGTCCCTATAATGGTCCGCCTTTTAGAAATGTCGAGAAATTAAGAGTCTATCGTTACCTAAGGCAGTAGAAGGGGTGAGGGTCATTGGTTACCAGTAGCCAATGACCCTCACCCCTTCTACTGCCTTAGGTAACGATAGACTCTTAATTTCTCGACATTTCTAAAAGGCGCCCCATTATAGGGAAATGGCCTGTGGCAATTCTACTGTCCGATCCAGGGGTTGTAAATGAAGCAGCACAGTCTACACAAAATCACATTTATTTTCTATGCTACGGACATCACAAAAAGCGGACAATAGATCTTAATGTTATATTCTGGGATTCGAAAAGTGGAGCTCAATAGCTCATCCCAGTCTCCCTTATCGCTTACTCGATTCTCTCTGCTCTACCAAAACAAAAATACTTACATAGGGAGAGGGTGCGTTGCAGCGCCATCTGGAGAACATAAATTTGAAGTTGCAACATGGCCCATTATAGGTGCATTTACCTTATATTAGAAATATTACAAAAGATACTTTGCAAGTATACATTATTGCGTTTTTCCAAAAATAAATACTTGCATACTAGTAAGTTCGTGTGTCCGTCTCTAGATAATCCCGAGAAATAGGAGCAATAAGAAAAATTGATAGTCTCAGCTCAAGCTCATTAATCGAAACTGAATCCCAGTAGCCCTCTAGATTATTGAATCACAGCCAAAAAGATATTGCTTAGAATATCACTTCGAGATCACCGTGTTTTTGTTTCATTTATTGATGTAGGAACTGCTGATGATGACATATGAATGAGTGAAACATAATTTTCTATTATGCTCATGAAGAGTCTAAAGCTAAACCTAATGGCTAATTATTCAATGTTTTTTTTCCCATTGCGGTTTGACACGTGTCCGGAGATATTCGCCCATGCATTCACCATGAATTTGTTAGCTTTTCCATTATGGGAACATCAGTTAGGTGAGTCAACATTGTTTCCTATGCTAGTGTCATCATAATTTAGACCGAGCCCCCTCGAGGACATTTTGGGGGTTCGTACCCTCCTTCCAGCCCTACAAATCCCCAGAAGGACTTTCAAGCCGGCAGATTTAACATGTCCATACCCAAAGTAGGTACGAGAGTATTCAGTGTCGCTTCTTTGGCTGTCACGGTAGTTTGAAAGTTGTCATAGTACTTCAAAAGCAGAAACCTTATCGCTGAAAGTTCAGTTTGCTAGAACGTTCAAAGAAAAGCTGCACACGAAATATGAATTGGTAAATGCAGATAGAAGTCATATTACCTGCTTGCTATTTAGATTAGTTCCAAAGTAAAATAATCATATTTAGATTTTATGACTAGACTAGCTGAAAACCCGTACTTCGCTACGGAGCACATTCAAATTAAATACAACGGTCAAAGCATGCAATTAATGCCAAAAATATGTATAAATATATTTATAATAAATACAACGATCAATGTATGCAATTGATGTAAAATATATATATATATATATTTATAAAAAAATCGTAACGGATATTTTTATAGACAAAATAATGTAGAAGAAAATACTCAAATTAAATCTAATAGAACATACTAAAGAATATAGTACAGTTAATATAGTACAGTTTGAGGAACATTTCTTTTTCTGTATTTTAATATTTTTTGGATAATGTCCAATCGTCTGCCACATTAGCAAGAAAAAATTTTTTTTTTGTCTATTTCGTTGTTATGGACGTGACGACAAATTAATTTAAAGTACCAGAAAAAGAAATTACGTGATCAGCATTTAAGAAATGAAATTCTAAAAATTAACCTTTAAAAATTCACCAAAAATCAGAAAATGGAGGTAAAGATTCGAAAGAGTTTTCATTTTAAAGGAATTTTTATGATCTTTCTCGTGATATAAATTTTATAATCTTCAGATTATTATTTTAAATGCAAACTTAAAAAAAGTTACTAAAACAGCTTAAAAATTTTATTTTAAGAAGAATTTTTTTTAAATCTTTCTTAGTGCACCCCTGCACTATAAGAAGAATCGTCATGCAAAATTTCAGCCCTTTAGGTCCAGCGGTTTGGTCTGTGCGTTGCATGTCAGTCAGTGAGCCAGTCAGTTACGGAACTGTTTTATATATATAAATTTCTGTTATTCCTAAAACCACCATAAAATAGTTGAGAGAAAAACCTGTTGAAATTTTCATTATATTTTATTTTCTTCTTGTTGTTTTACTATAACTGTCAGTTTTTATGTTGCCTTCTACTGCACCTCAATATTGAGCAGATACCGTCATATAAAGCTATTTAAGAAAATCTGTCACGGGAAAAGTAAATGAGGAATTGTGAGCATTGGAATCTAACCGGTCATCGAATCAAAGATTCATCTGTTTACCCACCACGAAGCTTTAGTTTAGTCATAACCGTTGCTACAACTGTTAATAGAAGTTTCGCAGGTAGCATTGTGATTGACTACACAATTTAAGGAGGGGAAATTTGTTTTGATATGTTGTATTTGAGAAATAAATTTTTTACTCGACGAGTATTGAATGACGTTTCCAAAGCTGATGCTTCTAAATCTATCCAGTCAAATAAGCTTGGGGTTCTATTATTATTAGATCTAATAGTAATTGAGATAATTGGATTCTAACCTGTCATAGAATCGAAGATTTATCTGTTTACTCGTGGAGCAGATTGTATTCACAATAGCTGTTGCAAATGTTTATAGTGGCTTCGTATGTGGCATTTTGATTGCATATTTCATTTCTAGGAGTAGTTTTGTTTAACGTTTTTAATTGGTGAAATGAAGTATTTAACTAGACAAGTAGCACATACGTGTCGTTTACTATGTTTCGTGTTGTTAATCTAACCAACCATAAATTCCTGAAATACAACCGATTAGATCTACTACTTGGTATCCTTGTAACCTGTGGAATCTGAACCGCCAAATAGTCGAAAACTCATCGGTTTACTCGAAGAGTAGCGAGTACTCATAACAACGGTTGTTACTGTTTATAGCAGTTTCTACGTAGTATTTTCATTTTGGACTTCTGAAGTATTTGACACAGAGAACAATTTGTGCGCTTCTTTCACTTTACTTCTGCGCTCGTGACATTAAAGAATTTCTGGTGGATCTCTAGGTTAGTTTAGACATTCTCTCTGTGGAGTTGTAAGTATCAAGTTATTATTTTCTGTTTACTAATCAGTTTTCAACTTCATTTTCCCAGCTACCAAAGTCTACCGGAAAATCCTTCTACCATGCTCAGAACTCGCTCTCGGAAAGCGAAGGTGTTCTTAGAATTTTCAGGTGAAAAGGTAGAATTAAGGCTCAAAGGTAGAATGACATTAATGCGAGGAGAGGTTCTTAAATCAGAGAGCGCGTTAAGTATATCAGTTCTTAACTTTTTGATGCTTAAAGTTGTACTTAAATACTGCAGCAATAAATATGTATCAACAACGCCAATGAAAAAAACTGCAGTATATTTTTCTTTAAATAATAAAAGATGCCAAATACCTCACTGAAATTGTAAAAGGAAATTGCAAAGTTATCTCCTTTTATAGGATTAATAAAATTATTAGTTTTGAGGAAAAAATATTTTATTTATTTAACAAATGCCACATACACATTAGCACTTATGCCATCAGTACACGAGATCTCCAGTATTTTTCGACAATACAATTAAAACCACTTGAGGAAAAATTAAATGTTATCAGTTGAATTAATTTATTTAACTGGCAACGAGCAGTTTTTGTTTTGATCATTGCAACCAGTCGCTAGAAACTTTTAACATATATAACCAATTTGTTATGATCATGTAACAAAAAAGGAGGGAATTTATTTGCATGAAAAATTATTTTGAAATGGAGTTTTAGAAGAAATCTATAACCACCTAAAAAACATAAATCTATACAGCTGATATCCTTCATCAATAGGCTGTAACAATTATCTGCCAGAAACTGGGGGAGAACCCGGGACTCTTAATCTCGTGGTCGGTGGCATCGCTAATCAGTAATCCCGTCGATGGGAAGGAATGTCATTTTGATTGAATAAATATAAGTATAAATATGGATGGTATTAGTAATTTAGTAAGTATTAGAGGTATTATTAAGTATATAATACACTAAGCCACTTCTTCTGTAAGGTATCATTAGAATTATAACGTAACTTATTTTGTTCAGAATGTGTCTTCGAAAATAATTTTCAGTCACTGTAAAATAATCAATGTAAAATTTTTTGGAGACATTTGTATTATAATAATTGAATAAAAATTATTTATACTGTAAAAATGTCATTGTAAAATCTTTTGTAAACAGTTAATTTTTTTTAATGTGCATGCTGTAAGGGCTTTTAAATCTTCTCTGATTGAGGGACATTAGTGATCGGACATGCACAATCTCAATTCTGCCCTTTCTCCGTTTTGGACAAATTTTACTGCATGGATCAAAACCGTACCCATTCTTCGCATCCTTCACTGATTTACGATCATCCCAAGATCAAGCCGACGTCACTGTAAAATAATCAATGTAAAAATTTTTGGAGACATTTGTACTATAATAATTGAATAAAAATTATTTATACTGTAAAAATGTCAACGTAAAATCTTTTATAAACAGTTAATTCTTTTTTAATGTTCATGCTCTAAGGGCTTTTAAATCTTCTCTGCTTGAGGGATATTAGTGCTCGGACATGCACAATCTCAATTCTGCCCTTTCTCCGTTTTGAACAAATTTGACTGCATGGATCTAAACCGTACCCATTCTTCGCATCCTTCACTGATTTACGATCATCCCAAGATCAAGCCGACGTCACTGTAAAATAATCAATGTAAAAATTTTTGGAGACATTTGTACTATAATAATTGAATAAAAATTATTTATACTGTAAAAATGTCAACGTAAAATCTTTTATAAACAGTTAATTCTTTTTTAATGTGCATGCTCTAAGGGCTTTTAAATCTTCTGTGCTTGAGGGATATTAGTGATCGGACATGCACACTCTTAATTCTGCCCTTTCTCCGTTTTGGACAAATTTTACTGCATGGATCTAAACCGTACCCATTCTTCGCATCCTTCACTGATTTACGATCATCCCAAGATCAAGCCGACGTCCGAAACTTTTTTTTTTCTCTCCGCGGAAAGAAAAAAAAACTGAACGAGAAGAGCCGAAACCCTGCCAAGCGCATCTTAACTCTAGCAACCCTTGTCGCCAAAGTGTGGGGCGACTACCGTGAGTAGAGACTGATTAGCAAATACGCGTACGGCCCGTTTCGAAGCTGGGTAGTCACGAGGGGCCAGAAAATTAACTTTCATGGGAGGCACTTTTGACTAGGCCTGTTTCGTGTGTCGCAGGCATTTAAGACACACCCTTGGGTGATTGCCGGAAAGTTATGAGTGCCCTGATATGCGAGCGCAACAATTTGTTGGATAACTGCAGTGGTTATTGCCGCGAAAGGGTAAGTAGTTTATTTTCTGCTTTTGAGCAACTTTTTTTTGCTTGCTTTAACTTTTGAAAGATTATGAGGAATAAAGTTTTAGCGTAATATAATTTTTTTTTTTTTAAAGTCAGAAAATGGAGCAAAAAGTCTTGAAACTTTTAAAGACATTAAAAATTTAGTATAATGCTTTGAAAGTTGAAAATATTTCTTTAAGCGTTTATGAAATTTTTCGCCATCTAAAGTTAAGTAATTTATTAAATCGGACAAGTAGTGAGCATATACATAGAATGTAATAAAAATAGAATCTTATTTGCAAAATTTCATTCAAAATAATTCAAATAAATTTAATGTGAATTTTCATGTTTTGTAAGCAAGATTAAATAATTATATTATTGAAAAATTTAGCATGCATAACTAAAAATTATTGAATTTTTCAACTAATATTTTATTAAATAGTTTAGACTACTTCGCTACTATTTTTTTCTTTACTAAGTTTAAAAAACACTTTTTGTTTGTATACGAATCATGTAAAGAGAAAATCTGAAAGAACATGTGTGTTAATAAATTATGCCCTTCAGTCATTCATTATAAATTTTTTCTCGTTAACCTTTCATTCTTGTGAGAAAAATTTATTGTTCCAAATCTCTGTATTAAAAAAAAATACTGAGTTAAGAGAAAGGAATAAATTCTGTAAATAACAGAACTCCTAGAGAGGAAATAGAATGAAACTCTCAGAGATATCTTTCTGATGTTTGCAAGTTAAAGCGTATTGTTTACAGGTTGTAAAATCATAAAATTGGCAGTATATTAAAGATTGACCAAGATTACAGTTTTCAATTTCCCTTTTTACGTGTGTAGTTATTCAGATTACGATGCGCTGCTATTTCTTTAGAGAAAATATATATATTTTTTTACTTTCCATATTTTTATGAACTTCTAAGAGAAATTTCGTAATTTTTTTAAAAGCTTTCGCGTTTTACAATGAGTAAGACAGCTTAAAAATTATTGAGTGGTTAATACACAGACACCAATCATAATACCAACGACATTTCAGTCGCATATTCTTTTCATCGGAAAACGGATATTACAAAATGATATTATAATATTATTATGATATCATGCAGTCATTTTTAAAATTCTGATTCCTAGAATTTTGTACAGCTGTGGGATTTAATTATACTTTAATGTCATAATTTTTACTAATACTGAAATTGTGAGAAATTTTATCTTGTTCCGTAAAATGCGGTAAATACACTGGATGTAACGAGTATCAAAATTTACCTGCGTCAAGAGCTTTTCCTTTGACAAGACAAATCAATGAATATGTGAAGAATATCAACATGAAAAGTTAAATGAACAAGTGATAAAGAATTTTTTCTACTTTGTGAAGGGAAATAATCTGGAAACTTCTGACTTTTGGGGGATGACAAGACTGAAGGGAAAACATTTACAATTACTTTAAGCATAAAGGATTATTTGACCTTTCTCCTTTCGTTGTTGTTAACACAGTGGCATCAACAAAAAATATTACAAAATTAAATCATGTTATTATCATATTTAAAGAATGAACTAATGCGGACTTGGATATATTTGTCTCTCTGCAATTCGTGCTGCCACCAAGAAAGAAATTCTGAATGGTTGTCATTAGAGAAGATATGTAAACAAAAAAAGAAACCTTCTTACTGAGACAGCAAACGTTGTGTCACAACGGGAAATCCGGAAGGGCTGTTGTGAATCCCTACCTATGGTCAATATACTCACAACTGGCTGAAACAGCAGTTTTATAAACGGTTCATGTTTCAAAACAAATCTAGTTTTGTGAATTGTGTTTTTTAATGAGAAGGTGTGCCTTGGGGAGATCCTGGCACGGTCACCGCATTGTGGAGTGATATAATCAGAAAGTTGTGCAACTTTTTCCTGTCATTGATAATTTCGTCTACTTGTATACCAGTTTACTGATTAACTTCAACTAGAGAACAAAAACTTGAATGAATGACAACCGCCGATAGCTTCATGACTTTTCTAACGTATTGTTTATACGTATTGTAACGTACTTCCCGTGTAGTGGAATTGTTTTTAGAAACATTGGAGGAAAAGTTTCTTAAAATGAAGCAAAACAAGCTTTATTAAATTTATACCCAGTCATCTACAGCTATATGGGAGTTCAGTCAATCGGTATGATCAAAATGTAAATTTTACTATTATATATTTGATTAAAGCGTTTCATCTTTATATCACTAGAACGTTAGCGATGATCAACATGCTAAATATTTTACCTAATGAATGAAATAGATAGCTTGAGGTTGATATCTCACCCCCTACAGAAATCAAGATGATTTGGCTAAGAAGATGAATGGTCCAGAGAGGTAGTGTCCCCTCTTCATCAGTTTCCCGTGCAGCTCCTGTAAATACGGTGCTCTTCTCCCGTGAGAGTTTCCCAATGAAGTTATCTTGCTGACTGGTTAATTGCTTCACGAAGGATTTAGTCGAATAGTTTCCTTTTCCTTGGGGTATACCCACAAAAATAAAATTGATGTGGTTAAAGGAAAGATGAAACGCTTAATTGCACTTAGGATTTGCATTAGGACCTTAATTGCATTAGGACCTCTCTGACGACTAAAAATTTTCTTTTAATCTTACGTAGAAAAAAACACAGTTTCCTGTTACATTCATAATTTTTTTCAGCTACTGTGTATTACCCTAACACACGCATGGAATACTAATTTATACAAGCATTGTCGTATACAAATGCATGTAATGATAAATTCTATGCACTTTATGCTGTCATAGGGGATTATATACATTATATGCAGACTATGACGATATGATATCGATCGAATATCCGTACTTTTACTACCGGAACATGGAGCCCCGGGGCACTCTGCCAAATGCCCTGCCTCTTGACCTACTGAGGAAGTTCATATTAAGAACTTTAACCTTACGTAAGCAACATAGACCGACACTTCAACATTTGTCTTTACTCTGAGTCAACCAATTAGGCTCCCACTTTCGCTTAGTTTGTTTTGTGGGAGTGCAAATCAAAGAAATATTTACGTATGTGTTTCCTTTTTTATTGCTCATTAGGAACCGTAATGAATCATATATTAAAATGCAAATGGTATGGGGCTTCTTTGGGTGTTTTATTTATGGTTAGTTCGTGCGTCTTTTAAATGTTTATAAAATATATTACTTTCTTTGACTCGATATAACGGGCTATAATGGCTTAAAAAGTGATTCTTTGGGGAATTTCGGGTAATTATTAGAACAGTAATTGGCGATAATAAAATCTTAATTTATTATATTAAATGTCTCCTAAGACTCTGAAAAAAATATTGACCTAAGACTTCAAAAATTTTTTGTCTTTATTTTTACATAAAACTATTGAAATTAGCAGGTACAAATAAATTTGGTACTTCCTAAAAATCATAACATAAAAGAATGATTTTCATTTATACTCGAATATCTAACCGATATGTTATGAGAAATTTTTGTTTGGTGTTCATAAAAACAAAAATATATATAAAATAATAAAAAAAAACCTTCAAATCATTTATTTTAATTTTCAATTTTTTACGCATATTTTCCACTACCAGAAAATTTATTATTAACAAATATTTAAAGAAAAATTCCTTTAATTCATAAGAAATAATTTTTATATTAACTATCCCATCTTAATCTAACTTATTTATAGCTTTTTTTTTCAGAAATTTCAATTATTTTGGCCTGAAAAAGTGATTCAAGTATATGCTGAAACATATTCCTACTAGAACTTTAAAGAAATATTTTAATTTGTATAGTTGTCGGAATGCGGTTTATTATTATTTATTTTTTTTAAGTTTTGAAAAATTCTCTTGAAATGTACAAATTCACTTAATTTTTTTTTAAAATTTGAGTCGAATATATTTATCTACAAAAAATGTTTTAATATTCATGCGATTATATAAGTAAATAAATTTTAAGTAAGCAGATTGAATGCTCGTAATACAGTTTTAATACTTATACAAATGTGACTGAAAGCATACCAATTAGTTTCAGAAGCTCAAATTGATACAGAATCAAATAATTAATTTTCAGCAATAGTTTTATAACAATATTTTTCGTACTTTTAATGTTTTTTAATCCGTTTAATATATTTTTCTTGGTGTGATACGGAATATATCTCAACAGATTTTTTTTTAAAGAAATTTTAAGAAAAAATGTAAAAAGTATGTTTCATAACTTTGTGAAGCTTTTGCCATTCAGCAAACTCAAAATACATAAAAAAAACAATAGGCAAATTTGGGTGACCATGGTTACTGACTAAATGTTTGCCAACAGAATCAATGGGTTTTCGTAATTTTAGCATTAAGTCAATATTATCGAACTACCAGTGCCTAGTCCTACGTTTTTTGGTCTAATGATAGGTTTTGAAGCATACATGCAAAACATACCGCACATATGAGTTCTACAAAGAAAAATCGATATGATAATGGGCGTAAAATGTTTGGGTTTAGTTCATTGCTCTTTCTCCTAATATGCAACAGGTGCGTGACGTCCCATCGATCAAAATGTTATTGGAACATTCACTGAAGAGTCTTTAACTGACCAAAATGATCAATATCGCTTTCTGATATTTTATCTTTTGTATTTTCTAAATTTAAAGTTTAGGTATCTAAGTTCTTATCAACAATACGGCGTTAAATAACTTTATAGAAAGAGTTTTTTCATACACTTAAATGTAGAAATAAAATAAGAATGCTTACAAACCATACTTTGAGAGAAGAAAATATTTTGAAATTACGGATGATAGGTTTGATTATGTCACACCAATGTCAAATATTTTTCTAGTATTTGAGAAATGAAACTTCATCTTTATGATAGCTATTATTGATATTCATTACTGAGCTTCAATGAGAAAAAAACTTTTGAACATGAAAACAAAAATTATATCCCTTTTGCGCATTAAATTTGCAATTTATACCATGAAACATAAGGCAGGAGAAAGTTTTACCGTTGGAAATGATTGTTTTCAATTTTTTTTGTTAGTACCTCTATTGTCTTATGAGTGGAGGTAGAAGTCCTTACACAGGTATCTGAAAGAAATGCAGATTATCAGAAAACAATCGAAATAAAATAAACAATAGATATCAGATATCTTTAGTTCCTAATTTTAATCAAAATTTGTAAGAGAAAAAGGGTTATTAATAACCTATTGTAGACATAACAGGTTTAGTTATATTTTTTCTGTCGCTTGTTTTTGGGGTTTTTAATCATTATGCTTTGGCTGTGTGTGTTTAAAAATATCTATAGAAAAATACTTTATTAATTTCATAGCCTTAAAACTTACAAGAACTTACAAATTTTGTTTCTTTTTTATGATACTACAATTTTATTTTAATGAATGATATTTGTGTGTAACTTCAGCACACGTAATGAAATACTATGAAGGGAATCCGAATGAGAAAAAGGCAAAGTATACAACACTAACATCCCAAGTTCTTGGCGAATACGCTGTGTTCGGAGCAAAATTTTTAATATGAAAATAACCTCATTTAGAGTTCGCTGTTTTGAGTATTAACGGAAGAATGTAGTTTCGGGTTGAGAAAACTTTTCTGGCTATAAAGAAATTCAGGAATTTTGGCTTTGTCTGGTGTGTATCAAGTGGACTGTCGAGGGAGTCCTACGAGATCTTATTCCAATTCCTATGTTTATTTACACAGTATTTAAACGTTCAATATCCCGTCTTTCATAGAATTTCCCCAGATTATGTATTAAATAACTATGACATAAAAATATCTTAACATGTTTGGAAGATGTGTTCTTAAAACTCGTTTCCTTTAAAACATGTGTTCTAATGTTCCATAACTTAGACAAGGTTTGCCGAATTTCTCCTTTAAAATTTAATTCTGGTATTAGTGAGACACCTCTCTTTTTCCAAAAAGAAATATGTTTTCAAATGTCTATACAATTGTTCAGTTCTAGTCCTAAACTCATATTTGAAGTGCTTTTCAGTTAAGTGTATCAATTTAAAAGTAGAGCAGTCATTTCCGCAACAAAAGTTTTTCCCCCAATTCTCCCTCCTGATAACCCAAGAGGTTTCAGTAACGTTGCATTTTTTGATACACTCTTTCTAATCTAGACTTACGATAAGGTTCCCACAATTGGCTTTCTGAAGCAAACGATACCTGGCAAACTTTTTTTTTAGGCCAGCAGGAGGGTTAGTGCAGCGTTATTTTGTTAAAGCATCTCCTGTGTTTCTTGGGAGTAGAGTAACTGAAAATTCTCATTTTAAGACTCTTCCGCTTAAAAATAAAATTCCCACTACTTTATCTGATGAAATCATTGGGTTAAGCAGGAAACGTATGCTTGAGGTCAAAATCTTGTGAGATTTTTTTTTTTTTTTTTTTTTAAATCAATCACCGTTTTAGAAGGGGTTTTTAAATTACAAAGTGAAGTAGCTTTATACTTTGAGATAAAATTTTGAGCTAAATTTAGAACATTGAGGGTTAAAAGTTGATGTAAAAAAAAGAATGGCTATTACTAATTCATCTCTCAGAACTCATAAGTTCTCAGATAGCTGAATTTAACTTCTGTTAGGTATAAATAGAACAAATAAAAGAACGCATTTCCCTTTAGCATTGTTTTTAGATGAAAGAGAGACTGCAGAAAATCCTTAGCATCCAAAATTTCATAAATTAAGGAAATATATACATCACCTGTCAAGTAAATGTTAATCATTCCAGATGTTTTTGGATATAAGCAATCAAATACCCTGTGTCGATTCAGTAAAGAAATACATTATTGTTAAAGTGAGATAGAAAAGTGTAGCACGGATTCTGATGAAGATATATTTTCAATTTATATTCAAGAGTTACTACATCGGGATTTGCCATGAAAGGGAAACTAAAAAAAAAAGAACTGCTGCATATGAAGCATCATTTTTAAAAGGATGAAATATTATAATCAAAGGGTCTCGATGATTTTTAACTCTAACACGTGTGATTCTTTGTTGGACATCAGTTAAAGATATCCTGTGTCGAAATGAGAGATATTGAAAAGAACGATATCGTTGTTGAAGAGTGATTGAAGTGTTTTGTGTGAGTCACGATCACGATAAAAAAGTTATACAGGAGATGTCAGATTTTGAAATGTCTATAAAAGGAATTTTGAAATTTCACGAAAGGATGTCTCGATATTTTGTATCAGATTTTAAGATTCCAGAAACTAAATATTGCACTCCCAAAAATTCAAGGTAAATGCTATTAAGGGAGATGAGATATCTTCTAAGACAATAATAAATTTTCGGTGAACCCTTCATTATAAAATATAAAGGACTTGCATCACCTTGATATTGCATTTTCAATTAAGTGTATCCCTTATAAACAATTAATTGGCTTAATTTGAATATAAATTAGGGGGCGAAAGTAATTGTTTTAAATTCTGTAACTAGTCAAACTGATAGGGTTTGAGTCTACAAACATGTTTCATTCCGATTCTGATGCTTAACTGATTAGACTAAACATCGTACAAAAATGTTTTTACTGTAAAGTAAGTTAAACTCGAAAAAAATGATATATTTTGAATATTATTGTGTTTGTGATTATATATAATCATTAGCACCTCATCAAGATTTATGTAAAATTCATCTTGCACAGGGGTTTCTTGTGTCCCTTTTTTGTAACTAAACGAACTGATTCGATTCAACATCTTGATGACACTGTAAACGCTTATATACGTGCAGATTTTCAAAGGGAAATATTCATGCAAATTAACACGGAAGCTTTTTACTGATGAAATAATTTTGTTTAAAGACTTCTATTTTCTCAACGTAAAATTTACTAAAATTTTATGTATAATGGTTTTTATTCACGAAAATTGTTTCAACAATTTTTACATAAATATTGAGCAGATGTAAGACTTAAAATTTTGAATTTTAATATATATGTATATAATACTCTACTGATTCAACTAAAATATTATATTTAATAACATTATATGTGATTTGGTTTAGATACATTATACTACTCAAGATGTTAGAGATATGCATAGCCATTTGAATTTTTATTGCTCTTTGCAAATGGATTTTCTTCTGGAAACTATGCTTTGCTTGAAACGTTCTAAGTAACAGTTAAGCACTTCCTAAGGAAAATTTTACTCAGTGAAATTTGTAGGTGCAAATGTTTTAGGCAAATCGAGATGGAAAAAAGCTTAAATATTCCTCCAGTATTGAATAAATATTTTACACATGTTATGCAATGAATTGTTTAGTTTTGAAACATTTTTGTAAAGTTAATGACGTTCAACAAAGAAAAACAAAATCACACGTTTCATTCTTAGAAATAAGTGAGAACTAAAAAGGAATTTTAAAACCTTTGTTCCGTATCCGTAAGTTTTTTTATTTACAGTGAAAATTGATGACAAGAAAATGGGACAAAACATGACGTATTAATTGGTTCTTCACAATTTTTGAACACTCTTATTGTATACATTTGAGGAAAAAGGCTTCATAAGTACATTTCTAAGGCAATGGCAAAATCTTCTAGCCACCAGGTTTGTAAATCGCTTGTTTTGGCTAAAGGAAATGATACATTAGCATCAACAAATATAAGAGTGTTTCTTGAGAACCAAAAACAAAATTCTATATTATATGATAAACTTATGATTCTATCTCTCTGAAACTATAACGCAGCATATCACAGAATAATATTTATTCAATCAGGATTTTTCTTTGTGTATTATGAATACCATGTTTAATGTATGAGCGCACATCACGTGAGAATAATATGGATGTCTTAATCCTTTCCACTTGATACTTGAAAATAAAAGACAAATGTATTAAGTGGCAATAAAATATTATAACAAATTGCCTCAAAAGTATAAATAGAATACCTTTAAGAAAACTTTATATACTTTTATCGGCTTTTCAAATCAGTCGGAAGGATTTCCTTTTGAAAATATTTAGAGAAGTAAGTACATAGTTTATTTATCTCATATAAATGCGTCATTAAATTTTCAAACAAATTATCGATTTTATTTCCCTACATATAAATATATTGAAATGTTTATTATACATGGAATGTGCTCTTGTGTTTATAAGGTATAGTAAAAAAAGTTAAACTAACTAGATTTCTTTTTGTTAAATATGACCAATTAAATTGTTGAAATATACTATTTGAGTAATGAAGGATAAATTACAATGAATGAGTAAATAATAATTTTATGAGAGACTGAATGAATGTGAACGTGCATAAAAGCAAATAGTAGCAACTATTTAGTTGGTTCACATACATCTTAATAATAATGAATATAAATATTATAGATCATGTCTAATTAGATTATAGATCATTTCTATTATAGATCATTTCTAATTAGCTCTCTTATTCAATCCTCATTTTGAGAACATTCTTTTGATTAAATTCTTTCGCGTTCCGGTTTTTCTTTTGTATTTACTTTTTTTTATCCTTTTCCACCTTTTCATTCAATTCTTTATTTCTTCCCTCTCCAAAGAAGCTTTTTTCTTGGGTGCGGGGGTAATTGGTGTTCATTTTATACGTATAAAGTAAAAAAAAATAATTTTAGTCAATTAGTAAATAAATAACAGGAAAATTAATAATCTAAATTGCACAATATTATGTGGCAGAAAAAGAATTTGTTTACACCCTAGACATTTTTAACTGAGGCAAAATAAATGGCTCGTTATGTAAAATGCTACTAAATATGAAACATAAGTAGAGATGTTATACAACTTCATTATAACTGACATATTAATATGGAGTAATTTCATTTACAAAAAATAACTCTGCTTGACTTGACATTTATTAATGTCCAAAGCAAACAGACAATAAAAAAATTAATTTATTTTCTTATTAAGGTTCTTAATTTTCTTATGGGCTATGCCTTTTTTTATTTCTTGATGCTTGTTATTAAAAATGAATGCGAACAAAATGTTGTTTGTTATTTTGAAACGGTTTTGGCATGTTGTTTTCTGAAATAGTATGAATTTCTTTCTGTTAAAGTTTAATATTTCTTAACATATTAATTTTTAAATGGTTTCCCTTTATACTTAGCATTATCTGTTATCAAAATTTAAATACATGGCACAAAGTAAGAATATTAAAAAGCATAATAAGAAACAATATTAAATAACAAACTGTACATTGTTTAGGCTAAGTTTATCATGGGTTATCGATCATTTCAATAAGATAGTATTTTTACTTCGAAAATAATTATTGCTTTCACATTGTGAAACTGAACAAAGATTTATTTGTATCTGGAGTTGTTGACAGAAGTATTTGCTAACTTCCTGTTTAATAACAACAAAAAAAGTAGCAATAATTTTGATGAAACGGATACTTTAAATGAGACTCATTACATTCTATCAATTTTTTTCCTCCTGTACAGCATTTTGCTGTAAACAAATATCTTAAGATAAACTTTTTGAAAAAAAATACCATCTTTTTATTTCTGTATGTTTAATGCAACAGAAATTACTTACCATAATTCACCCTTAATTAGAAATAAAGATAACTTTTAATGGTATTTATTGTCTATGGAAAAGATTAGTACATTTAAATTTGATTTTCAAAATCTAACCCAAAGCATCGACGTTAAACAAAATTTTGCGGACGATGTTTTCAAAATTTCACCTACAACAAATACAAGTCTAATGCAAAAAAAAAATCGTATTTTAAATATATTCTTTAATTGCTTTAAATGCCTTCCGGATGAAAGAATTAACATGCTACTAAATTTCTAGAACACTTTGTACGTGTGTGAACCAAATGAAACCATTCTCTCGGTCTTCCACTCTGAAATTTTGACTTTATGACGTGCATTCATGGTTGTTTAGATCCATCTGACTTTGCAATAATACCGTTTGTGGGGCAAAATTTGTTGATCACGGTATTACTGTAGAAAAAAGATGGCTGGTCACGTTTACAGCTCCTCACTGATTCATGGATTAAAGGTCCGTGTTTTATACTTTCTTTAATATAAACATCTGTAGATAGTTCTTTCAAGAAAGAATAACCATACAGAAATGGCATAGTTATTTGAAGCAAAATAGTTTATAATTAAAGCAATTTTTACATGCAGACAAACTGTGTTTTAATCACTTTATCTCTGAAAAAAATCAGCTTAATTCAAATCGTCCAGCACTATAACTTGTTTAAATAGGATCTTCAAATTCTCTGTTTTTGACGCTCGTTAATAAAACTAGTAGATCAGTTTCCAAATTTTTCTTGACTTCAGTATCTTAGCGGATCTATTTTCAATTTAAAGTAGGCTGATTTATTCAATCACATACATAAGCCTTTACGCTTCATAAATGTGAATAGTACATCTACAAAAGAAACGTTTTTGCCAACATTGTCATACTCTAGTTATCTGAAATTCGAAAAGTACAATTTTTCTCATTTTCTAACAAAAGAGATATCTCTCTCTCTCTTGATGTATTACAACATACTCTGGTCTTGACAGCCTCCCCCTGTGTATTAAATCAAAAGGTTTCAGCTATGCTAGATTGTGCATTCGACTAGTGGAGACTAGGTAGAATAAATTGTCAAGCAATTTAGAAACTTCTTTGTATTTAAGTTGAGTTGGCTTCCTTAGATTAATTTTAATTTTGACAGGAATGCACTGTTTATTTACAAATTTTTGAAAGCTGCAATATATTTTACTGTTATAACAGCTACCAGTTAGTTTCAAAAATGTAATTTATTCATGGAGGGGTTCCACACTCTTAAAAATTAACCTTTCTTAGGCATCAAAAAATATCTCAAATTAAAGCGATATTCCTTGTTTTTTCTAAATATTTCTTCTTCTTACATCCTATTGTAATAATCTTTCAACTAAATTTAATCATAATCCCTCATACATACACTAAAGTGCATTTTACATGGTAATTGTAGCATAAATAGTCGCCTCTTTGTAACAATATTAAGTAACGTTATTCAGTCAAAAATACAAGTTTCAAATATTGTTGAAATAACCTTTCAATCTAACCTAGTTAGAAAATGCACACTTTAATTTAAAATCTAATTTAGCAGAAAAGTTTTAAATTTAATCTTGAGATTCTTTAGTGACATTAAATTTTTAACCCTCAAACGGTACATTGGGGGTCGGATACGACCCAAGGATGTATCTTTCCCCCTCCCGTAATCTCCCCTTTCATTGCAAGAGATCGAGTTGACAAGGAACCCTACTAGATAGCCCTACTAAACCACCCTACTAGATATAGGAATAAGTAAATACGAGTATCTTTGTTGAAAAACATTATTCATGATCACTAGTCATTTTTTTAAAAATTTATTTCAGATTTTTAAATCTTTTATTTCGATTTTGAAAACCAAAAATGTCAGTATATACTATTTTTTACATTTTTGTGCTCGGAAAGTTGGTTTCACTAACTTCTAAAACTAGGTAGACTAAAATATATATTCGAGGAGAGGTACGTAGAAGAGAGGTTAGATTTTCAGATTGCAATCACATACTTAGTCAACTAAATATAATTCATGCATCCTTGATATATAGACCATTTTTCGAATTTCAGATCTTGTGCAAAAGTACTTGTAAACCCTGCCCATACAAAAACATCTCCGGTCGTAAAGAAAATAAGTATAAAAGTATTCATGCTGAACAGGGGAAGGAGAGGGGGGAATATGAGTCTCCGGCAGTCAGATCTGTTATACCACTGGTTCTCAACCGGTGGTCCGCGAGAGCCTCGGGAGTAGTCTGGCACCATATATAAAAAAGTTGCCAAATAAATGAGGATTTTGAAAGCAATGTTAGCTGAACTAGATGGGTCGAATATATCCGATGACTATTTGGTGTTGAATTAAAATTTTTTGAAAGTTTAACATAATTATTTATTATTAGAATATGATACGCTAGAATGTGAATACGTTACGTTAATCCTGTATCCCTTTTTCCTGAGGGATATTCTTAACCGTCCATACCCCCCCCGGAAGGTCCCCCCCCCCCCTGAAGTCGGTGGGAGATGATGGTGGTTCGCAGGGTTTAATTTCTGGCTTAGTGGTCCGCAGACTCCTAAGGTTTGGAAACCGCTGTGTTATACATTATCACAATTGTAAAGACCAAAAACTGAACCGTCCCCCTTTACACCACAACCTCCAGGAATTTTTATTTCTTGCTACGTCTCTGGTAGTTGTAAACCTCTATTCTTTTTTTAAGCATATTATTTTCTTACAATCATCCACTGAACGCCGTGTTGTAGTTCCAACCAACCAAAACTTGTTGGTTCCTACTTATGGAATCACCGTATAGGTAAACCAACATCGCCCCATTTGGCCACCTCAATATAAACAAAGCATCCCCAGGAGCAACATCTGGGGGGGGGGTTGCTCTTACTCTCCTTTTACCCCTCCTCTTACCCCTATAAACCCCCTGGATGGACTTTCAAATCTTAAAATGCCCATACCTGGCGTAGACACGACGACATTTAGTGGCATTTGTCGGAATTTGATCCTAGCACCCCCATTGTCTAATCCCGAGGCACTGACCAGTAGGCTACCCTGCCCCTAAAAACCTCTATCCTTGATTGACACATATTTATTCATCTTAAAAGCAATATAATGAATTAATATAGCTTATTAGTTTTAGCTTCGGGCTTTAGTTTGTATTTTGTATGCTAGAACAGAGTTAAAAAAATTATTTTAACGTTAAGCAAACACATCCTAATTTCTTTTAACTGTTAAAAGATAAATATGTCCTTGATGTTTATGAATGGATATTGATGACAAATTCAGAATTCAGTTTCAGAAATTTCCCATGCACTTCAAAAATATTACAGTATTTCGGTCTGAAATCTTCACAAGTGTAAATTCAAAAACTTTCATTGTTCTCCGCCAAAAAAAAAAAAAAAAAAGACTTATTTTTCTTTAGATGACTTATGTTTGCCTATATTTTACTCTGGTGGGACCATATTTTTTATTATATTGTAATCACTAGATTAAAAATAAAACATATGAGAGAGTGGTTTTCTTTCCCACTTAACTTAGATAAATTCGAAAAAATCTTACCTTGTTGTCTGTGCATATGTTTGCCCTACATATTCAATTTTATCTATTTCATTTATCTAAGATGTAAACCCAGATAAAGAGTTCAAAGTTTAGACTTCAGGGTATATACATACATTTTGCAGCTTTCCTTCTTAGATTCTAAATCTAATTATTTTTATTACAAAAATAAGAAAGTCAAAGGTAAGGCAGGGGATTCAATAATGAAAGTTCGTGGAATATTAAAGAGATTCTTTTAGAGTACTGTCACACATTCAGTTCAAAGAACTGATTCATAACCTTCTGAATGGGTTCTTCTTTAATATCATACCACTCCTTTATAGAAAATATTATCTCTTCAAGTGCCGTAACAGATGAAATTAGAGGGTATTTGTTCTGTACACTGTTTTCTGAAACTTACCAAAGTGGCTCGGTGATTTTTAACTCTGAAGGTTTCGTTGATAGGAAAACTAAATTGTTAAACTGCATTTTCATGCTTCTAAAAATTCATCTTGAAAACAGTGATATCTGTGACACACTGGAAAATTTCATTTCTTTCCAGATACAATTGTTTAAGTTAATAAATTAAGCTCGCAGTCTCCTGTCTTTGAATGTTAAATAAACTCAAGTAAACATCGCCAATTGCAAAAGTATTAGGAACCACGATCACAGAGGAAATTCGGTAATCCATATGAAAGACATATTCAAATAATTATCTTTCTGTTATAATACTCGCCTTGAAGTTCAATATAAGCGTCTGAAAAAAAATAAATTTTTTTCCCAGAAAAATCATATAAATTTTATCTTATTCTTTTATTGAGATTGCAATAATCTTCAGATAATGACTTCAGATAATTTCGAATCTTAGTGAAAATAAAATCAAAAATTATGTAATCTTACAAAATTCCGTTATTTTTTTTTCCGCTTTTTAGAGCAATATACTATGTTTCTGTTATTAAACGTAAAATATAAAGAATCTCGATAACTAAATAAATAGTCAGTAACTGACTTTTGAAATTTTTACCGAGGATGTCGATCATGTTATTATAAAAAAGATTTCTTATTTTTTGTGAATTAGATTTATTTTATCTGAATGATATATTAAAAACAATGAAATTTTGTTTCATGACGTCAACACGTTACAATAAAAGTGAAATAAAAATTAATATATAATGACTGACTGTTGAAATTTTTACCGAGGATGTCGGCCATGTAATTATAAAAAAGATTTCTTATTTTTTGTAAATCAGATTTATTTTATCTCAATGATATATTAACTAAAAGATTAATTTCATTTTCATGACGTCAATACGTTCCAATAAAAGTGAAATCAAAATAAATATATAATGACTGATTTTATCCTGTTATTAAAGAAGGAGCAGTAGAGGGAAGTTATGATCTCTATAATTTCTTAAGAAATTGTTTATGCTCCTTTACTACAAACAAAAGATTCCGACATGTGAAATTATATTTAAGGTTTACCATTGATTGTAAAAATTTAATGGAGAATAATATATTTAAAATACACTATTATAATCAGATGACAAGTTATTCTTTTCATCATACTTTAAGCTAAACAAGAAATAATGAAATCGCATGGTTGCTGTAATAAGATTAATGTGGGAACCAAAGTCGATGACTTTTCCTACACACTAATTTCCTTCAGAAAAACATAAATTTTAAAACTGCTTAAATTATATTTTATTTTCTGTTTTCTCTAAGGTAACACTGTGTGAACAGAATAAAGTTTTCTTTTCCAACTTCATTAACTTTTTACCTTAATTATTTCCATCTGTACTTTTTTAACCTCTACTAAATTCATAATGGCTTCTTTTTTCTCCTTTGGCTTTCTTATGCTAATTACGTCAAAATAAAAAACTCTTATCCCATATAATAGTGTTATTCAAAGGGAAATATATGTTTGAAATTAATCAATTTGTTTTAGGTTGATACCATGCTCGTTACTCCTAATAAAAAAAGAAAATTATATCGAAATGAAATATATGCAGTTTATAGAAAACCTTTGCTGTCGTCTAAATTCATTTATTTAGAATATTTTTACAGTAGTTTTCAGAAAATTTTGTTATTTTTTTATAGTTAATTTCTTCTGATACACACACACACACACACACACACACACACACACACACATATATATATATATATATATATATATATATATATATATATATATATATATATATATATATATATATATAAATATATATATATATATATATATATATATATTTATATATATATATATATATATATATATATATATATATATATATATATATATATATATATATATATATAAATATATATATATATATATATATATATATATATATATATATATATATATATATATATATATATATATATATATATATATATATATATATATATATATATATATATATATATATATATATATATATATATATATATATATATATATATATATATATATATATATATATACATATATCTGTGTGTGTGTGTGTGTGGTTATTTGTTAATTTTCGTTTAAACAAATAAACTTTCAGAAGCGTTATGTGTAATGATATTTGAAATTTAGAGCATTCAATCTAAATTTTAAGATCCGTTCTTACGATATAATACTTGAAAAAGCATATCGTAACGTATACATTCTTATTGATATAAAGCTTCAAATTTTGTTGATAAATATTCAGAAGGACAAAACATGAAAATTAATAGTATAATGTATAACTCATATAAAAGTATAATGTAATAAATGGCTGAATAGGCCAATAAACCTGATTGTATCATAGTATGATCTCAATCACATTACTTCTGTTTAGTATTCTCTTATCATACGCGTTATCACATTTTTCTTATTTAATACCTATGCATTTACAACAAGCGTTATCAACACAAATCCAGTGACTTTATCTGCTCCAAAGGTACGAAGGCTACATATGTATCTGCTTGTCTCAGAATACACTTTGAGCTCGTGGTAATTGTTTTACGAGATATGAAGGAACTGGGATTGATAGAACAAGTATTTCATTAGAAAAAGAACTGAAGATGAAGCATATCTTTTGTCTGACTACTACAGTCGAATCCCGTTATAACAAACTTCAAGGGATCAAAGGTTTTATTCGCTTTATACGGTGGCTCGCTGAATTCGAACCGTTAAGAAAACTGTTAGAGTTCACAAAATGTATAACTCATTAGTTGCAATGTGTATTCAATAATGATGTACTAATAAAAATGATAAAATCTATTTAAAATGATCATTAATGAATTAAGGGGGTCCGTGACACATTTAAAACAATTTTTTTATTTATTGAGTTAAAATTTTGAATTTTTTTTGTGATGGTTAGCCATATAATTTGTAAACAAAATCACATCATAAAACTTCTCAGAAAGTTTTTAAAAAATTTTTTAATTCAAAATTAAAATAAAGTGGAATAATTTAAAATCGTTATAACTCCAAATATTATTTGTCGAATTTCGAATTTTTTTTCATTTAATCAAACAGAAAAGTAGAAGGTTTAATTTAAATTCAGCGTTTTTTAAAATATTGATTTTTATAAAAATAAAAAATATTCAGAGAAAAAAGTTCAAAAAAAATTATATAACTTATTTTTTAAAAATTATATTTTCAAAAGTAAATATTTTTTTTAATTTTCTGAATCAAAATGAAAGTAAAATAATTGAAAAAGACATGTTCCAAGTTTGAATCCTTTATCTTTAATGGTTCTTGACTTATAACAATTTAAAGACGAGAAATGGTGAAAAATCCCATCATGCAGAAAAACGCATTTACAGGTTTAAGGGAACGGTGGACCTTTATTTCAGCAAATCTCGTCATTGTAAATACTGATTGTGTTACTGTAAATAATATATATATTTCTGTAATTATTAGTACCAAAATAATTTTTTTCAAGTAAAAAATCATTTGTGAAGCTTCTACAAAGTAATTTATAATGGGTAAGTGTAGTAATAAATTTTAAATCTGTATTTCTCAAACCAGATTTTTCAAGGTTTTTAGATTTTTTAAATGCTCCATGCTACTTAATTTTTCTTCAAAATTCATGAAATTGATAAGGAAGAATCCTGATGCTGTTTACAAAAAAATGGGTATGCATTTTACAATTTGACTTCATTAAGGTAATTAAATTTGATTTAAAACTTTTCAAAAGGCAAAATTTTGATGAAAATCGGGATGGAATTCAGAAAAAAATATCTCAAAAATTAACTATTCAAGGGATTAAATAATTGATAACCAGATTTGTTTGTTATACAGTGTAAACAGATTAAAATGCAAAATCGAGGAAATATCTCAAAAATTAAGTAGCAAGGAGCATTTTAAAATTTTGTTTAGAAATTTCAAATTTTTTTAAAAGTCTTAAAATTATAATGAGATTGGAAATTTCTTTTAAGGTATTCTATTTATTAATAGTGAAATGTGTATATGTACAAAATTTCGTATCTCTATGATGAAAAGTAAAAAAAGTAAATTTTAATGTCCACCGTTCCCTTAAACAAAGATTGGCTGATTAGAATGTTGCAAACAAAAAAATTATTACCTCCTGTTATAATTAAGATAGAAACGTGATTTAAATATAATTTTAACTGTAAAAGAACACAAAATATTTTAAGGCAGTAAAACCTTTTCCGAAAATTTGAAGAATTGGTGTCCTGGACCCCCCCCCCCCCCCCCCCTTAAATCGACTAAAATCGATTACATTAAACTGACACAATACTAATTAAATTGCGTGCAATAGGAAAACGGCGTGACCAAAATTTTCGTTCGTTATATCCGTGAGTTCATTATATACCAGGTTCGCTACAACGGGGTTCGACAGTATATATAAATTTTATCTGTTTTTAAATAAATTAACGTTTTCTCACCTAAATATCCCGTAGTTCTTATATAAGAGTATGTAAAAGGCATCATTATTTATCGCTACATAACAGCATCTTTCAATCCTACGATAAAAATAAAAAATGACAGTTTTTTCAGACTTATAATATACATAAACATATAAAGACATAGTTATAATATAAAGACATTTTTTTTCTGTTGTAAAAGCATCAGGTGAGATTCTCTGAAATGACAATTTATAAATACCATTGAGATAATCACAAACACTTATCGGAGGTCTATGATATTAAAGACTTTTAATCAGAGACATTGCAAAGGAGAGGGGGGGGGGGTTCTCCGTGAGAATCTCCGTGGGTCGGAATTGGTTGGGGTCAGGGGACGTTACCAAGCTAATAGGCCATTAATCGTTTCTCAGGGCCTGTCGTCAGCTTACGAAGCTCTTGTTCATATTTAGGGCGAAATAAAATGCTTTACATGCGTTTATCTGCATTTTGGCTTTTTTTATTTATTTGAAAGAAAAAATTATATCCTTCTTATCTCGTAATCTCGTTACATCCATCTTGAAAAATTTGGATAAATTATATAATTCCTGCAGTTTTATCCCAGCAGATAGCTGACTGTGTTTAGGATTTGCGAACCTGCTTTAACACTTTATGTTTTATATGGCAATACGAATAACTTTTAGATTAAGTGTTGAGAAAAACATATGACTTTTGCCAGAACAGTTGTAAAATAATCAAAAAAAAAAGCTACCAAAACTTGCCATCTACTTTTTTTAATTTAGAAGAAAACTCGATCCAGATATTTAAACATATGGTGTCCTGTCTTTTTTACCACTTTTTAGGAGGTGCACCATCATTAGACACTTAATCTTACAATCTCAAAAAGGAAAAGAGAACATTTGAAACTGCGTAGCTTGAAAATAAGAGTGTAGGCGTTGGAAAATATATCAAAAGAGTCATAGATGATGACCAACACTGTTCTCGAATCTTGCGAGTGAATGAAGATTAATAGTGCAGCACTCTTTTTAGACAAGATCTTAAAAGAAAACGCTCAATCCCCTATTTCCTTGCTTCCCATTTTATCCGAGAGTAAAATATTAATTTCAGGAACATTAACGAAGCAGATTTTATTCGTAGATTGTTTAGATTTCTTCGTTCAATTTTTTAAGTGTTGTAAGTATCTAAATGGGGCTTGATGGTACCACGGTTTCACACGCTAGTTTAGTTGTTGCAGAAATTGTGTCACCGGAAATTCTAAATGCTTTTAACCTCTCTGCTCTCGCAGAATTAACAGCTAACTACTCTTTATCATTTAATGAAATTTGGAATATCATTCATGTAGCATTCGAGATGTCATTTTGATAGGGTTTTGATACGACGCTTTTTACAAAGAAATATAGTCTTCCATCCGTAAACATTAAAATAATGGCAATTGTACGTCAAATGCAAAATAAGGGAATATATAATAAACTACATTTATAAGGAATAAAAATTTCTGGAAGTCTGACCAATCGAAATAGTTGCAAGATTTTAAAGTTAAAAAAATAAACGTAAATAGCAAAAAGCGACTTCATTTCTAAATTAGTATACTGTAGATTAGTGAATTTAATTTCAAATAAGGATGTGAGAAAGGTAAAACAAGCTTAGTTTTTTCTCCAGGATGGGTAAGTTAACTCTAAGAATTCCTGGGTACTGGATTGGTTTTCTTGCATTTAAACTGCTAGGATTTTCATATAGCTCACTCTTTTCAGAAAACAATGCTAATTGCAGTCCTTCGACTATCTTCGCATTTCCGTTTATAGAAAAGCTAAACCAAAACTTGATCTCATGCATATAATTATTTTAATTTACACTGCTGAGCCCAAAAGCTTCAAATTCCAAAGTATTATACCTCTTTTGAAAACTTTTAAAAATATAATCCACGCAATTAACACAACTCAATTTTAAAATGAACAAAATTAAGATGAGAATGCGCACATCGCAACTCTTGTTGCCTGAGATTATTTTATACAGATAAACTTTTTAATATAAACTTATCTTTAGGACCCCGTTAAATACGTCATTTTCTCCTCTCAAAATTTAAAACGAAAAGTAGTCATCTCATCGTATTACAACGTATTGATGCATCACTCGACCAATTCTGTCCGATACACTTATTTATCAGAAGAATACAACACCCCACTGTTTATTATACTTGAAGAGACTACCGAGATCTCATATAGTCAAAAGCCCAGTGTCTACAGTATGAGTTTAAAGACTCTTACTCGCAACTTTCCTCTACGAGGATTTATAAGTTTTCCTCATGCTTCTCTTGAAATATGAATGACCATACACAAAACTATACACTTTTCAGAAAAATAAAAAGCTAAATAAATCGTCGCTTTTATTGCGCAAATCCAATGGCTTTTCTTTGCTCCAAAGAAAGCAAGGAATTATTTATTAAGGAACCACCAAGTGAACAAATGCCACTTTATTAAAAAAAAAAATTAGTATAGACACTTACCAACTTAAGTCCAAATTATGACTGTGAAAAATGACAGTCTGAGCATTAGCTGAAGAGGAATTTTTGTGACGCTGATTGTAGCTTATTCAATGTAAGAAAAACTCATGTATAATAAAACTAAAGAGCTGAAAAGGAAATGTTTATAAAAAGAAAGTTTTTCTCTTTCAATTTCTTAGCAGTATTCCCTTATGTATTAACTTCTGTTATTTATTATAGACTATAATTAATAACATTAACCTAAAAAAATCATCAATAATATAGAATGTTTCATAGTTCTATTAAATTTATAAGAAAAATTAGAAATTTCACTGCATAATTTTTAATACAGAAAAGTAACATATACTAGAGCACCGGATTTTTCAACTGAGGGCCATAAGGTCCCGTGGTGGCCTTTGAATATTCCAGGGGTAGGGGGGACAGAGGAAAATCGCGTCAGAGGGGGTCACGGCACAAGACTAGGGGGACACAGAGGGAGGCAAAGTATTATACAGATGTTGGTGTAATGCAGATGCTGAATAATCTAGTTTTCCTCTTTGGTAGCAATTAGTGATGAACTTAAAGGTGATTGAAATAATTGTGTAAATTATAAATTTTTATGTAATTGTATTTCGTATGAATTATAAATATTATAAATAAAGCAGGTTCCAGTTACCCCCCCCCCCCCAAAGTAAAAAAAAAAAAAAAAAAAAGACTTTTATAGAGCTACCTTGCTCTCCGTAGGACAGAGGCCCATGGGAAAATAACAAGTTTGAAAGGGGACCGGGTTGAGAAACTCTGTACTAGAGTTTCAATTTGCATTTTACCAGACAAAGTTATAAAAGTACAAATTAAAACGCTTTAAAATATTTTCTTTCAGAATTAGATATATTTTCTGTAAAAAGTAAAAAAAAATAATATTTTTAGTATGACACTTGTGAAAGTACAGTTGCTGACAGACAATAATAATCACATCGCTTGGATGTCAGAAAAGTAGCTCTTTTAAAATTTTATCAGAAACCAAAACACTCGATTTTTCAAGGCAGTAGGACTACTTTTTAGAAACCTTAGAATCAAATTGTATTAAAGCTGACGTATGGTATTTATCACGAGAAATGCAAGTAAAATTAGTATATTTAGAAATTACTGTTTTAGAAAGCTGCCAGAGAAAAGAGGAAGGGTTCATAATGGATTATATAATCCCTTACACTTACTGAACAGAATCCTTCTTAAGCAACAGGTCGAATCCCTAAACTTCAAGACAATCTCTTGAAAGGAAACTGGTTGAAAAATAAGGTCAAGGAATTTTTAGAATACTCAGTTGTTTATGTTTAATCCCTTTAAAAGAATATTTATTACACAGGTTTTTGGACAAGATAACGAAAAATATCTTATACCCTTTATTTTAAGACTAATTCTTCAATAGAATGAAAATGTGACATAATAAAATACAAATGTTTTTGGTAATGAGACTTTTTAGTTTTACGAACAGGTATTTAAAGAGATGAAATGTAAGAACAGTTTCTTATGCCTAAAAGCGATACTATAAGTAGGAATTTCTACATTCAGCGAATTTCTATATCCTGTGAAAACCCTACGATATACTGCAATAATACTTTAATTTTCTAACCCGTGTAGTTTAACTTTACTATCCAGTCGCTCTCCTTTGGCAAACATTATCCGCAGTGCCTCAGATGGTTTAAAATAGAGTTATTGTTATTGACTAAGGTAGCGCAAGCAGCAAATACGAGTTACTTCAAAGCAGATGAAGGATTTGAGGTAGCAGATTCACCATGAAGAAATAGCGAAGACATGCCTTGATCAAAACGCTAGTCATAAGCCGAAAATGTAAAACCCGCGTTCAACTAATTAGTTAAGGGTGCAGTTAGAATTTTGTGATTAGGTGCAAATTAAAGGTGTGATCTTCTAGATTTCTACTTTAACGTCAATTTCTGTTAAATTTCAGTTGTAATACAACTATACTAACTTTGATGAAATGGTTCCTTGCAGGCACAGTAGTCGAAATTGAAGTTAGGGCATATTACATAATACCGAAAGTTAACCAGTATCATCCATCATACAACTTTTAACCCATTTACAAGCTTACACTATATGCCAATCAAACAACGTAGGTTCAAGCCCATAAGCAGTGAGGAAAATGCATCCTTAGACTGTCATTAGTATTATGCTATCGAGAATCATATTCCTTTCACCATGTCTAATTATGGGCGAGAAATCAAGGCTCTTGACTCCTCTAGTCAGAAGTGGTCTGCCATTCAGCTGACCACTTAGTGTGAGAGCCTCAAAAGGCATTGTATTTGTTTTGAGTACAGGCATATTGAATCTACATGTCCGTTAATAAAAGCGATTAAACATTCCAATTCTAAGGTAAAGATTCCCTTTAAAATAATTCCCAATATTGTGGTAGCTTCGCATATCACAACGTTTTTGCATTGCCGAAATTAACAAAACCCATAATGCCATACTACCACGCTTTACCAACCATCAGTAGTCAAGTGTCGACGTTCCTTTGTAAACTAAAAATGTTATTCCTTGTTCTTTACTGCCAACAATGGGAACCATGTTACTCGTATGCTCCAACAGACTAAATGATGACTCTGAGTTTGATGAATAGCGCTTACAGACACAGTGTCGATGACCCTTTTCGAAAGTTATATCTAAGGTTTTCTTTTTAATCCAGCTATACACCGAGCGATCTTCTTTCATTCACCCTTATTCAGAGCTGTTTGAAACTTTAACTAGTTAGTGAAATGCCATGAAAGTTTCTGCATATACTGTCCAAGAGATAGGGAGAAAGATTTCGGGGGGAAAAAGAACAAGTTTAATTATAAATTTGGTTATATCAAGTAGCAAACAGGATGCAAATTTTGTAATTTATATACAGTACTTTTTCTTGAAAGGTTGTGAGGGCAATTATTCAAAATAACACACTGCCAGGATTATTAATTTGGACGATTAAAAGCTTGAAGTTTCAGAGACCCCTGTTTGAAGCCCCGTCCTAGCAGACGATCGTTACATTGTCATCTGAGCCATAATCGTTGACAATAAACCGAGATTATGCTTTTATTCTTGATTTATTTCAGTCTAGATTTCTCTTATCTTTAAAACGAATATAATATGTTCTTTATCTTCAAAAAGAGTTTACAACTATCCTAATCTTAAAGACAATCTTCTAATATTTCACGAGTATATCTGCCATTCACACTCATTAGATTTTTTTACTTTAAAAACGATGCATTCAAAATAAACGCCAAATTTGATTTAAACAATCGTTGTTTTTTATATATTTCAGCATCTTAAAAATATGGATACCAAATAATTGGAAATTAAGAATTTTCAATATGCAATTATATTGCGTTTTTGCTTCATTATTTTAATCTTTCGATATTTTTTTCTCGTAACTGACTAAACCACAACCACACACACACACATATATATACGTATATATATATATATATATATATATATATATATATATATATATATATATATATACTAGAAGTTAACCCGTCATTGTGACGTCATAATACTAATAATGACGTCATAAAGGAAAAAGTATATGAAAGTTAAAAAATATCCCGAATTATCTAACAATATTGCATTTAATCCACACCTTGTAAAAGCAAACCCTTTCATTATTTTTTATTTATTTAGTTTTTCATGCGATTGGAGTAGTAGACTGCCATCCAGTTTTTTACAGCTCACTACGCGATATGAATACTTGAGCTACTTGATTCATTCACATTCAAGTTTGTTTACTTTCAGAATTCATCGCAAAAGTAAATAGATTTTTAAAAACTGTTAAATATACAGCTAAAATTATCCAATTTTTTTTAGTTCTGAATGTTTTATAGAAAAATAGGCTGAACAAACGTGATTTGATGGAGAAGATATTAGCTTTTAGGTAAGAAAAAATTCTGATCCACATCTGAAATTGAAATTAAGCCTAATCGGCCATTTGTATACTCAGGGCTTCAATTGAAAGATGAGTACAGCCCGGAAGTGTTATACAGAGACAACAGCTATTATATATATAATATATATATATATATATATATATATATATATATATATATATATATACATATACATATATTATGGATTTTAGTTTATTACTTCTTATGGTAGAGTAAAAACTTCAATTGTTTTTGTTCGTAGCAATAATCATACAACTGTTCCAGATTTTATGTTTGCATAAGGAAATCAGAGGGATTGCCAATAAGAGATTATATTTGAATTTAAAATAGTTCTTTTGATTTCTTTAACCTGAAATATAATTTGACAAGCTTTTAAAAATCTACAAAATAAATAAAAAAAGGAATTTTTGAATGCTTTTCAGAGTGGAAGCAAAATTAAGATATAATTAAACGTGATCGTAGTTATTAGTTTAAGTTATATCATAAAACTTGTGCTGTTTGTAAAGATAAAGCAAAAGAGTGTTTTCAAAGGGATATGAATTCTGTATTTCCCGACTAACTGCATAGAAATCATTAGAATATATGATTCTCAGGTCTAAAATTTCCGAACTTTTAATTTTTTATTCTCTACTTCCTTCCTTGCCCTTTAAAAAAAATTTGTCCATAAAGTTTTCAACACGCTTTAAACAGTGTTTCTTACTTAATTTTATAATTTACTTTATTCTGATCTAGTTTTGCTACTAATATGAGAGTAATTAGCTAGAAAATGTCCAATCGCATAGACCGTTTTAAACGTTCCAGAAACGACTCTTTTACAATATTTTGTTACTATTTTTACCAAACAAAAAATATTTTTTAACTGATAATAAATTTTTGTCAACGTATTCATATAAGGAGGGATAAAAAAAACTATAACTACAGATATTCCTCGACTTACGACCGATAGGAACCGCGACATTGATTGTAAGTTGATTTGGCCGTAAGTCGAGTTTAAAACAATTTTTTTTTTGTGTGTGTGTACCTACATATATTTTTTACTTTCATACATGCATACGTAATTTAAAATGCATTGTACTTTATTTAGAAGACATAAATTATTATTCGTCATCACAACTTTTTATGTTAGTACAATCCAATAGTTCAGAATTTGCGACAGAAGATACATTGCAAGTTTTTCTAACAAAGTTATCCAAGGTAGTTTTTAATAGTCATGTAATACATATAGGTATGTGCTGTACATTCAAGGAGCAATATGTTTGAGAAAAAGATAAAAATAAGTAAGTAAATAAATAAATGAATAAATAAATAAAAATTTCGGTCAAAAGTCGAGTGGTCGTAAGTCTAGGAATACCTGCACTATATTTTCTAAATATCACGAGGCTGTTTCGAGAAAAAGATAAAAAATAAATAAATAAAAATTTCGGTCGTAAGTGCGAGCGGTCGAAAGTCGAGTGGTGGTAAGTCGAGGAATACCTGTACTAAATTTTCTAAATATCACGAGGCTGTTTCGAGAAAAAGATTTTAAAAAAATAAATAAAAACTTCGGTCGTAAGTGCGAGCGGTCGAAAGTCGAGTGGTGGTAAGTCGAGGAATACCTGTACTATATTTTCTAAATATCACGAGGCTGTTTCGAGAAAGCTTTTGAAAAGAAAAATTAGCGCCTGTCAGTTTAAAATTTGAATGTATTTATAATTCTGAGTAAATTATTTTCTCAAATATGTTCAAAGAAATCAAGATTGGGACGAAACCGGATGTTAGGAAATCGTGATATTAGCTTTTTAACAAAGATGAAACTGATTTTCCTTCAGTGAAGGACAACTATTCGCGAATGAATTGCGATGAAAGTCGAAAAAAAATTTTTTGTTGATAGTTAGCTCTAAAACTACGAAAGCATTAAAAATTCTTCGTTTTATCGTTCGTAAAAACAGGTGTATATTTATTGTTTGTAGTTTCATTGCAAACTTGATAATAGGAAATACTTCAAGAGGAGCAGTTTTTATATTTTTTTATGTAAGTACACATCTATGAAGTTCTTTTCTGAAAAAATAACTAAAGCACTTTCTTTTACACGATTGTCCCTTATTGATTGAACTGAAACGAATTTCAGGGTATTTTGGATGAAATCTACTTAATACGTTGATATGTACACAAATTAACTGTTTCTCGTAATTTTGTAATTCTCGATAACAAATGTTTTTTTAGTCATAAGAGTCATTTAAATTTAAAAAATCTTAGGTATAAAAAATATTATTCTACATTATTTTAACATTCAATTCAAAATTTGTTATACACTGTTGATATATATATAAAAAACTTCTGACAAAAATTTGTGCAACAAATGAGCTTAAATCTAAATCTAAAATTCCCAAGTTACATAAATCTTCATAACAAAGCTAAACCGAGAGATTGCATGTGAAAATAGATTAGAAACAATCATTGAAACATTTTCCAAATAAAATTGAGAGTAATGATACCCACACTAGGAAATTTCCTCACATCGCAGAGATGGTCTATTAATGAGGTCACGGGATTTGAATTTCAGAGGCACCAGATTCGAAACAGTATCTGATAAACGGATTAATGATTAGAGTAATGCAGAGTAAGCATTGCTTTCCAATAATAATATAAATTCTCATAGTATTTCCCTAATAGCAAAAAATATTTACTTAAAGAAAAAAAATAAAAGAACCCTGAATATACGAGTAGCCGTAAATATCCTACGTTTTCATCTATGCCAAAAATAAAATAAATTTTCGTACTCCTTTATAAAATATTTCTGGAATTATGTTTATCTCTCTCTTTCACAAACAAATCGTGACGGCCGTGCTACGAAACTGAAAGTGAACATCTCGATAGAGACTATCATAGTCTCACGAATCGGTTTTCTCCTTCAAATCGTTTTCTAACAACTAGCTATCAACGAATTATTTTTAATGGCTTTCAGCAAAATCCCTAACCAAGTCACAAAATTCGAGGGAGAGCAAAGCACTTGAATAGCGTGCTTTCATCAACTCGAAATGTGCTTTTCCCCTTTTTAGCCATAAAAATCACGTGAAACTTTTTTTATTTTACTTCTCTGAGATTTACATGCGTGATAAACCACAGAACACGCACGTTTCTCAGGTCCCTAAAGCACGGAACTTTAATGATCGAACTTATTCGCTACTTATTTTTTTATTGGAATAAAAGGTCGGACTCGCGAATGCAACCTGCTATTATTTAAACAGACACGTGGTAAAAGACAGCCAGTGTAAAAAGAAGAGAGCATTGAGTTCTTTACGTATATCTTCAATTAGGCAAGACCATGCCTTCATTGGTGATCCTTAAAATACAACAAATATTTCGCAAGTTTTTAATGACCTCTTCGTAACAATGGAGCCTTGTTGACAACCAAAGAGCCTTTCCCGACAGTTTGGAGTCAATCATGGCGTTGTTTTTATTGAGGGCTGGGTTTATATAGTGCAGTCATTCATTTCCGTATCGCATTAAATCACCTCCAGAGGAAACAGCTCCTATGCACTTCCGATCATAAAATAACATTTCTGCAGCATCTTCTTGTGAGCTTCAACTTTTTGAGTTATTTACGTGGCATTACGTCAACACACCATATATCTTCTATGGATACACAGAGGAGTAACTGTTGCAGTGAAACTAAATCCGAACTCTTCCTGGATGGAATACAAAATCAAATAAGTTTTCCATTTTACTTTTCCGAAAATACCTATGCATGGAGATACTACTTGCTCATACGAAAAATATCGGTATAAATATTTGAAAAAATAATAAGGAGGGATTAAATATTTGTAAGAATATTGATACCTACATGCTGCTACAGCATCATCAAGATTTTACGTATGTATACAAAGGCAAAATGCAATTCATGGACTGGATTGAAGAATTTTAAATATTCCTTTTCTTTGAAAGGATGGAGTGTTTATCCTTTAGGAAATTACTTAAGATGCATTAATACATAGACATGATGCATTGTATTCCACCGATGAATTTAAGGTTTACGACATTCTTTATACTCGTACACTGAAGTTTCAAATTTCGGTTCTTCTGATGCATTTATAAAAATTTAAAGGACAAAAACACTTCCGACACTCAGAGTACAATATTTTTCATGTTTCATTTTTTTATGATTCATTTATTACTTAACTTCAATGTTTTGAAAACATTTTTGAAATATGACTGCCCTAAGGGCTTTGTAATAAGTATTTTTATTGTTCACGAAAATCCTATTGTAAACTTAAAAAATAATTAATTACTGCAAATTGAATAGTAGGGGGATTTCTCTAGTCTCTAACGTGAAGTATTTTTAAAGCCAAGTAGGTCAGTCGTGAAATGGGTTTTTAAACATTCGAAAAGTCTTCTAAAGTGGTACAATAAATATGTTTTGAATTAGATTACAATAAATGTTTTTACTATGTACAATAAATATTTACAATTTATAAAATTCAATAAATATTACAATATCAGATTCTCGTAAATATATATGAAGGAAATAATAAATATTTTAAGCTCAGTTTGAAGTTTATAGTACGGGTTTTATTTATACCTCATATAAGGGTATGATAGTATAAAAAAAAGGCTTTAATTTAAGATAATCGTAGGATTCTTTTATTAGACCATGTCGTTAAACTAAAGCAAAACAATTTATAATTTAGTAAAAAAAAACATGAAATGTTGAAGCTTTCACATAATTAAAACTCTTACGGTGAGAAACATTCGCAACATTTACTTTTGCGTATTTCCTGCGACATTACATTTTTATTGGTACATCCTCAATGTTATTAAACATATTGCACTCACATGCACTGAAAAAAGACGAAGCCGGGTAGATCAAAAGAAATAAAATGCTTTTTTCTCTTTCTTCAGACTCATAGATTTATTCATTGAAAAGTTTCTTGTAGGTCATACTAACACGTTTCAGCTTCAGATGATTTTTCTTTTTTAAACATCTGATTTATGAATCGTTACGAAATTTCATACTTCTATGATTTAGCCGCTCATAACTAAGCAAAAACTTCAAGGACTTCGCTGATATTAACGTTTAATAATATTTTCAAAGGAAAAGAAATTTATTTAAAAACCATAGTCAATCTGAAACATTTTAATTTAAAAAAGGGGTAATTTTTCCTAGAATTATCTTGATAATTCAGAAAAAAATTTACCCCTCTCTTAAGTGTATAAATATATTTTTAATGCATAGCAGTATTTTCTGTCTGTTAATTACTATTTCATACTACATATAAAATGATTTTTTATTTAATTAATTAGAATAGTTTTCTTTCGAAAAAAAGTTAATTTGAAATTAAAGATCTCTCAGTTGTAGTCTCTTTCTTGAGTATAAAAGTATTCATTAAAACATTATCGCTTCAATTTGATTTTAAAAATAGCTCTTTGCTAAAACTTTAAAACGCAAGCTTTAGAAATTTTATCCAGCTTTATTTCAATCAGATTTTCTTCGTACAAATTTTATTTCTTTAAACCTACTCGTTTCACAATGAAGTCAAATTTAGAATATTAGATTTAAATAGCATCTATTAATTGCAGATTAAACGCAGTAGAGCTTGTTATCACCTGTAAAGAGAATAAATAAAATCAGATGATAAAATTACAGTCCTGAACTCTACTGGACATCGAACTGTAAGCCAGTGGCATTTCATTGACCTCGGTATATTGAAGTATTTCCTTAAGGGAACTATACTTCGTTTTAATGAATGATATCCGAAATGACATTTAACATTCGATCTCAAAGCTTTTCGTGATAGGAATTTATAATGAAATGATACGTAGAATTATTTTACGCGTAACAAGCACAAAATATATTAATATCTAAACCATTAGCTAAATTTCTCATATAAGTTTAGACAGCTAGCTGAGTTATGTCTTGAGGTAAAAAAATTTGGCAAAAATGCAATGAACTGCGTTGAAAAACAGTTGTGGTCTAAAATATTTCAAAATGTAAATCCTTCAACATACATGTTTTTATTTTTTAATAGCAATCTTTCAAACAATGATTAAAAGCATAGAGGAGACGTTTTCCCCAGGAATCTCTACAGTTTTGAAAGACAAATGACTAAATGCGGAACTATAAGATTTGGAAGAGATCATTTTTCATGTATCCTAATAAATCAGTGCCGAGGAAGGAACAATTATTTGTTGTTGAAAATTTATTCAGTATCATAAAACTGGTCTATATACCTCAAAAGTCAGAATGTATTCATAACCAATATTTTTAATTCTTCCTAAATCTTACTTTAATATTAACAATCAAGTGCTGGGTGGTTCTCGGCTCTAATCTCGCCGTTTACTGGATTTAGAAGATTTAGTTTAAAAGTTTTAGTCATGATAATATTAAGTTTCCTTATCCGCAATAACCTTAACTATCCATAATAAATTTACCCAGGTTCTTTACCCAGCATGCAAATAATTATTACTCGGTAGGAAGGAGACACAACTAAGATTTTAAATAATGAGAAAGAATTAAGCTTAAATGAATGGAATTTATTTGCATATAAGTTTTCACTAAAAATTTACATATAAATATTTGATACACTTTATAGATACATATTAAAACACTTTTACCAACAATGAATAATAAAACACTTTCATCAAATTAAATAATATTTAACTATCTGGGTCCCTATCGTTCACTCAACGGTGAGTAAAAAAGACGGACTTCCCCATTTCAGTTGGGCTGATGTGCAGCGTTCTTCCATGATAACACACGCTCAGAATCTGTACTCCAAAGAAGAAAATTGTAATCGTCTCCCCTCCTCCTCTGCATAACTTTTTATAACTTTTTAATTTTCTATACCATATTTCTATTTTCCAATAAAATCATTTTCACCTCCTTCTGAATCAAATATCAGACCACCTTTTTTCAAACTTCGATCCCCAGTGGTCCAGAATTCTTCTTTATTATATTTTCTCATTTTCCAATTGGATGTATCTGCTGTATGCATTTATTTTCTACTCCGCCGTATCACCTGACCCTGAAACATCTGGACGGAAATAACAATATCTCCCCCCCCAACATTTAACACTTTATTCCCAAAGCTAAAATCTTTACAATACTCCTTCTGGGCACAGTTCAGCCATACAATAATGTTTTTCAATTTTTCCCAATGTTGCGTGAGCTCAATACCACCAAAATCCTTTCTACACTTGTTACTGCACCCTTTCTCCTAACCTACCATTTTCAATAGATCTGATTTTATTACCCTTTACCTGACGGTGGTTTCCGAAACCCCTTTCTTTACGGGAGAGCGTCTTTTGTACCACCTATTCCTTCACCTTAAAATTGTTATTCTCTCTTTCCGCTTCTATACTTATTCTTATTAAACTGACCTTGTATGGTTTTATGGCTATATATGAAATTCACCTTCCTTAAAATATTACTTTCAAAATTCTATACATTCATACAAACTCTTTCCTGTGCTTTTATGCCTTCTTACAAAACCCTCTATTTTTTTGCACTATAAGCACACCATCTGCATTTTATTTGAAAGCAAGGTGTAAACAGCCCCAAAATTCTAAGCGAATGCAACTTTTATTTTGGTAGACTGAAAAGTCTAGCAATGCACACAAAAATCCCAGAAAACGAAAAAAAAATTTTAAAAAAAGAAAAAAAATTGTAAGTCCCTATTGTTCGACCGAATGACTGAATGGATGAGGACCCAAATATTAATAATAAGCATCACAAATAAATATAGCAAACAAATACTTGGTTATAGAGATATAAAAAAAAATAACATTTCTCCCCCCAGTTGTGAGGGAAAAGAAACTTTAAATATAAATTAGCACTAACATGAGAGAATATACAGTAAGAATATAGCACACAAGATTCGTAACATAAGTCAATACCTAAAAGCAATAATCATTTGCGTACAAAGAATAACCATAATAATAAAAAAGAAAACTTGAGCTTATAAAGTAAAGTAAATAAAGCATAAGAATGATGTAAACATTACGCAATAATAATATATTTTAAGGCAAAAAAATTAAATAAAATAGTGATATAAAGGATTAAAAAAATATACATAATGCACGATAAAGCAAAGGAAAAAAGTAGATAAGATAGTGATCTAAAGTAATAAAAAAAATTCTAAATAAAGCACCCTCGAAAGAAAGGGGTGTTTGATGAACATCGGGAAGTACATTTATCTAGATCTACAGCAGCAAGTGATAATTGTCAAAAAGACTGTGATCACTATACAAATTATAAATAAAGATGATCCGACGATTTTCAGAAACAGTAAGGAAGTGTTTAGTGCTGGTATCCGGAACCAGTCAAACATTGAATTAGTCGAAGAGCTAGAAGAACTAGTATAATTTAAATTTAGTTCTTGAAGTTCAATTGACGGGTCTTGAAAGCATACATTGACCTGCTAACATTGAATTAATGTTTCAGATCGAAGGCACAGTTTGTCTTTCAAACACTGTTGAGAGCTTAACAGTTTGATTGTGTAGAACATTGGTTCAGTCTGTAGACGGATGGCACGGGTGTACACCGAGAGTCCCTGGAAATGTACAGTCACCACACCCGGCTCACAGGTACTATGCGCCTTAAATTTTATACGTGCAAACAGAGCGCAATTATAACAACTACTCGCTTCAACGTCAGAAGTGGCAAATTTGGGGCAGACCGTAGATTGTTGTACAGCAATTTTGAAGTTGGTGAATACCAGCTGTATTCTAACAGCTGATGTGGCGAGCATAGTGGAGGTTAATTTACTGTTCTGAATCTGGAGGAGATGCATGTCTTTTTGCAACTGGAGTGAAAACTCTTATGTTTTTTGCAAGTTCTCCAAGGCGTCTGTTGCCAGGGAACAGCGTAACATATCTTCAAAAAAATCGCAGGAAGATATATGTTCATCGAAAATGAAGTTTTTAGTGAAAGAGGTGTTTGATTGTACGGCTCCAATCTCGCTTGCTTTCGGGTGATTTCGAATACTGGCTGGAGCTAAGTAATCCTCGGAAGGACGCCCGGTACGTTGTACCAATAAGTCAGTGAAGTGTAGTTGGGGCTGGTCATACGCTCCCAAAATGGAAATCTTGATTCCTGTTTTGGTGTACGCTACATCAGAAAGAAAGATGAGCGACACCGTATTATTCTCAATATGTGTGACTGCAATTTTGTATTGGCAATCATGACCGGTTATTTTGCTAACCTCATATGAGTGTAATAGGTCAGGCTCGTACCACGTGCGATAAAAATTATACGCGGCACGCGTCAAGATTGTGCAGCCGACACCTAAACCACCTGCAACACATGAAGAAACACCGGGAAATTCCCTGCTCTCTGGTGTCTCCGCTTTAAAGTTGAGTCCCTGTTTACCCACGGACTTCTTGACCCAATGCACCCCTTGGCCGCAATATTTATTAAAAATACAAGATGTCTGTGATATATGTTTAGTTGCGACTGGAAATGTGAAATATTGACACTCCGTATGAAAAGAACACTTTACAGCGTCCAATTTAAGCTTCAGTGTGAATAGGTGCTGCTCGGCAGAGTTAGTGAACCATAAACAAACTTCTGATGACACTGCTGGTAAGGAGAGTTCGGCTGTTGTGTACACATTGCAAACTTTCGTGCTATCCGAAAGCGTATTACAAGTCCGCAAATCGGATTTTACAATAGCATGAGAACTGCAATCAGCATCCACTAATCCTATAAGAAACACTAAAGTCAGCAAAACGATTTGTTGAGTTATCATGTTCCGTCGTCGTGCAGCTTGGAATTCCAGGAATTGATGATCTCCAACACTTATCCGTTGGATTGTAGTGCCCAGGAATGCACCAGAAAGTAAACTACAACAACACTTTTACCAACAATGAATAATAAAACACTTTCATCAAATTAACTAATATTTAACTATCTGGGTCCCTATCATTCACTCAACGATGAGTAAAAAAGACGGACTTACCCCATTTCAGCTGGGCTGATGTGCAGCGTTCTTCCATGATAACACACGCTCAGAATCTGTACTCCAAAGAAGAAAATTGTAATCGTCTCCCCGTCCTTCTCCTCTGCATAACTTTTTATAACTTTTTAATTTTCTATACCATATTTCTATTTTCCATTAAAATCATTTTCCCCTCCTTCTGAATCTAATATCAGGCCGCCTTTTTTTCAAACTTCGATCCCCAGTGGTCCAGAATTCTTCTTTATTATATTTTCTCATTTTCCAATTGGATGTATCTGCTGTATGCATTTATTTTCTACTCCGCCGTATCACCTGACCCTGAAACATCTGGACGGAAATAACAATATCTCCCCCCCAACATTTAACACTTTATTCCCAAAGCTAAAATCTTTACAATACTCCTTCTGGGCACAGTTCAGCCATACAATAATGTTTTTCAATTTTTCCCAATGTTGCGTGAGCTCAATACCACCAAAATCCTTTCTACACTTGTTACTGCACCCTTTCTCCTAACCTACCATTTTCAATAGATCTGATTTTATTACCCTTTACCTGACGGTGGTTTCCGAAACCCCTTTCTTTACGGGAGAGCGTCTTTTGTACCACCTATTCCTTCACCTTAAAATTGTTATTCTCTCTTTCCGCTTCTATACTTATTCTTATTAAACTGACCTTGTATGGTTTTATGGCTATATATGAAATTCACCTTCCTTAAAATATTACTTTCAAAATTCTATACATTCATACAAACTCTTTCCTGTGCTTTTATGCCTTCTTACAAAACCCTCTATTTTTTTTGCACTATAAGCACACCACCTGCATTTTATTTGAAAACAAGGTGTAAACAGCCCCAAAATTCTAAGCGAATGCAACTTTTATTTTGGTAGACTGAAAGGTCTAGCACAAGAGCATAATATTTGCGTATTTTGCCAAATTTGAAAAAACTCTCTCATTTCATTTAAGTATTAAATTATTTCAGATCTTAAAAATCGGATTTTAAAAATATTTCTAAAACTATTCTTGAGAAATACTATTAGCAACATTCTTTCTTAAGATTTAAATTTTTTACATCAAAATGATACCGGATATTTAACAAATTTATTCATAGTAGTAAGACTCTTCCGCATGTACATCATTTAAATTTATTACTATTGAAAGGAAAACGTATCAGTTGTGATATTATGCAACCCTTAGAGCTGATTTCAAGTATAAATGAAATTTTTTTTAAAAAATAGATAAAATCCTATGATTTTTTTTCAATCCAAAGTTTTAAATTGCTTTCAAAATTTCCATTTTAAAGTATGAAAGTAAAAGTTTTCCTTTGAAATGGTATCCCTTTTCTATTACCATGCATTTTAAATAAGCTAGTGTGGAAAATTTTTGAGTCCAAAATATTTTTGCTGTCAAACCGAAGAACTGGTTATAACGCTAGAATATGTCCTAAATATTTGATAGATACATTTACGGTTGCAAATTTTATTTTGGATTAAAAGTAAATAAATAAATACAAATTGAAAGCCTCTCAAAACTTTCAATTTAAGGTCAAAGTAACTTTTCCATATTCTTCAAAGGTTCAGCAACCTTAAAGTAAAGTGAAACTGATGGAAAAAGATTACTCAGTTCTTCTTGAGTGTTATTTATCATAGACTAGAGGGAAAGAAGTGAATTTCGGATTTCTTAATGTCTTAACTCCAAATAGACTATCTATGCACATACACGGTTTAATAAAAACATAATAAAAAATCTGTTTGATTCATGCGATTTTGTATGTAGCATGTTTATTACCCCGCATAGAAATACCAGCTCAATGAGTGATGAAAAAAATATGCTCTTTGTCCCAATGGATGTAAGCGCAGAAAAGACAATGAAAGAATTTACATTCTTTTATAAAATAAGAGTTAATATATCTTGATTTTGTTGGATTAAGGAGAAATTTCTTTTCAATTTAGTTTACATTTTAGAAAAACTTGTACCAAATTTATCGTAAATTTTAACTTTTGCAGTTTCATTTACTGTTCAAATTTTCTTGACATACTATACGCTTTTATGATCTTATAGACTCTGAAATTAAATACTTTCATGATTCGCTTAAAAAAAGTTACAATTGATAAAGATCTCTAAGACTTAAGCTGTACACAGTTTTTAAATGTCCATAGTTCAAGAACAAACTGGAAAATGACAAAGTTCATTTATAACTAAAGTTTATTTCTGGACTTGAACTTACAACTAAAACTAGAAATTTAGGAAGCACCTGGCTTATAAGTATCTTCTACCTATACCTAAAACACTTCCTAACTTCTAACCATCAATTTTAATTCTCACACCCTACACTCTTTCTCTAATGAATAATGAATCGATGCATATTACGGCACTGAGCGGTACTATGCATTGCTAAATGTTGATATCTAGATCATTCGCTAAGCTGCGGTAATGAGCACGCCCTCTAGCCACTATTAAATGTAACCATATATAGTTGAAATAAAGGCGATCAGTTTCATAAATTATAAGGTTAATTTATTAGTTTAATAATTTATCAGAATTCAGATATAATGATCTTAAATTGAGATCAATATGGGAGAGATTCTTTCAGTATGATTTATATTTAAACAAAAGTTATTTCCTTTGAAAGAAAGAACCAACGATTTAAATATTTGGAAGCAACCCTGTACGTTTCTGTTCCAGTTTTCTTTGCAAATCGTTTAGTATCACATTTAACAAGTGATTTATTATCGATACGAATCATAATAATTTCTTAGGTTACTGGGCAGACTTGTACTACGATTTTCGATATCTAGATTAATATCCTCAACTAACAAGATTAACTCTCTAGATATATATCCCCAACCAAGGACGCCCACGTTACAGTTGAAACATATTTTTAAATATCTGTGTTGTTGGAAAAGTGTATAAATTATAGAAATAATCCAAAAGCGAGAAATTCAAATGAATAATAACATTCTTCTATTCAGCAGCAGGCAGTTTATGAGGATATTTTTGAAAAAAAAAAGTTACTAAGAATAAAGGAAAAAAAGCCAGGACAAACAGAGTAATATTATGGTTAAGATGAGGGTTAAAAATCATCTAAAATAGTCTTGGTGTGGAGTGACATGAGGCAAACGCTTTCCATCAAGTGGGCAGAGGAAGTGGAGGGAAACAATTTCTTAAGTGATGAACAGAAACGACGTTTGTTAAACTTTTGAGAATTCTTGAAGTTACAAGCTAAAATTAGATTAATTTATAAGTATGAATATTTCATATATTATATATAAATATATATATATATATATATATATATATATATATATATATATATATACATTTATATATACAGTATATATATATATATATATATATATATATATATATATATATATATACATATACATACATACATACATACATACACATAAACACATTTAGAATATTTATTTAGCAGCATTTTTTCGCAGTAGTCGCTTTCAGAATGTTATATTTTAAATTTCTGTATAACCTTCTAAAAAACAGTCGAGGTTGACCAAATATTTCTTCTTTTTATGAAGAATTGGTCAACCTCAACCAAATCTTCATATTACTTTTTTTCTGTCTAAGCTTTACTTAGTTTCAGCAGAAAAGAATCCCCGCCTCTCCCTGCCCCCTAAAAAACAGGACCGAATACTTATTCCTAAGTTTAAATATTTTATTTATCCGAAATTTGATTTTTTTTTATTCATTTCAGTGTTAAGTAGTAAAGACTGCTTTAAGGCAGAAACGGATTTTTGAGGGACTTAAAGTGACATTTTATCCATACTTCAAGAACTGAAATACTCTGCTTATTTTAAAGTTTTTCTCACCGTACAAAATTTTATTATACATAAAAGGTGCTCTTTATATATAAGAGATCCTATTGATCTCCAGACTAGCAAGCCGAAAATATGGGTTAGCCTTTTTGGCTCTAATCAAACAGTTAAGGGGTTAAAAGGGGGGAAAAATCCTAATATCTGGCTTGGGATTTACTCAAACTATTGCTCCGAAGAAAATGTTGAAAATAATTCAAATTATCAGTAAGAATGTAAGCATAACTTGTAAATAATGTATAAGAAACATTTTACAGGTGCAAAATTTAAAATCGGTGAAAGTGTTTTCTAATGTAATTAGAAATGAAATTAAAATGAAATTATTGTGACTCTACTTAATGTAGCACATACAATTTGTCTAAAACTTAAAAGCAGTTACTTTTTACTATATTAAAGGTTGTTTTGGATTATTCGTATTCTCCGGTTTTCGCTACTCACTCGTACATCATTTATCTCCGATAATTTGGAGTTCAGTACATTTCCTTGTATTAACAATTTTGAACCGATAGAAGATCTAATATCTTTATAAAAGTACTTTTAACTGTACTTCCCTCCAGTTTCTTACGCACGCCTGCTCAAAATGAAGAGTGAGATAATTATCTGGACATCTGGAGAGACCAATCATTTTCCAATCAGGGTCATTTTGTACGGCAATCCATCGAGTCAATTTCTTTTCTTGCATTCTTTCCGGCGGGGTGAAATGTCGCATTCCCAAAGAGATCTGCTGCACTTCCTCTTTACAAATAGTCCTTGAGATAACAGATGACGTAGACCCGCTGCCCCTAGACGAGTTCGTCACAGTTCAGACCCAAACGTGCACCAAATCATATTCCACGAACAAAAAAATGTTACTTTTTTCTTGCCTCAAGATGAAATTAACGACTGTTACCATTTGACACCCATCGGCGTGAAGAGAAAGTGAAGCAAGTCTTATCTCTGGCAATAACAAGAGCTGTTGAATGGTCACGGCTTGTACAAAGCTGATTTGTATGTGTCTGTTTACATTTCGGAGAGCGTCTATCAGTTGGTCTTTATCAATATGTAGAAGCTTATCTGCATCTCTCTTAGTATCATCTGAGGATGAAGAACTGATAACAGCACGCCTAATTGGAGTACAAATTTTAAAACAAATACTACGACTTTGACGTTTGTCTGTTTTATAATATTTTTTTTAAACTTTTTACTGTCATAGTTTATTCTCTTTTCATTAGACAATTAGACGCATTTTGAAAATGTTAAGTGTTAACAAAACCTTTTTAAAGAAGTAACAGTGAGTTCACTATCCCATTGATAAGATCTTATACTGCGAAACTAATTACTGCGAGTTACAGAAAACATTTCAGGTTCTCACAAAGAAAATAATCATAAAAATCATAAGCACCTAAGTTAAAGAACTTCAATATATTGGTTACAAATGTTGAATTCAGATACTATTTTCAGAAATATCAACTACACGTAAATTAAAATATTAGATTATGTAGTGTGGCACTGTTCTGTTTTGTTTTTATTTATTTTTAAATAAGTGACTTCGTTCTAAATCAGTAGGTTTCATTGGGATAATCATATATTATAATATAGTTTTAAATAAGTATATTTGTAAACTCTTTATTACCTTCTGGGTAAAAAATACATAACATAAGCGTTATGCATTTCTAAACTCAGTGATTAAGTTTTTTTCTCTTTTAGAGATTTGAAGTTTATAAATATGTGTTTATTTCTGGTCAACGACATCCTAAATTTCAGACTAAATTCCCGAGTTAACGACGTTAAGTCATAAAATTGAAGACTTATAAGGCTAAATTTTGTTTATCAGATTTGGTATCAGGGAACATTAGAAGTTTTAAAACTCTAGTATGAAGTATTCTTTATCTATATATATAAAAGAGCTTGTCTGTTTGTTTGTCCACTATAGAATCATAGAATGTTTCACCCACTGGGACCAAATTCGGCACAGTTAATGTTTAGGACCCAAGAAACTTAAATTAGGAAAAACGAAATTTGGGGCTCAATTAGTTTTTTTAATTAATTTTTTTATGATTTTTGTGCCCCTAAGTGCACCTCTTAAATGTGGATACAGCCCCTTTACCACAACCAGTCTAATTCGATATGCGGGGGAAAAGAGGTTTGTTTTGAGGGGTGGTTTGAGAGTTGGTCTGGGAGTGATGGGGGGGGGGGGCGAAGTGTTTATTTTGCGGGGGGTGCAGCCCAGTATTTTTTTTATGGAATGCATGAAAAATTTTATATCTATATATCTACCCGGGCAACGCCGGGCAATAATGCTACTTAATTATATAATAAAGAATAACTAACTATATGGAATATATCACTCATTCCTTTCAACAACGTCATATCTCAAAAAACAAGATTTTTCAGGAGAATGATTTGAAAGTTTAAAAGTGCATTGAAATGTATTGAAAATAAATTTTAATTCTGCTCTCTAGCGGCTAAATATTAAGCAGTGAGATATGACGATCTTGCAGGGATATACTACCCTTTCAGGGCATTCTGAAAATAAGCATAACTAAAAATCGACGATTTTTGAGATATGACGTTGTTGAAAGGAGTGAGCGATATATTAAAACTCCTCTTGGGAAAATAAATCTCGCACATCAAGGAGGGCATTTATGTATATAAACTGGGAGTACAAATGCATATTATAATAACCTCTAAAATGACTTAACTGAAAAAAAATCTTAACTTCAATTTTTATAATTTTAATATGTATGGGCCTTAGAAGATGTCCTAAATAAATATTCATGCTTTCCCTGATACTGGCAAAGGAGTATGAGAAAATTTAAATTTTTACTTGTAAATTTATGAATCTTATTGAATAACAGGCAATAACTTATTCTGATCCATGAAGGTTAACGTGTGCATTTAATGTATTCAAAATTAATTAGACTGACTAGCGTATGAAATTTAATAAAGTCAGTGAAAAATTTTATTGCTTTCCAACTACACTAGTTTCCATACTCATTTTAACTGAATTTTTAAGTATGGTTTAAAAATATTTCTGAATTTGTAATTTATATTTATATAGATAGATAGATGATCGTACATAATTATTCTGCATTCTACGTATCATTAAATTTCAGAAGATACTCAAAAATAAATTACACAATAATAAATGAATTATAAAACTATGACCTTTCCATCAGCCGCCATCTGAATGAAATGTGTGGTTAGGATCTATATGATAGTTTTACAAATATTTTTAATAAAAACTAGTTTTGGGGCTTTTGAAAAAGTGTCTTTTTCTTTTTAGAGGAAGAATTCTTTCTTCCTAAGACGTTATTTTAAGAGGAAGGTAACCTCCTCTAAAAAAATAATTTTTTTATATATATTTTGTTTTACAAATATAAAATATGTATTTGAATTCCCAAATTTTCACCGTCAGTATTTTTATATCTTACTTTTTAAGAATTTTTTACCAGTGATTCCACGAGTTATTTTACAGAATTCTTATTTTCTAAGATATTCTTACTCTTATATGCTATTCATGACTGTTTTATCATACACTAAAGTGCCACTGAATTAGGGATACCTACCTAGTAACGAGTTGGGCTTCCTCTAGCCTTGATAACGGCTGCCACACGACGAGGCATAGATTCAACAAGTTTCTGGAAACGCTCCACGGGAATGGCTTTCCAAATATTGGCTAAAGCTGTCCATAATTCAGTAAGGTTCTTTGGTGCTGTGTGATGGCCTTTCACGCCTTGTTCCAAAACATCCCAAAGATGCTCAATAGGATTTAAGTCTGGGCTTCTAGGTGGCCAATTCATGACACAGAAGTCAGAGGAATGCTCATCCAACCAGCCAGTAGCCAACCGGGACTTGTGAGAGGTACAGTTGTCTTGCTGGAAAACTCCATTACCGTGCGGATAACAGAACAGCATAAACGGATGGAGGTGATCACCCAGCAACTCTACGTACCAAATTGCATTGAGGGAGGTTTGTACAAGCACCAAAGATCCCAAACTGTGCCACGAAAAAACACCCCAGACCATGACTGAGCCACCATGCCCTTGTACAGTTCCAGCCAGGCATGCAGGATCCATGGCTTCATGAGCCTGACGCCATATTCTCAGCCTCCCGTCGGCGTAGTAGGAATCGAGACTCATCACTCCATGCTACTCGTTTCCAGTCCTCTACACTCCAGTTTCTGTGCTCTCTTGCCCAGGCAAGACGTGCAGCCCGATGGCGAGTATAGAGCAATGGTACTCTCGTAGGTCGACGGCTTCCGAAACCCATACGGTGAAGCGAGCGTTGCACAGTCCGTTTACTGACTGTACGACTGGCACCGTCATTAAACTGGGTGGTAATTTGAGCTAATGTTTGGCTTCGCTGGCTACGTACAATACGCCTGAGCCGTCTCTCACCACGCACTGTCAAGGCTAATTGTCCTTTGCAGTTTGCCCGATCGCTAGTTTTTTTTTCCCACCATCCATGTATTCTTGGTATACTCTTGACACTGTCGACCTTGAAAATCCTAGCTGCCTGACGATTTCGGAAATTGAATGGCCCATGCGTCGCGACCTACGATTTGTCCGCGATCGAAGGCGTCTAAATCAGGCAGTTTACCCATACTGGCAATTCCAACAACTAATTGAGAACAACCACAGTACGCGCTATATGTGCAGTTACCACATCGCCCTCACTTGCGCATACATGATGCGCAGCGCTACACAATTTGCATAGGCTTTGCTATCCCTAATTCAGTGGCACTTCAGTGTATTTCGATTCATAAACATTTAAAGCCTGTAAGAGAGAAAAAAAAAAGTGAGATATTTAAGCAATACAGATGATCAACTTCAACTTTAAAGAATTCGATTCTAGTTCATCTCTTTAAACAGAACTTAATGGTTTGTTAAAATTAATTGGAGTTATGATCTTTAAAAAAAGGTAAAACTACACGTTGCATCTTCTAATTGTTAACTATCTCATATTACTGGAATGTAGAATTTATGTTTAAATAACTAGTGGAAAAATTAGTTACTAACATATAACAGAACAATTAATATGAACGTTAACTGTCGGCTTTAAGGCTAATTTACCATCAACATAATCGAAATGTATTTTTATCGATACATTTGTTTATCAGCTATGATTCAGCCTAACTTTGCCTGCCTCTATTCTTTAATAGGTAACAGCTGTCTGATATCGCTCGTAATTGCTTGGTGTTGCCCATCTGTACAACTAATATACTGTTCGCCTAAACATGACCACCTGTTTATTTTAATCATGCTATTTACGAATTTTAAATTATGGTTGATTATATTTTTAAAAAAAATTACAGATAACTAAACAGATTAATGATATCGCATATTTTCTCACTCTTAATGATTTGAATGAAAAAATTATAAAATAGACTATTCAGGCAAAAAATTCAAGATAAAAATTGACTTTCCTGTATAAAGTCTCAGGGAAAAAAATTAACTGACTTCGACGAATCTTCCAGAAATTTATAATTTCCTTACCCTTTCTATGAAAGGGTTATATGGTTTTACTCCTTAGAGAAAAATTTGTCTTCTTAAAAAAATACTGCTTATTTGCTTAGTTTTGCAAGGGTGTATTTTTCATGTTAATCGTCACGCCTGCATATGCTTTGGATAATTTTTGTTCGTTTAAGGTCATAAATTAACATCTCTGTTATTTATTACAAATGCCCGGAAGATTAGCTATGACGCCATTTGCTCTCCATAAAGGGCGAAACTGGTGGCCATTCATTTAAGGGGGAAACGTATAGGTGGCCAGCATTACCTCCTACAAACCGGTCCCGTAATTTAGAACCGAGTCAAGTGACGAGACGGAACACTTGACCTCGTAGCTCCAGAGGTAAATTTGAGAACTTGGAGGACATTGCAGCCACGACAGATTTTACATGCACCTGTCACCATAAGTAAACACAGCGGTGGATTTTATCAGCGACCGGCATCGAACCCGCAACCCTCAGATCACTGGCTCGACGCCTTTGCCAACCGGGCGATATTAACATCTCTGTAAACACAATCTGCAGGTTATGGGATTGAACCCAGTTCCCCAATTCTCAAGCTCTTATTCTACCCACTGAAATACCCCGATGATTAGAGAGGAGTTACTAGTTATATGTCGCTTTTTGAATGGAAATATTGTATTGAACGTAGATAGCGCGCCATTGGATGGTGTTGGCACTTCACGAAGGAACTTGCGTTTTACGAGATTAAGCCTTCGAAACTTATTCTTTCAAAATATTTTCAAAACAGTTATTCTTTTGTACACTTCTCGTGTAACTAAGAAATACTTTTATTAGTATAACAGCCGTTTGTGAAAAGTATACGAAATTTATTCACATCATTTAGTGCAGAAGTTTTCATAAGTTGCCGATAAAGAAGCGATTATTTCAAATTTTAAAATATCAAAACAATTGTATTCAATACTTGCTTATATATAATTATACTTACTTTTTGTAATACAGTCTACTTTAGTGGTAAGGGATAGAAAAACGATTTGATCATTTGGAAAAATATTGAAGTTAAGGTTGTCTCCCAACCAACTCTCTCAATCGCTATTCAAACCCAGATCTTCAAACCTATGGTCTGATATTGTACTTACTAAACTATCCCGGCTATGAAAGGAACTCATTTTTTTAATACTTTTCTCCCAAACTTATATATGCAAAACATTCGAAAAAAATATTTTTAAGTGCATTTGCTGTGTAACAAAGTAATATGTTTATTAATAATCTTATAACGGCTTTTAGTAAAATGAATTCGAAATTCTTGATATTTTTAATAGATTAGCATTAATAAATTTCTTATTAAAACAAGATTATTTTAGCTTTGAAAATTCAAAAACGGTTTCATGCAATATACTTATCTATGCATACATTTTTTTAACATTACTGTCGACTTTACTGGCAGAAGAGTATATCATTTTTAAAATATCGCAGTTATGCCTCTCCTTCACCTTAAAGCAAAAAAGAAATTGTCCCTCAAATACAGCTTAGAGACAAGATCGTAAAAATTTAACCACGGAGTTTTCGTGAGGTCTCTTACTATGCATTCTCTAAAATAAAAAATAAAAATTACATTTTTTGAAGTTTTTATTGCTTTATATTTCTTATCTATAGAACTTTTCTAGTCATTATTATCACTAATTCAAATTTACTCTCATATATTGCAACATATTGGGACATACGTTTGAATTTATCCCATAGTTAAAATGTGAAGAAATAAGGAAGTAGTTCTTAGTACCATGAAAACGACATCTCTGGATTACCTGTTCAGCAAGTTCCTTTCTCTTTATTTTATTTTGCTGATTCAAATACGTGATCGTCGTTCGTGCGCCTGAAAATAGAAACTCTATTAGCAACTAATAAAATATTACACGATTTAATCTAAGTTTGTTCGATGGAATCGTATCACAGAACTCTGAACTGGATTTCTACAGATTTCATGATCAGTCACTTAGTCAGCTTTTCATTATTTTATTTTTTTAAATGAGGAAGCCGGGAGATAGATGACTATGTCTGTATATCCTATTATTAATTTTCATGACATTGTGAAGGCTGAAATAGCTAGTATTTCTTTTGGCTTCTTATTTCAACGAGTCGTGAAAAGAAAAGAAAGGAATTTCATTTCTGTACAGTTAATCTAGACTGATATAATCAGACAGTATAAGGCATGCTTTGAAAGGAATTTTCTTGTTACACGAGGTTTATTCTACCCAAATAATAGGATATGCAAATATTTTAAAATTAAATTAAGTTGTACAATTGGAGTAAAAAAAAGAATATCCTGTTACCACATGAAATATTATCAGGAAAGCGAGGCGAAGTGAGGTAGAGGAGGGAGGGGGTAAAAGTGGATATGGAAGCAAAAACTTTCATTTCCTTTATTTATCTTTTAGAACGGTGTGTATCTTTCTGAACAGTACGATGCCAAACTTGTTTTGGGATTTTTGGTGTCATTTATAACAAGTTGACAAGTGAGTGAATTAAATAATATTTAATAATGTGTCTTTATTGGGGATTCCCTGTACAGTTTAAGTATTTTATTATTCAAATAGAAATAGTAAGTTTAACTAAAGTGGAGATTTAGGGAGATTCGTATCTACTGCATAGAGGTAATTACCTTGCAAATTTTAAAGAGAATGTGTGATACAGCATAAAACTTCTGCCAACAGGCTACATCCAAAAATTTTGCAGGAGTTCTATCTAGAAATGAATGCAAGCTTTATACAAAATCAATTATCAGCTTTTTATTTACTCTGTCAAATCTTATGGTAACCTCTTCCCTTCCAATTTCTTTTGTAGTTAAACTTCTGTAATTAAAGATCTCTGTGAATATTGGTTTTCAAAAATTAAGATATCAAACATATCTTTCCAAACGAAAAAACACTCGGAATGTTTATCTGTTTTCAAGTTGGGCTAACATAAGCTTTTTTGCACCACTAATTCACGTATCCATTTAGCGTGGAAACGGCCGTAATTGGCAGTTTACAAATCAAACGGAAGAGGGGAACATTTTCACGTGTGTAATTCTTTCGTATAGAACAGTAGCCGTGCTCAGATCAATCACAGATCGATAAAATGTGATTTTACAATTGTTGAGATGATGTTTTGAGATCCGCGAGAACCATTAGCAGGTTTGAGGCTTTCGAGTTCAAAGTAGAAGCAGCCCAATAGCAACAGAAGCCCCAAAAAGTGGAAACAAGCTGTGGAAACACTTTCGAGGTACTGGCAACGTTTCTAAAAGAAGAGCCGAAGGTGAACCAAGAGTAATGACTCCTCTCGTAGACCAGCTGCAGACATTAAACGTTACAAGTATTTGAAAGCTAAACAGCTCACTCCTGCGAGTGGGACAAAGATATCAAGCAAACTGTGCTTAGACGTCCATAAGAGAAGGAGCTTAATGCCGAGTTATCAGTAGTGTGAGTTCTCATAAACCCTCATAGGAGAGTCCGAATTTCGTTATACCGAGAACGTTATTCCTGAACAAACAACCACAGGCCCAGTTCTGTTGTCTGGTATGCAGAGGTACAGAGTACAAATGAATTTTGACGTGTTTTTATTTGAAGAACGGGTAGGGCTGGCTGTCATCAATCCAACTCATAGGAAAGATGCTCACATGGTGGAGGCGTCAGTCTAGTAGACACGAATATGCCGTGGTTCATGTTGGATGGCCGTAATCCATTGACCGTTTTTAATGGAGGGAGTAATCCGGAACACCATCGAACGACTATTTATTTTCATGGACGTCAGTATCACGGCAGACAGAGTAGGACTAGTCCAAGAAAGGAGAATATTTACCTGTTAAATAGGCCAAATAGGTTACCAGGCCTTAAACACATGTTTTGAATGTTGTAGGGGGTCACGTCATTATACATCAAGGGGTCTATTCTAGTTAAAGTTCCGTGTAAGGCTGGAGTGGGCTTTATTACCACAAGCTCTCCATAACAGCCTTATTAACAACGTCATGGCTGTTGTGAGCGCTGCATTGTTTTCTAGGGTGTATACACTCACCTTTAGCCAAATATTTTTGAAAGATCTGCTCAATGACATTTAGGTTATCTTTTCCCAAATTTAAACATCGCAAGAATTTAATCTTCTGAGGGATTTTTCTGAGGTTTTTCAGTTTGTGTTTTGTTATCTTAAATTTAGACACAAGTATAGTAATTGTTCTCTGCCACATCGCGTAACTCCCTGGAACGGTTTTTTAAGCATAGATGAGCGAATTATCTTCTCAACACCTACCCTTAATTTTGAAATGCACGACTGTGGTTTTACCATGAAACGGCGGAGAAAGAGCCAATAAAAATAAAACTATCCTAATAACAGCAACTGAAAACCGGAGAATAAACGAAATGTAAAGTGTGCTTTCATTATTCTCTTATTTCTTAAAAAATATCTACCTCAGTCTTGTAGATATTGTTCAAAGAAAATACAACCGGGACAGTAAAAGCAACACTTAAGATAAATATCTACAGAAAAAAAGGCCTGAAAATAATTTAATATTACCTGTGTATTCTAAACTTAAAATAATAGCATTATTAGCCATGAACACGTAACAAATAGAGCTATATATGCATCTAATTAGAAATGATTCTTGCCTGTAGATGAATGATGCAAGCGTGACAATATGCAAATTTAAAAAGCCCCGGGAATTATGAAAATGAAATACTTTTCTCCTTCATTCGCTGCAAAAAAAGAGAGCATGTTCGGCAAAAGTCGTGAAAGTTTCGGGAATAAGTAGGGTTGACAAGCAATATGTATAATTTAGCAAATTTCAGAAAATATCATACTTCTCTTCATGAGGAACTTACAGCTTGATTAAAATGGATTTTATAAAGCGACACCTTTTTATTTTTAGTAGGTGATTGTCAAAAACATAAATAGAAATTTTTTTACTTTCACCATAAATGACACTGATAGAAACTGTTCATGTATAGTAATAGCTTAAATTTATCTCATGACTACAACAAACTTTTCAAATTACAGTTTACTTTTACGAAAATTACGTACATTAGCTGATTATAACAAGATAAATTTGATCATTAATAAATAAGGATGTGTTCTTCTACTAACGAAATAAAGAAAAAAAATTAATTTTGTGAAATAATAACAATATTTATTCCAAGTAAGAGATTTTTCACATGAAATTTTGTTTTCCTGTTAAACTGAAAAAAAAAAATAATTCAACAAGTGTAAAAATGTTTTAAAAATTTAATGCAATATAAATATTTTAATGCCCTAATCGGAAATTTTATATAATTTGCAAATACTTTATTACCTTTCACATGTATTGCAAAAATACATTCCTCCTCTTAAGAGACTTCCATTCCAAAGCAGAGTGTAAGAGATGAGTATAAGAGATCAATGTTGTCCACCAAGGTTGCTAACATCATCTGAAATCCTTTTATTTTTCTATTTTCGTGTCGTTTCATCACGAATGGCCTTCTCTGATGCTCAATAAAAATCTCGTATAATATAATCCTCCAGAAAAAATGAAACCTGCAGGTAATCACGATATGATTCCCCCCTCCCTAAAAGGGGAAGCCAAGTAAAGATATGACCAACCTTCAGCAGCCTTCACGAAGCAGTGTTCTTGCAGATCATGATTGATATTGAAAGTTGTAGATGAATTTTAAAAGGCATGCATATTTCAGCATTGTCCATCAGTGACTACTGTATCTAGTCCTGTTTTGTTTCCATTGCACTATTTTCCAACTAAATAATTACTAGTAGAAATCTAGATGTTTTTTCAGTTATTACATCTTTATTGGGATAATGCTTTAAAAAACAGTGGTATTGTAAGTTATAATTATTTCTAACAGCCTAACCAGAAAATATTATATTGTTGGAAGATGTAAATTATTGTTAACTGCTAATCAATCCCTTAATACAAGGTGTCCGGGCTAAAAGTATCCAAAAGTTATGGCTTATTTTTACGGAACTATCCATTAGAATTTAAAGAAAATATTTAAATAGAAATGACATCTCACCAAGTTTTAATATCAATCAGAGATTTCGTTGTGTACACCTTTTGTAGCACGACTAACGTCTAAATGGTAATCCAGTTCTCTCCAAGTGTTTTGTAACAGATCAGGAGTTATTAGTCTTTTTTAGAAGAGATTTTTTTCAATAGATTTGATTCACTTAAGACTTTTTTGCTTGGGGATTCATTAAATCCGTTGTGAATAAACGAAAAATTGAAACTGTGGATGAGTTCAAGAAGCGTATCATTCAAGAAATTCGCATAATAACTTCTTATATGCTACGAAACACTTGGAGAGAACTGGATCACCATTTAGACGTTTGTCGTGCTACAAAAGGTGCACACATCGAAATCTATGATACTATGATCGAAATCTATGATTAATATTAAAACTTGGTGAGATGTTCTTTCTATTTAAATATATTTTTTTAATTCTAATGGGTAGTTCCGTAAAAATTAGCCATACTTTTAGCCCGGACACCCTGCATATTACTAAGCAGTTCAGGACTGATGAGTTCAAACAGTAAAACATCTCACTTTGAAAAATAAAATGTTTAAAGTTTTTAATTGAAGACAATACACTTGGATTGAAATTCATCTTTGTCTTCGTGAATGCAGGGTTATAATTTCTCATTCTTAGAGTCAGAAATTATATTGTAATATAAATGCAGTCAATTATAACATGTATTTTAGTATGCAATACATGGGCAGTATTTTAATATCTGTCAGATTATTAGAATGAATAAAAACTTTGCTATATATATTACACAACGTGCAGTTTAGAATACAATGCATGGGCAGTACTTAGTAGTAATTAGATTATTAGAATTTATAACAGTTTGTTATGGGCAGTACAGAATCGTGCTTTATAAAATAGTTCTATGTTTTATAAAATTTTAAAAACGTAAGATAATAGTAGACTGCAGAACTCAAGAAAATTCCTATTTAATTATCGATAGCAAACTCGCTAACTATCAAACCCATGAAAGTGAAGGTTTCACTGCATTTTTAGTAGAAATTAGGTTATAAGAATGTATAAAAGTTTGTTATTCACAACACAGAATCGTGCTCAGTAAAACAGGACTGTGATTTAATTACTGATAGCAAGCTCTGATTTAATTATTGATAGAAAACTCACTAACTATCAAATCCGTGAAAGTCAAGGATAGACGGTATTTTACTTTTAAATGAGCTTTTAGTTGAAACGATTACATTTTACGCTTATTTAAACTGCCCAATTTGTGAAGAGACATAACGAGCATATCATGTATCGTGCGGTTTCCATCTCGTTCTAATACAACCTGAATTTACTAAAAAAAATAACTCCTCATTATTCATATTGCGTAATATTTGTTGATTTCTGAGTTCCATAGAGGAGAAAAAAAAAATGTTCCGCCATCCTTTACAATGTTGAGGCGTACATTTGGCATTTAGGGGGATTTAGTGTTTCAGACTTACAAAGACTTTTCTTCTTGACGGAACAATAGGTAGTCCTTGAAAGTTATCGTTGGAATAATCACGTTTCGGTTCCGGTTGTCGTTTCAGAACGAGATTTTCTGACGGCCTCAGAAAACCGTATATTTCAGGCTTCCATTTTCATTGTGATTTTACTATATTCCACTTCGTGATAACCAGAGAGTAGCGCTCGGGGATTTATGGCTTGTTGAGAAACGAGTGACTGTTTTTATTCTGTCATTTATAGTTGTTCGAATATCACTTGAGCAACATATTGGGATTTATTCTTTTTTAAATATTTCCCCTTTGAAATGAAGTTTATCTATTGTTTATAGCGCAGATTTATTTGTTATTTATTTTTTGGGGGTTTATTTATTATTTTTTATCTTATTTTTTAGAAAACTATGTTGTTTTTTTAGAAAAAAACTTAACGTAAAATTTTATCTTAGTTTCTTGTAGAACACAAAATGTCAAAATCGTATTTAAGAAATAAAGGGAAACAAACTATATGTTTTTTAAAAAAATTATTGACCCAAAACTTGTTAAGAATGGCATTTGAAAAATCCCCCATCTAACATATTTCAATTAGTAGAATACCGGCATCGAAGTTTGACGACCCGGCTTCGATTCTAACGAACAGTCGCTCCAATGACACCAGATAGTTAGAGAGAATAATCGGGGACTGTTTGGGATCATATGATGAATAATCTTGGTTAGGGTAAGGTAATTAAATAAAAGGAAAGCAAACTTATACGGCTAATCCTACATTAGCCTCTCTCCTAGTCCCCTCCCCCCCCCAAAAAAAAGTAGAGGGGAGGAAAGAGTGGGAGATACTCGAATAATTGGGGATGCGACATCGATGGCGATGTTTTAAACATCGATTTATTGAAGCCGATTTTTTTTTAACATCGATGTTTTATGCTCGATGTTTTACGTTGTCTCGGTGTTTTTTTTAAATGAAAATGCACCACAATAAAAAAATTAACCACTTAGCACAATTTTCCCACTCAGTAAATGTAAGTCTGAATTCTGAAAGGGACGAATACAAAAGGGGGAACGATTAGAGACAAATGGCAATGAACAACCAATGAATAATAATTATATGCCCCAATAGCCCCAAGAATTGTTATTTACGGTAAAGAAAAAATAAGCTTGTTCTGTTTTCCCCCATACGTTGGTTTTGCATCAGTACTTCAAATTGGTGTAAATATATGTAATTTTCTTTTGTATTATTTAATTTGAAAATAAAAGATTTGTTAATAAATTGCAATAATTTCTTCCTCAATTTTCTGGTAAAAGTAATAAAATGTGCAATGGAAATTCTGCGATATGCGCTGACTCTAGCAACCAAGTTTTTGTCATTTGTGTCAGCCCGATCTGAGAGTAAAATTACCCCTCCCCCTCCATGACTAACCAAAGTAACATTAATCTTAGAGGTTACTAAACCAGTTTTAAAAAATGAAAGTTCATAAACATCGATGTTTAAAAACATCGATGGTTTTGGGGCGATGTTTTATTAGCATCGATGTTTTAATATTGAATATCGATGTTTCAAAACATCGATGTCGCATCCCTACGAAGAATAGAGTTCATCTCACCATGATAGTGAAGTTGGTAGTAGTGATGCGACATCGACAACAAAACATCGATGTTTCGAAACATCGATATTCAATATTAAAACATCGATGCTAATAAAACATCGCCCTAAAACCATCGATGTTTTTAAACATCGATGTTTATGAACTTTCATTTTTTAAAACTGGTTTAGTAACCTCTAAGATTAATGTTACTTCGGTTAGTCATGGAGGGGGGGGGGGGGTCTGTTACCAGAAAATCTAGGAAGAAATTAGTGCACTTTATTAACAAATCTTTTATTTTCAAATTAAATAGTACAAAAGAAAATTACACATATTTACACCAATAGGAAGTACAGATGCAAAACCAACGTATAGGGGAAAACTGAACAAGCTCATTTTTTCTTCACTGTAGATAACAATTAGGGCTATTGGGGCATATATATATGCCCCAATAATTATAATTATTATTCATTGTCTCTAATCGTTCCCCCTTTTGTATCCGTCCTTTTCAGAATTCAGACTTACATTTACTGAGTGGGAAAATTATGCTACGTGGTTAATTTTTTTTATTTATGGTACATTTTCATTTTTAAAAAAAACATCGAGACATCGTAAAACATCGAGCACAAAACATCGATGTTAAAAAAAATCGGCTTCAATAAATCGATGTTTAAAACATCGATGATTTTATCAAAACATCGATGTTTTGAAAACATCGACATCGATGTCGCATCCCTAGTTGGTAGAAAAATCTCTCCGATGTTCGCAATACCGGCATTACAAACTTTCTGCGATTTGGCACTACAAACTTTCAGGAAATAAAAATTGCTATTTAATTGAAGCTAATCAAAAGAGTTAATCTTCTCATTAACTGATTTTGTAATTTATTTAACTGCATTCTAAGGAAAACAGAAATGAAACTTTGTAATATAAGGTTAGCTATATAATATAAATAAAAATAACTAAATGCAATATTATGATATACAGCCTTTTTATAGGATTTCCCTAAAAATCATATGTAAACATGCTAAAGGGTGTGGCTGACTAGCCATATTTTACAGTCATTTCACGTTTCAACTTTTCTTTAGTTGAATGCAATTATTTTATAACTATAAAAACCTGTGAAAGGAAAATTGAAAACTGAAGTTACTTTCTCAAATTATCAAAGCTTATTCCTACTTAAAACGTAACTTCTACATTAATTTTAATTTTTTTAAATTAAAAAATGGTTTTAATGGGTGTAACGTAGAAAGATTGTGGAGCTTGTAGCTTTATTTTCACTTTCATTTGCAGAATATAAATTTTGCTTTCAATTTAAGTCCACTTATTATCATGCAAGTCTTGCAATCCCACTGAAATTTACTGCGCGTGTTTTTCGATGTTCCCTCGATTCACCAGTGCGTGCACAAAGGACGTTTGCCTCTGCGCATGAAAATATAATCACCTGCTAAATCCCACGTTATTTTATTGTTAAGTTAATGCATTTTACGAGAATACCTACCTTTTTATTTCACTGTTATAATAAATTCTCTTGAATTTGTGTTTCTCATTTTAATTAAATATCTGATTCTAAATCAAATGTAAAGTAATATTGTATTTTAACCTGTCAGCTGCGACTTACAATCTCTCTGGAAATGTAATAACATGAAACTTTATGTTGTCTTATTTTTTCAAACTTTCTGTACAGTTATTTATAATTTGGTTGGGTGACGTTCATTTCAATTTGCTTAAAACAGGAACATAAAAATCTATAATCCAAAATTGAAAATTGTGACTTTATTATATAAGGCTTACAATCAGTTATTTGGAGCAAAAGAAAATAAAATACACAGTTTTCAAATTTATTTGCATCTAGAGGGAACCGAAAATCATCTTGATTATATATATTTATGTATGAATAATCAAGGAAATTTTACTCTATATAATTTATTCTTCGATCATTGCATGAATTTTTCAAAACAAAAAAATAATACTGCAGATTTAATAAAGTAATAATTATATTCATTTAATGATGTTACTGCCTATTACACTTATAATCCTGACGGAACATAAAATCCACTAATATTCCAATATAAACTTTACAGATTCGTTTGGTTTTGGTTAGGAAGAAACCTTAGCTCCAAAAGATATTTTGCATTTTACCATTTTATACTTAAGGCAGAAAATGATAAGTGATGCAACCTTTTCTAACCCCAATAAGTGAAACTTGACCGTCAGAATAACGTTTAGCAATTTAAATTTAATTTTTCTAAGTTTAAGTTTTGCATAATTCATGGTGTTAAACACTTGATTTCTGCATTAGAATTCTGTAATATTTAGGCTTAGACAGCACATTCACTTGAAACGAAAAACAAAGAGAGGCATCTGTAACATTATAAGATCCATAAAGACTCAACATTATAAGATCCTGCACATATAAGATCCATAAAGACTCAAAACATGTTTATAATTGCAATTAATAGCTCTCAGATGGTATCTCAAGATTTACTTCCTTTCTTTGACCTTGGTGCTTCCCTTGTAGAGGCCACGATACCATCATACGTTTTGAAATCTTTTGATTAATTTAACTGAAAAGCACGGAATTTCACAAACGTAAGCGTTTGTTTTAGAGGTGTTTCACTTTATTCTTGAGTACGGTTTGAAAAATTACATAGCTTGCAAATGTGTACTTTTTACTACACTATCGAAACTGCATTGATATGAAATTGCGTGCGTTTTATGTAGCATAACTTTATATCCTAATTTTATCAAAGCAATTGTAACCGTGCAGTAAAAACATTATGAGTTACTACTCTCGCATACTTTATATGTCAATTAAAAGTATGATTATTGCATTTAAAAAAAAGAATCGACGAAAAACAGTGCTAGTTTCCATTATGACGATCATATCACGGCCTTGTCAGGTCATGGACGAGCGCACTTATCCGGAAAGAAAAAGATGTCAGGTTCGATTCCCAAGCCGGACATGTTTTTTTGCATGTGCGTGTGGTGAATTACCGTTCTTTCTATGATCGCCCGAGCAAACTAAGTGATTTCCACCAGCTGTGATGGGTTCCTTGGTCTTACAGTTGATGAAAAGTATGAGATTCATCGGAGAAGATCATGGAATGACTTGTTCATGCGATGGTACAGCGCACCTGTCCGGGAAATAGGAGGTCTTAAGTTCCATCGTCGAGCTAGCCTATTGTACTTGAAAGTAAAGGAAAATGTGAGAAAAGGGGGCCTTTTCGATAGTTAAAATTGTAGAATGTTAGAATTAAAACTCTGCAAGATTATTTTAAAAATCTAATATTAATATTAATACTGCTTATTACATTTATATTTTAATTTTTAAATGCATTTTTTAGAGTTTTGATTGAATTGTATAACTAAAAAAATTTTAAATATTTTACTTTAACCTAGAAACAAACAGTAATACGGTTATTCGATGCCAGATGGCTAATACTACGGCCTTTTATAATTGGTCATCATTATTATGTATACCAATATTATTATATAACCCATTATTATATAACCAATATCTTATAATTGGTTATCATTAAAATTGTAGAATGTTAGAATTGAAACTCTGCAAGATTATTTAAAAAATATAATATCAATATTAATGCTGCTTATTAAACTTATATTTAAACTTTTTAATGAATTTTTAGAGTTTGGATTGAATTGTATGACTCAAAAAATTATAAATATTTTCCTTTAACCTAGAAACAAACAGTAATATGGTTCTTAGATGTGAGAGGGTTAATACTACGGCCTCTTATAATTGGTAATCATTATTATGTATACCAATATTATTATATAACCCATTATTATATAACCAATATCTTATAATTGGTTATCATTAAAATTGTAGAATGTTAAGATTAAAACTCTGCAAGATTATTTAAAAAATCTAATATCAATATTAATACTGATTATTAAATTTATATTTAAATTTTTAAATGAAATTTTAGAGTTTGGATTGAATTGCATGACTCAAAAAATTATAACTATTTTCCCTTAACCTAGAAACAGTAATACGGTTATTAGATGTAATACTATAGCCTCTAATGGCTAATACTATAGCCCCTTATAATTCGTATGGTAAATATATGGATAATTTGTTAATGACCTAAAATAATTTTTTCACATCTTAGTGCAGTTATACAAATTTTTAAAAAAATAGAGAAATTTTAAAATCAATCACTGGTATATTTCATTATATGTATTTAAAAAGGATTATTTTTAAATTTTTCTAAAACTGTGTTAAGCAGTCTTCAGGGTAATTTTTCTCCAGTTTGTTTTTGTTTGATAAATCCTGTGTAAATACATGATCATTTGTCAATTTTCTTCATATACAGCAACTAGTTTAAACCTGAATGGTAAATCTATGGTCAATGCGCAATGATACAGTAATTATTTTTTGTTTTTCTCGGGACATAGAGCTATGTATAATTTCAGTGCTTAAAAAGCCTTTACGCCTGTTCAGAAATGACACATCCCTGAATAGGCGTCACACACAGTTCTTAAAGGCATTGACTGAAAAAGCATACAAACGAAATCATCGCGTTGTGGAAATTCGCGCAGTTTCAGCAGAAGTTTTGATTTTTATGTAATAGAGTGGGGGTAATATACTAAATATAAACAAGTTCAGTAAAATTGAAATAATAAAATACACACTAAAAACTTAGTAAACTGTAAGATTTCAGAGTATTTTCCTAGCGTTGTTGACAGAGGTCTCAATCTCCCTACAACTCACTGCGTACTGTAAAGCAAACGTACTTCCTTGGGCTATGGAATCAAAGCTTTCTCTAGCTAGTAACATTTTCCAGTTTTGGGTCTAGAACGTTTCTCCATTTCACTCCATAACCACGATAAATTCATATTATCGAATCTTTGTTTAATGGCATTTATTGAACTCTCTTTCAAGAAAATGCTTCAAAAGAGACTTATTTAGAAAGATGTGTTCTTCTTAAGTTTCTTTTATGATCACTTTTAAAGAAACCGTAAACTTTGCTTGTTCACCGTAAACTAAAACAAATCCTCTCGCTTAGCAAAAGACACTGAAGTAAAAATCACTGTCTATCCGACCCAAAATTTTATATTTCGCCAACCACTTGTAGATTGGGAATAAATGCACACATGATACAATCCCTTCTAGGTGATTTTCATGAAAGAAAGAACAACAGTGTAGCAATATGGGTTACAAAGAGGGATAGATGATTAAGTGTATCGATAAAGAGACTAGTGATTCCTCAACACCTGAAATCCTCGTAAGAAATGCGGAAGAGCGAAATGAAAATACAATATTATATAGGAAATTTTCTTGAAAACAGTTTTCTAAATGGAAAAGTAATCTCGAGAAAGGGTTCATCAGGGAAATATTTCAGGTCTATAACTGATGTCCCTTTCAAAATGAGGCATGTAATGTTGAACAGCTTTATATTTTAATATGCTTAGTCAAAACCTCCCCAAATCGATGAGGGTTCTACTGAGAGGTTATTGTAGTTATTCATTAAAAATTTTGTTGTTTACTTAATATAACAGAATTATATTTAACATCCCTATTAAACAATCCTTATATTTATCTTTATAATCAGTATTATTCCCAATGTGCACTTTAATTATTTATATTTCTATCAACGTCTTTATTTGATACATTTACGTATACCTTTAAAAAAGTTTTGCAAACATAGCTCATAAAATATTTCTTTTTCAGGAATGTTAATTTACATTACGCATCATGGATAATCCTAACAACGAAGTTTCTCAAAATAATGTCAAGCTTTTGGCATACCAAAAATCTAATGCCAAGGACACTGCGCCCCTGGCAACCCTGGACGAGCCTCCCCCCACACCACCACCACCACTTCCACCACCACCATTGTCAATGTGTCCACCACCGAGACCCACAGAGACCCATCCTTTGAACAATCCTTCGATTCCCGAAGAGAGCTCTCAAGAAGAACCCAGCGAGCATGCAACACTGAATACAAAAAACAACGATGATACTTCTCTCGTCAAAGACAGTTCAAGGTAAGCCTGCAATTTGAAAATTTATTCCTTTAGTAGTTGGTGCCCGTCAAAACATGACGGCTGGATAGTAAATGAATGTACTATCCAGTAAATAAATGTACTATTAACAATGATACTTCTCTCGTCAAAGACAGTTCAAGGTAAGCCTGCAATTTGGAAATTTATTCATTTAGTAGTTGGTGCCCGTCAAAACATGACGGCTGGATAGTAAATAAATGTACTATCCAGTAAATAAATGTACTATCAACAATGATACTTCTCTCGTCAAAGACAGATCAAGGTAAGCCCGCAATTTGGAAATTTATTCATTTAGTAGTTGGTGCCCGTCAAATCATGACGGCTGGATAGTAAATAAATGTACTATCCAGTAAATAAATGTACTATCAACAATGATACTTCTCTCGTCAAAGACAGTTCAAGGTAAGCCTGCAATTTGGAAATTTATTCATTTACTAGTTGGTGCCCGTCAAAACAGTACGGCTGGATAGTAAATAAATGTACTATCCAGTAAATAAATGTACTATCAACGATGATACTTCTCTCGTCAAAGTTCAAGGTAAGCCTGCAATTTGGAAATTTATTAATTTACTAGTTGGTACCTGTCAAAACATGACGGCTGGGTAGTAAATAAATGTAATATCAACGATGATACTTCTCTCGTCAAAGGCAGTTCAAGGTGGGCCTGCAATTTGGAAATTTATTAATTTACTAGTTGGTACCCGTCAAAACATGACGGCTGGATAGTAAATAAATGTACTATCAACGATGATACTTCTTTCGTCAAAGACAGTTCAAGGTAGGCCTGATATTTGGAAATTTATTAATTTACTTGTTGGTGCCCGTCAAAACATGACGGCTGGATAGTAAATAAATGTACTATCCAGTAAATAAATGTACTATCAACGATGATACTTCTTTATTCAAAGACAGTTCAAGGTAGGCCTGCAATTTGGAAATTTATTAATTTACTAGTTGGTGCCCGTCAAAACATGACGGCTGGATGGTAAATATATGTACTATCCAGTAAATAAATGTACTATCAAAAATGATACTTCTTTAGTCAAGACAGTTCAAGGTAGGCCTGCAATTTCTAAATTTATTCATTTACTAGTTCGTACCCGTCAAAACTAGACGGCTAGATAATAAATAAATGTACTACAATTAGAAGCTCTTTAATCCGGCACGTCCGGAACCTCAGTCGTGCCGAATTAGCGATTGTGCCGGATTATCGAACGTCAATAATTTTAACAGGAATACCAAAGATAAATAACTCTAGATAAAAATGCAGACGACTAAAACATGTATTTTACGAACATTCTGAACCTATGCGGACAATTCGCACTGACCAAGTTCACCAAATATTTCGCACTGAACCAAGTTCACAAAGCACAATCAAGAATTTCAAGCTTAGGTTTCTTTAATGTGTGTCTTGATTCCGTATTCTTTGCTGTAACAGCTTAAGCAGCAAACTTCATAAGTTCCTCTTTCTGTTTTTTTTTAATATCGTAAATAGTTGAAGAACCAATATTGAAATCACGCATTATGAAGTTTCTGTTTCACCTTTTTCGAGACGATTAATTATATCTAGTTTTTGCTGTGTAGTGAGAGTCACATGCTTACGCTTATCAATTTTAACACTTGAAGAACGTGTGCTGGGCTTCGAGAACATTGTGCAAACGTGATTTGTAACCGTTAAAAACAGGAAACGCTCAACTGACAGTTAGTTACGATAAACACTGAGCGAACTAAAAACGCTGGAACAACGGCCCTAGACACACCGTATAACTGCGTGAAACACAAACGAAATGAAAAGTCACTTAGAGGGTACAGGCAGTGCAGTGGGGGATGTCGAATCCACCCGAAAAAAACCGAACGCGGGCGGATCAATCGGTACCGGATTACAGAATGTGCTGAACCGTGGAATGCCGGACAAAAGAGCTTCTACTGCAATACACAAATTATACTCCAACACATCATAGCCAAAGGTTGAAAATCATAATATTAAGAATAGAGAAATACACTTTAAAAATTTACTATTGAACCCAATAAAAGAAATGGGGTTACTCAACAGCGCGAAATAAACAATTTCCGTCAGGCTTAATTCTATATCTGACAAACATGATTAAAAATAAAAATGGCAGAGAGAGAAAGCTAGAGAGATTCCTTGGAATAAACAAATTAATGTGCTTATGCGGCCTCGTGCTTAGTGAGTATCTAAAACCAGATTTAATCATGTCACTGAGCATGCGCAGAAAGCAATTTTTAATTGTAAATTATCACTAATTAAAAGAAATTCAGGTTACAAAAACCAAATTTGACACATCTACAGATAAAACTCTTTCGTTTAAGACCAAAATGAAGCAAATTGATACAGTAGTTTTCTCTCACGGATTGACCAAAGAATCTGCTTAGCAACTTAAATATAGAGATTTTTTGACATAGGTACTTTCAGTTTCCATTTAAAAACGGACTTACGTATCCCTGGAAATATCTTTAAATCATATGAAGAAATACTTTTGTAAACTCATCTGCTGTTTTTAGTATGAAACCTTACCCAGTTAATGGAGACAGAAATACAGTAAACTCTAACAAGAAGAACTGGGATAAATACCTATACTGATATGGATGAGAAATTTCTTTTTCTTGTAATATAAATGTTAATTTTTTTTAAAGAAACACAGCGTCTGTGGTGGAAACTGATACATCAGAAAAAAGAGTAATATAGTTAGATATATATCAAACTGTTCAGTTTAACCAGTCAGGCATGGATCAACTTTCTTTTTATTTCTCTACTGTGATTCTCACTCTAACAAACCATTAACAAACAAAAAATTAATTCACTGGTCTGAAGAAACACACAGTTTATAAGTATACAAGTTGATACCCATCAAAACATAACGGCTATATAGTAAATAAATGTACTAATACACAAATTATACTCATCATTGCCAGATGTTGAAAATCATAATAATGCGCAGAAACAAATTAATGTATTTAAGCGGCATCGTGCGTAGTGAGTATCTAAAGCCAGATTTAAAACTGTCACTGAGCATGCGCAGAAAGCAATTTTTTTTAATGGTAAATTATCGCTAATTAAACGGCGCGAAATAAACAATTTCCTTCAGGTTAAATCTTATATTTCACAAATATAATTATCATAAAAATAAAAATGGCAGAGAGAGATCTAGAGAGATCCTCGGAATAAACGTGTTTGTCATTAAAACATGTCACTGAGCATGCGCAGAAACAGTGAGTTTCTAAAGCCAGATTTAAACATACCACTTAGCATGCGCAGAAATCAATATTTAATTGTAAATTATCGCTAATTAATAGAAATTGCGGTTACAAAAACCAAATTTGACAAATCTACAGATTGCAATCTTTCGTTTAAGACCAAAATGAAGTAAATTGATGCAGTAGTTTTCTCTCACGGACTGCCCAAAATGTCGACTTAGCAACTTAAATATATAGATATTTCTAACATCAATTGAATTTACAGCTTGCTTGCAAATCTCTATCAAGAAAATACGCATATTTTCTTCATGTAAATGAGCATAAAGGACGTTTTGTTTGAAATAAGTTTCGTTGCTTTGTGAGGAAAGAAATTAAGAAATATGAGAGTTCCTCTCATCACCGCAACAGTCCAATTAGTATAATCGTTGAGTACACCATGTCTAATATTTATAAAGGAAAAATTTTATGGAGGTAAAATATTCAGTATAATGCTCAGTTAAAAAATAAATATAAAATATATGTGCGTATGAACTATCTATGTCATTGTCGTCCAGAAGACGAGGGAATAATATGAGGAAAAGAATCTAGGAATGAGAATTCCTCACATTGCCGGGATAGTTAGTTTGGAGAATAAGGTTCTTGAAAATGATACCCGAGCTCAATTCCTGGATCTTGCAAGTGGTCATTACAGCTTACTTGATTTAACAGCTATTAGAGACAAGACAGTTTAACCTTTTTCTATGTTATTCACTATCTGCTAGATCCTTAGATCAAAGAATTGTATTTATATAACCGTCCATGCTATTAAACTTTAAATCTCCAATTAACTTAAATCAAAAAATTTTATGGACACTTAAAATATTTCCATACATACAGATAATTTCTAAGCAACACAACTGATCTTTAAAGTTTGAGGTATGTACTATAGAAGCATCAACGCGAAACAAGCAACAATTTAAATTGGGTAGCTCATATTCATTGATCAAAATAGACCACATCAGCTCTAAATATAGGAACCGTGTAACGTCTATGAAATATATATGACATAAATTTGATATATCGTACAACGCAACCAGCTATCTCACGAATAAAAGAAAGAAATGCATGACAGTAATGTTTATTTTTCATTCCGAATTTGTAAATCATACGTTTAGTTCATTGAGAATTAAAACCTTCATCTCGTGAATATTTTCAGTTTCGTGAACAAATTTCATCAACTGACATGCCTATAAAAAAATTTTAAAATTAAGCGAACTTTCAGTCTTTTTATTGGGAGGCTTTTGAATACGATGCTAACAAATATACGAATGTAGCAAATTTTCATATTTAAAGCGTTAAATGAAGTTATAGGAAATTTTCTCATTTGTAATGTTTCAAAAGTGCGTAGAGAAATTAGAAAGCAAATTTTGAAAGATAATTACATAAGATTAAAAGAAAAGTAGCATACGTGTTCAAAACCAAAGGGCCAAGGCAGTAAAATCTGTTGAAGAGATATCAACATTTGACTCCAAAGTAATGCAAGTCAGAAAGACCAAATATTTCGCTTAAGATATAGAAAGAAGGAAAGAGATTATTTCCTGGAAGCATGTTAATTGAAAAAGAAGTTTCAAAACCGCAAAGGAAAAAGATATTATTTCTTCGAACAGTATTAATTACATTTTCATCGAATTTAAATGACATAGAAGAGAGAATAAGAGAAATCGTACTTGAAAGTAAAAAATTTTATAAAAGGACTCAAAGATAATTTTTTTAAAAATACAAAAACAATTTCCTTAACAAGATAATTTTTATGAATGAATGGCTAAAATAAAGACAAAAAATATCTGAAAAGTAATATTTTTCCTCAAAATAATAAATTCATATTCTAGATCAAGGGTAGGCAGTCTATTTTACTGGGGCGGCATATTTCAGAAATGCGCAAGTTCGGCGGGCCCCACTGGATGAAGAGGAGGAAGGGAGGGGGGTTAATATTTGAACATGAAAATATTAATGCGACATAATTTTTTAATACATAAATTCAAATTTTTATTTAAACAAAACGATCTGAAAATTGATAATCTAATGTGATATTTGACATTGCAAATATTTGCCTCGCTCATTGTAATGAGGCACATAAGTTGAATATCCAGTTGTCAGGCATTGGTTCAACTGAGTGCCAATGAGGCTTGATCAGTACTTTGATTTCAAGTATTTCATGTTGGAAAACAAATATTCCCAATTAATGTCGACACGCAAAGAGAGTTCAATTTGAGAGCAGGGAAAAGCGGACTCACAGCGAGGGGAGAGCAACGGTGTCGAGAGAGCAGGCTGCTCAGTTTTTGATTTTTATGGTTTTAATATTTTTAATTTATTTTTACTAAAATTTTTCATTACAACTACTAGCGTTTGTAATTCAAATATCTAAAATTTGGATATTTGAACAACAGGCACTTTAACATTATTTCGTGGGAACCCTAGTGCCCCCGGACACCTCGTTGCTGATCCCTCTACTAGATAATGAGTGTTGTTCTGTTATAAAGTTAATTTGATTCCTATTTTTTAATAAATCATGCTTTCCAAGTATCATAAATTAAAGAATAATCATAACTGTATATAGTATCATGGTCATAGGTTTTTACTTATTATTATTTTTATTTTTTTTTTATTTTTTTTTCTTTCAATTGTTATCATCTTATTAATCAAACCTATCACTGTAAATTTGTTTTAAAACTCTTTGTCTCAGATTATGCGCAAATCATTAATATACTCGTATTAAGCCAGATCACAGAACTCTCAATTATCCGTGGTACGATTTTCCGAGTATCGCAACAAACAAAAAAAAGAAAGTTAATAAAATACTTACAGCCTTAAAGATTACTCGTATATAAAGGATTATAGAATATTTTTTCTAGAACAAGACTTGAAAATCTGTGGAAGTTTTGTTATTATTAAACCCTATTCAAATCGCTAAACATTAAAAATTTAAAATTTGCAAGTAGCTTATTTTTACGCTACACAGACCCTGTTATGAATTATTGGCATCTCTCGGTTTTCCGTACACACCCGTGCATCTATTATCACGGATAAGTCCAGCGCATATATATGAAATATTTCCCTCAGTCAGATGACGTTCAATTCAACATGCTTCTGTGCTGCATCTAATTTATGCTTTTTACACGAGGAAAAAAAGAATGAATAAGGAAAATTTGAGGAACATCAATAGAGTCAATTTATTTCTTCACCTGGTTACAACAAAATGCAGAGTATGTTGAGCACTATTACTCCTCTGTATAAATGACCAGAAAATCTAAATATTTGTTTAGTACGGCTGTTATAAAGAACACACGCATGCTTGAAAGCTTCTTTTTTTATGGGTCATTCAGTATGAAGGGAATAACAATGACTCCCCTAAGTGTGACTGCTATTCAACATGGGGGCGATGTCCTTTGAGTAAATGAAGAGATCATAATAGGAAATTTTTAAAGGGACTCTGGACTTTGAGATGAAGCAGCGAAGCTGAACGGTTTCATTGTGGCTGATGCAGTGAGAGACATTTCTGTTTAATAAACAACCCGTTAAATCCCTTTTCCTTGACTTTCATTGCACGCGAAGAAAAAAATCTTATGGTTTTAGCAATGTAAGATTTCTTTGAGATGCAAAAATTATTGGATGGATGACTTAGGGACTCCAAGCTTTTTAAAAATCAAAACGTGGGCAAGCTAAGAAGAAAAAACTTAGTTGTTGTTTTCTTTCCTAAATTCTAAAACCTCTCTATGAAGATTGTGTAAAAATAAATATTATGATGTTACATAAGTTACATCCACACAATTTATTTTACAGTCACTGTTTTAAACCGAAGTCAAGATTTTTAAAACCTTTGTTTCTATATAGCTGATGTTTTCAAAAAGGGTACACGTAATTTTTGTTTTAATGGGTTGAATTTTTTTTGTCAATAGTTATGATAAAGGGTCTTATAACCAGCAAAAATTATCAAAAGACTGCCTAAGAAGGTCAAAGATGTTTAATAGCAAATTTAAGTGTTAAAAATTTTGGTTATTTCACTAAGTAATTTTCTGCATATAAAAGATATCACTTTTATTTATCTACCTTCAAAAATACATAATAATTTGCTCAGTATTGTATTACTTACATTTTTATTGGGTATATATATATATATATATATATATATATATATATATATATAGTTGATCAATCACCCAATAGGCTTAACACTGTAGATGAGGGACAATTAAAAACATATCTAGTTTTACCCATATCGTCTTCAGGAACCACTACATTAGTAAATAAAAAAAAATCTCAGTGTTTCTCAGGAGATATTACAACTAATGTACATGTGGCTAGACAGTGCACTAATTAAAAATAAAAAAACTAAATTAAAAGATCGAAAATATAGAAAATTTAGAAAGAAAGAAGAGAAATTCATCACCAAATCTAGCACACGTAGTAAATCTGAGCTAAGGGTTAAACACCTTATCATTGCCACTCTGTGTGGCAACGGTGAGAAAAATTTCTATAAATTTTAGGTACTTAGAGATAGTCATGACCATGAAAAAGAGCTTTAAGTGCTAAATTAAGTGATCAATTTAATAACATTTTCGTAGAATATTACTTCAGCTTTTGCGTCTGAGGAATAAGGAAACCAATTCTGTTGTTTATGACCGCGATGTTCTCGTAAGAAGCAATGGAGAAGTTATCTCTTTAGCGGTTATCAATTTTCATTTCAGAAGAACTTCCTGACGTTCTGACGAGCCGCAGAGAAAAAAAAAATTAAAGATAAAGCCGACTGCTTGTTGATAAACCTTTTTTTCTTCTAGAACAGAAACGCATTTGTTTTAGTCAGACTACTCAGGTTAATTCTCTATAACGAACATATATTATGTCTCCGTCTCCCCAAAATATTGTCTTAAACGAAATTAAAGTTCCTTTCTATAAAAGTCCGAGTCAAAGAAAAGATTAGAATTACAACTAAGTTCAAATATCTCTGTATCTGAGCACACCAGACAATTCTGTAAGATACATGCGATGGCTCTAATTTTCCTTTTCTACTTTTGAACATACGTAGACCTGAACCCTTTTACTGCCTCATTGTTAGTTGGATTTATTGAAAAATATACTTAATACTTAATTTTGCCAAAATAATTCAGGAACATAAAAGCTCGTTCTTCATATGAGTAAGGCTGACCGAGACCACTTAAAATCCTATGATAACTGATAGAAAATTGGGTCAAAAAGATAGTTGTATTTCTTTGGTAACCAAGTTTTTTAAAGGGTAATTTATTCTGCTTTCTCAAGATTAGAATCAGCTGTTATGGGGCCTTGAGTTAAAAGAAATGAGCTAACTTTATGAGATAGTAAAATAAGATTAAACTATTCGGATTTTGTCGGCAAAAATACGAATCTCGTAGGTATAGTTAACTACAGTTTGAACCAGAGAAGCTGGTTCTTTTAAATTTTATAACTTCCTTACCTTAGCTATATAATCGGCCAAAATCCCTTTCTGTCTCACGAATTTCCCGTAACAGTTTTTAGGGCACATTTTTTTTTTCAAGCTCCTCTTAATTAATATTTTCGATTCAAATCCTCACCGTTATAGGTTAAAATTATTTATTAATTCAAGTACCTTGATCATAGGTTTCTACTATGACCCTTTATAAAGTCACATTAATTCAAACTACATGCCCTAACCATTCAACTACCGAGTTAAAACCTTCACAACCATCTCGAAAATAATTAAATCTCACAAAAAATTAAATCTCATATTTCAGTTCTTATACTACATTATTGATAGATTCCAAGTTGGCAGATGTGATACTTACTATCTCTGGCCATGATGATTAGGGTTTTCTACATCTATGTAAAGGGAAATTAAGTCACCTTAGTAAGGTAAATAAGCACGATGCTGTCCAGTGAATACCGAGCCACCGTCATGTACATGGTAGCAAAAAAGATGGTTAGTTCTCTAAGGCTGGAGCCCTGTTGTTTTATCCTAACCCCTCCCCTCTGTTCCTCTACGAAACAACAAAAGGTTTATTTCAGGCCTATCAAGGTAAATAAGATCTTGAAAACTACAGTGCTTTTCTGACAGGTAAAAAAGTGCGGTGTCCTACTCAGAAATGAAACCTAAATTCAAGTCCCTACCTTAGAACTGTTAGAGTCACTAGTTTCACCGTCTCACAAGACATAAATATCTTTAGAAACATTTACATCGTAATGGTTGTGAAAGAACCCCTGTCTGCTGTCTTAAGAAACGTGGTGATATGACAGAGAAAATCTGTTATTGATTTTTTGAAAATTCTTCACAATCGTAGGTTTTCCATAGTTGTTTATTATGTTTTAAACTTGGAAATTAATAGATACATAAAACATGTATCGGGAAACAATGGAATTTTTCCGGTCTTGCGTAAAGAGCTGAAGCAAGAAATTTCTAGAAGGATGAACATCTCTATTAGATGGCCATACATTCCCCCCGGTTCAAGCAAACAGTGTGATCGCGGACGGCACCATAGTTCAGGTTGGCAAAGCCGTCCGAGGTATGAAACAAATGACGATGCTTTCCATACGAGGTGAAACCGATATCAGTTTTGGTTGAGTTTCTTTGATTGAGAAACTTTCGAAGGAAGTATATGGTATACAAGAAAATCGTCAACCATTGGGTTTTTCATGACTAAAAAAGTCATCGAAAAGATCACTTAACACATTAGGTTCGACGATCGGTTTGATGATTCGGATTGTTGAATATTTGATCAAGCTGAAGCAAGAAGGTAACAAAGTTCTGAACAGAATTGCTACTGAGAATAAAACACGGTTCTTCCATTTCTAGCTCGAAAGCAAATGCCAAAGGTGCAAGTCGAACTATTTACGTCCGAATGGATAGGGTGCTGGTTTTCGGTATCGATGTCTGTGGGATCGAGTCCTACTCTTGGCATGGACGATTGTAGCCGTTTGGAATCGGCTTTAAGCAGTAGGTCCCGGTCTAATTAGCCCTCGTGTAGAAAAAATTGACCGTAGCGCTCCAAACCAAACCAAACCAAAACAAACCATCCGAAACATTCAGATTTAACGCGATGAAGTGAAAGACATTGTTCAGGAACGCTTCCCACAGCAACTCAAGGAATTCTCCCTGAATAAAATTAACAGTCTAAATGGGCATTCGGAGAAGTATCCTAAAGTTCCGTGCAAGTACAACTAAGTAATAATGCAGAGCCAACAAACAGATAATTTGGCTTGTTTTCATTTGATCAACTCGTATATTTCTAGCCCGTGAGATCTCGGCCTTAATTTTATACTTTCTATATCGTTTTTATGGCCACCCACATGGTATAGTGGTTAGCACCACGAGTTTCACCGTAGTGGGCTTGGGTTCAAATCCCAAATAATGGCTTGATCGTTACAGTGTTGTCCCCTCATATGAAGCAATGCTGGCTCACCTACATGGTGCTTCCATAATAAAATAGCCAGCAAGACTGAGCGGTGAATATCAAAAGGCGAATGTCTCAAGACAAGTGCCTCCACATTAGAAAAAAAATTACATCGTTTTATTTAAGTGTCCTTTCGTAAATTGTATATATATGTATATATATATATATATATATATATATATGTATATATATTTATATATATATATATATGTATATACATATATGTATGTATATATATATATATATATATATATATATATATATATAAACATTTTTGCAATAATGTAGGTTAGGGTAGGTGGGGGCAAAGGTTTACAGTTTTGAGTTTTTGGTTTTTTACGGGCCTCCATTAGATCTTATCACCCCAAAAAGTCACTTGTATTGTAGTTGGGTATCTCCTCTACCTTCTATAAAATAATGATTTTTTTTCCCGAAAGGTTGAGGCACCGAATCTTTAATTTTACCAAAACACCTGTTTGCGAACCTTTGCCCCAACCGATGGAGTAAAGGTTTGCAGTGCGAACCTTTACCCCACTCGTTGGTTTCTAACTGGATAGGCATAGAAAATCACAAATAGAGTTGTCTAAATAATTTTATTTCACATTTTGTAATCTTTCTAAAGGTGTTATATATATATATATATATATAATCACAAATTGAACAGGTTAATCTCAATAAATTTTTTCTTAAACTAAACAACTTCAAACTGAAATATCAACTATTAACACAGAAAGTTGAATCCAATAAAGGAATTTACAAATTGAACAGGGTTAATCTCAATAATTTTTTTTTCTCAAACTAAAGAACTTCCAACTAAAATATCAACTATTAACACTATCGTTGTATCATATCTTAGGCTTTACTCAGTCGTTTAAAACCATAAAAATTAAGCAAATTAATGTAGGCAATAAATTGACTTAGTACATTTGACTAGATACATTAATCCTATTTACTGATTTATTTTTGATTCTGTGAATAAAATATTATTAAATATCACTTATCTTATTATTATTCAAACTCCGGAAAAGAAAAAAAATTATTTTAGCGTAGGTAACGAAACAGGGTGTCTAGCAGTACTAGTTTGTAAAATCCACCCACCCACCCTTTTTTTCCTTTGCTATCTAGGTAACAAATTAGCCGATACTCGTCCATAATTGAGGGAGAGCTAATTTCCCTGACCAGACCTTCGAAGCCTATAATGTCTTGTAATACCATTTAATTATTTTAATCTTGTAAAATAGGTCTTTGTTCAGAACTATTTTATTTTTTGTGTTGTACTAATTTATTTTATTTTTAATTTATGGATTTTCAAGCATTTTATAAAAAAAAAATTATAATTAAAAACAAACAGTTTTTATCAAAAAACTTAATTTATTTTCAAATTACAAAAATGTGAATGCCCATTAATAATTCCCAAGTGAAATTTGAAGTTTTCTTTAAGCATTGAAAACTTAGTCAACTAGTTCTATTGAATTTTTTAATTCCAGGTAAAAAGGGTTGTAAATGAAAGTTGGATGACTTGAAGAATGGAAACAAACTCGACTTTAAAATAATAGTAGAACAGCTTTTTCCAATATATATTGTCTATAATAAAAAATAAAAATAAATTAAAAAAAGAAAAAGGATTTCGGAACGTTTCCCCTCTGCCGCACATACGAGTATTAGAGCATTTTATTCTCGTTTATTTTGTAGTAATTTTTGTTTATTTGAAAATATTATAAGGAAAAGGTTGAATAAAATTTTCGCATTTGTAGGTCAAAATGCTAAGTTCCCGTATAATTAGCGCATTTTTCCCGACGACAAAAACTCCCATATAATTCCCGCACGCTAGACACCATGTTTCAAGATGAATGTTTGCGTAAACTGAAACCAAGAACTAAAAGACGTTGTAAATAAGGATTCCTAATGAAAAGAGGACATGAAACAAATTATACTAGTATGAGGGGCAAATGTTTGCACTGCAAACATTTACCCCATTTCGTGCTGCTTCAGTTTTGACAGAATGGATGCCATTGTATTTGAGTTAATCCAAAACTCAAGGTAGGATTTGAAAGGTTATTTACCACCCTAACATGCAAAAATAGGCATAAAACAGTTCGTGAGTTTGAATGATGCTCAAAATTACTCAAAAATTGCAAAAAATTACATTAAAAATGATGAAAATAAGCTTAACTCGTTTTCTCTGCAAGAGGAGGTCGTAACTCCAACAGCATTCACGAGGCAACTGACTGGAAGTATACGAATGCACTACCTACCCTATTCTTCCCCAAACTCTTCCTGGTCATTTTCAAATGTACGTGCGAACCTTTGCCCCATGCGAACCTTTGCCCCCACCTACCCTACATATGTAGACGGTAGTTTCAATCAACGGATAAAAGTAGGACCCAGATGAAATATAAATTCTCCGCCGCTGAGGTAAACAGCGACAAATTTCACCGAGGAAGCATTCTGACGTCCCGGGATAGACCGTGCTAATTACGCACTGAGCAGAGTTTGGTGGTCTTTTCTTATTTCGCAATTATATTTTTAAAAGTCTGATCTCCTAGAATATGAGCTGTACTTGTAGAGTTAACTGTAAATGTAAATTTTATATCGTAAGTTCAGGTCGAATAAGTCTCAATAAGCTGATTTCTTTTTAATCCTGGTTCTGATTGAGTCTTGCTACTAGAATGCTGAGCAGTTCATTTGCCGTTTAGGATACAAGAAAATTATCTTAATGACTCAAAATAATTTTTCTGTCATCGGATCCTCTTTTCCGTTTAAAGCACTTGTAACTTAAGCTTCAATCATTTCACGATTCATCATTTCTAAAAAAAAAATGTTATCAAAGAGAAAAATTAACCCTTTAAATTAGGACCCTTTTGATTAAGTTGTACTGCCAACAAACACTTTGGATCCGGATATTAAAGCATTATCAAACAACCCTCCACTTCATTACTGCAGATCATGAACTTCAGTTCTTTGATTACTAATACAGTTGATGAAGAAACGCGGCCCGTTTCAAGGCTAAATCTTTAATGAGATTAAATTTCATTGAAATATAAGCTACAGTTGGCGTGAATGTGTTCCTTTATTGGATCATTGTTCAAGGTTCCGTTTAAGGGAGTCTACAATTAAACAAGAGAAACATGAACCAGGATGAACTCAACAATGTAACAAACATTTGAATAACATCTTGTCTATCGGACATGCACCTCTTTGCCCAATAAATGTTACAGAAGCTTTTAAAATGTTTATAATTATAGCTTAGTAATTGCATGTTTGGAATATGTTTTCGTATTCTTCATGTATTTTCCATACTAATAATTAATTAAAAAGCGCTACATATGTCGAAATGTTTACCACTCTGTATTCGTTCGTTTAGATTTCGCTGAAACATGTTCTCATTTGATTTCCTTTTTCTCTATCTGGACGTTTATATTAATTACCTCTTGTTTATTCAGTGCGTCTCCTTTTGCACGAGAAAAATATGCTTCAATTTTTACTTGCTACATCTATTTGCTGCATGCATTTTTATGTCTAGACAGTTAGAACAAGCATTTAGAGAAAATGTTTAAATGAGCAGGAAATATTGACACCCATGCACACGCGCATATATCTATATACAGTGGAATCTCGATCGATCGTTTTCCGAATCATCGTTTTCCCGCATGTGTCGTTCATCGGTCCCTTGAAAAACGATAGATCGAGATTCCACTGTATATATAAAACAGTTCCGTAACTAACTGACTGTACGTTATTTTGATAACGTACAGACCAAACTGCTGGACCTAATGGGCTGAAATTTTGCATGGCGATTCTTCTTATAATATAGGGGTGCACTAAGAAAGATTTTTGAAAAATTCTTCTTAGATTTTTTAAAATTGAATTTTTAAGCTGTTTTTGTAACATTCTTTTAAGTTTTTACTTAAAATAATAATCTAAGGGTTATAAAATTTATATCACGAGAAAGATCATAAAAGTTCCTTTAAAATGAAATCATTTTCGAATCTTTACTTTCATTTTCTGATTTTTGGTGAATTTTTAAAGATTAATTTTTAGAATTTAATTTATTAAATGCTGATCACGTGATTATTTTTCTGGTACTTTTAAATAAATTTATCGTCACGTGCATAACAACTAAATAGACAAAAAAAAATTTTTTCTTGCTAATGCGGCAGACAATTGGACATTATCGAAAAAAATATTAAAATACAATAAAAGATATTATGTTCCTCAAACTGTACTATATTAACTGTACTATATTCGCGAGAGAGAGAGGGAGAGAAAGAGAGAGACATACATACATACATACAATAAAAATGTAATTATTACAATACTGAGCAAATTATTATGTATTTTTGAAGATAGATAAATAAAAGTGATATCTTTAAAAACAGAAAATTACATAGCGAAATAACCAAAATGTTTAACACTTAAATTTGTTATTAAACATCTGAGACCCTCTTAGGCAGTCTTTTGATAATTTTTGTTGGTTATAAGATCCTTTATCGTAGCTATTGACAAAAAAAATTCAACCTATTAAAAAAACAAAATTACTTGTCCCCTTTTTGAAAACATCAGCTATATAGAAACAGAGATTTAAAAAATCTTGACTTCGGTAAAAAAACATTGATTGCAAAATAAGTTTTGTGTTGCGGTAGCTGATGCTGCCGTAGAACTTTTAAAATAGGCGAATATAAACAAAGGTATAAAAATTTTTAACGTACTGGATAAATTTCATGCTGCCGATTTCTGATACTGCAAAAAAATGCATATAACCCCAAAAATGTTGTTTCCTAAATAAAATATAGGCTGTAATACAGTAGTTATTTACCTTACGCGAACTTCAACAAATTCTGAGATCCAATATAATTTTCTTAACAAAGCAATAAATACTCATATATATATATATATATATATATATATATATATATAGTATATACAGTGGTACCTGGACTTACGAGTGTCTCGACTTACGAGATTTTCGAGATACGAGCATTCTGTCGGTAGATTTTTTGCTTCGAGTTACGAGCAAGCTTCAGATATCCCACCGCTAGTTTGAGCAGCGAATGCCATGTTACGTGCTCATCAAATGAGAACACAAGAAGCATATAATATTTACAACCTTTATGTATAATTATTATAAAATTATGTGCATATTATTCTGAGACTACTATACAGCCTTTAACCGAGAGATGAACACTGAACAATTACCACCCGGGGCAGCTTGCTCTGCCCAAACTTGAGTCGCCCTCTGAAACCGAACAGCGCCCAACCTCTCTCGCAGAGAGATAGCTTCAACTCCCTCCCTCTCACTGGAACTCCCCATGGGGTCTAGGGGAAGGGATGACCTTGGTCCTAGGATTTTGGTCCGCAAGCTCTCCTCTTTCTACGGATTCTGAGAAAACGTTGTTCGGATTCTCTGAGGGAAGAATCTGGACATTACAGCCACAGTGAACGATGCAACAATCGCCCAGCTTCCGTGTCTCACTCGTTCACTTTAAGAGAGTAGCTGGTAATAAAAGCGAAAGTGAGGAAAGCGGGGCGAAAAGGTTAAAAATTCAACGAATAAGTTTTAATTTTTCAGTTCTGCCTTTCTCTTCCTCTTCCATCAGCATCTTCAAGTCTGATCTCCAAGGTAAATGTTGTACATTACACTTAATAAAACAAATTTATTGCAGTACATTCTATTGTATTGCGTATTTATACAATGTTCGTCGTTTCTAAGCACATTTTTCTTATTTAAAAACATGTAAGAAAAAATTGCAGTGTTTTGGGGGAGCCCGAAACGAATTAATGGCATTTCCATTCATTTCAATGGGGAAAATTGATTCGAGATACGAGTATTTCGAGTTACGAGCTCCGTCATGGAACGAATTAAGCTCGTAAGTCGAGGTACCACTGTATATATATATATATATATATATATATATATATATATATTCGCAGTTATTTTTAAAATTTTACAGTGTTCTTAAACTTTTAAATAAATTTCTATTAATTATACCATTTTATTGTAGAAATACAATAGAATGAACATGTAAACAACTAGTGTATACCATCCAGTAGATTCGATGAGTATAAAGAAGTATAAAGAGAATATTGTATAAGTTACTTATAGGGAATTTTTTTAAGGTTTTTTTCTTCCAGTTCACGCAGTATTATAAAAATGATCTTATGGATCTTGACCTAATACAAAATAAAACTTATAATTAAATATAAAGTGAAGCTTTCAATCCATGAAACTTTTTGCGGAAACATTTACTGGTATATGAGCACTGATATGTATATAATGGATATTGTCCTCTTATTTTCTATCTTAAATTATGTGTTAGAGGTTGCTTTCTAAATTTAAGTTGTGTAGTGTGTGAGGATATTGCATGTAATATAAATTTTGTCAGGTTCTGTAAATTTTAGCATATTTAAAGTACTAGAATGTACTGAGTATTTATATTTTATAAGAGCCCTTTTCATATATAGAAAAACACGAACACCTAATATATGAAAGATCCTAATTTAGAAGAGGTTTAGCCCCTGAGTCCTCTCTCCCCTTTGCCTACGTCTCTAAAATATGCCTGCCTTTTAAAATTTTCCTTAAGAAAGCCATGAAGTTGAAAATCAATGGAAAACGGAAAGTGAAAACTAGATATATCCTACTCAGTGCTAAAAAGGTTAGGAATATTAAAGCTAATAAAGAAGATGGGGCATTTCGGCCACTAGTGAACTAATACTAAAGAAATTTATGTAGCCTTAAACTGATATTCAAAATTATACCAAACTCGTAGCTATATGTGCAGTACGCAATTTCGTCCAAAAAAAAGGGTTTGGGGAAGTATAAAAAACAGGATTCAAGAATATGTTGTTTAAAAACAAGGTTAAAATATCCCACAACTTAATAAGATTTCTCGCTTGCGATGTAATTCATGGTATTCGAATAACCTATCGATATCCGGCAAAAGGGAATAAAACGTTTAAAATATTTAATATAGCTTTTAAATGACTGGAAACAAATACATGAGTTATTTTTGACCCGGAACTATTCACATTTTTTTTTCCTTTCTTGCAAGTATGGAATCTTAAATAACCTGATCCTTAAAACATGAGAAATGAATACTTGCCGCGTGCCTTAGAGATGAATTTTAAACAACCTCTTTCCTGTGTCTCAAAAATAAGTCTTCCACAAACGTTAACTGCGTCATGTCGTAATGAGTTTCGTCACTAAAAGAGGAGTTTTTTCTTTTTACCATCCTGCCTTCTTTTGCTCTTTTCTTTTCTTCTTTCTTCACTCTTTATACTTTTTAACCCTTTTTTACGTCAGAGCAAACTCGAGCAGTAATTGACGTTTGCCAGCATATTCTTGTTCATATTCCCGACATATTGTTCAAAACATAAAAAAAACGCTTTTAAATTCATGAATTATTTAAAAATCAGTTTGAAATGAGATAAAAAAAATTGTATTACTCTCAGCTAGTTACAATTTATTGGTATAGTCAACTTTGTACGTGTTATGAATCTGCTGCTCGTAAAGCAGCAGACTGATATTGCGTCACTATTTTGGCAGCTTGACATTCAAACAATTTAGTTGGCAGGAGTTTGTTCATATTCACTTGAAACAGGACTATAATAAATTCAAACCTGCAGTCAGGATGATAGTAACCTAGGCAAGGTTTGCAATGCTCAGAAGCCAAAACATATTTCATTAGCCCAAACCAGATATTAATATATATTTTTAGAAAACTCACCTCCAAATAAAACAATTCGTAAAAATCTTCAACCTTACATTACGTCAATATCCACAGCTGGAAGTTCATGGATAATTAAACAAATCAGTAAATATCAAAAGACAGAATAGGGGAATATACTTTATATTCCACTGCTTTAATATTGGTTCAGTTATATAGGATCACAGAAACAACTGGATGCCGATATTCAAATAAATCATTGCCCCCTCTAAATTATCAAAAATAAAATACATCCCTGATCTGGCCTAAAAAACAAGAAAGTAAGTGAATTTTGCATTCATAAAAATCACATTGATTATTTAACAGACATATTCCTGGTCCTGTTTGTTCAAGAGCAGTATAATGTTAGACCTAAACACTGATATGAATGTATAAGGGGGAATTATTGCATCAGGACTCCTCTTGGTAGCCTTATTGGATGAACCTCTCAACTTATTTAGAGGTTCATCCTATAAAAAATAGGGTTTATGCATTTTCTTAATTATGCTCAAGATTTGAATACTCTAAAATAAAGAGATGTCTTTTTTTATAAGGCAACTGTTTAATAAATTGAGGAAAGTCCAGGCAAAGCAATTTGAGTTTTTTAAGGTAAAAGTCCTTTGGTTAAAAATAAAACCTCACGTTTTGAAATGGGTTCTTAATCAGTATGAACTTTTGGAAAAAACTTTGATCCAAATCGTAAAAAAATAATAATTAATTAAGTTTTTTTAAATGTCTACACATTACAAATTTCGAAACCCCCGATGGTCCTACTAATCAATAAAGGAAAATACTATTTCATGTAATGCCTCAATATGTAATAGATACATGTTGGAAACATATTTAGAGGTTCATCCTATAAAAAATAGGGCTTATGCATTTTCTTAATTATGCTCAAGATTTGAATACTCTAAAATAAAGAGATGTCTTTTTTTATAAGGCAACTGTTTAATAAATTGAGGAAAGTCCAGGCAAAGCAATTTGAGTTTTTTAAGGTAAAAGTCCTTTGGTTAAAAATAAAACCTCACGTTTTGAAATGGGCTCTTAATCAGTATGAACTTTTGGAGAAAACTTTGATCCAAATCGTAAAAAAATAATAATTAATTAAGTTTTTTTAAATGTCTACACATTACAGATTTCGAAACCCCCGATGGTCCTACTAATCAATAAAGGAAAATACTACTTCACGTGATGCCTCAATATGCAATAGATGCATGTTGGAAACTTATTTAGAGGTTCATCCTATAAAAAATAGGCCTTATGCATTTTCTTAATTATGCTCAAGATTTGAATACTCTAAAATAAATTAAGCATGTTTTAATAGCATTTAAAAAGGCTCAATTTAATTCAATATTCATGGAAAAAAAGTATTCTTATTGATATTTTCTGTGACACTAATATAAAGTGTAAAGGGCTAAAAATACTAAAATTATCTTAGTCTAAGTGAATAAAAATGAAACTTTAATATTATCAATACACTAGAACTGGCATTTTTTAAATGTTGGAAAATAACATGGCCATCAAATAAGTAAATGTTCAGAGCTGTCGATAGGAAGAATGTTACTTACAAACATAATTCAAGAAAGATGAAAAATAAGTTAAAGAAACTAATCCTTTAATATAGATATTTTTCATTGAAATGCATAGGTTTTGAAAGGATGTTAGATAGCAGGGAATGGTGACTCAACGGTGCAAACAATGGTCCCGGATGTCGATGACAGTTTACTTTTGATGCGAGAAAAATTATGAATGATTGTACTATGAAGTGTGGGGTAGTTATAGTGGGGCCCAACGTAAATTGAGGGATTTTCGACGATGGCGGGAATGCCCCCTCCCCCTCCAATGCTGATATCTTTTTCAACAAGAAAGTGTTTGAGGTTGCTCTGCTACGCAACATGGTAGTTAACTGGTTAGAACAGAGTTGGGAACCTTTTTACCATTAGAGGCCACATGTAAATTAGGTAGAAATAAAGGAGGCCGCATAAGTTTATCAACCTATAAATGCGACTTTTATGAAATTATTATAGTTAGATATAGTTTTAACAATTTGGTGAATTATATAGAAAAATAACAAAAAAAAATTAAGTCCTTATTTATTTATTATTTGACATAAAAAGTTACAATATAAAATATTTTTGTATTCACATAAGGATAAAAACTTGTTATAACATTAATCATTAATTATTTTTTTTGCAGAAAAAATAATACGTTTTAACGTACATGGAGTCAGTCACAACAATAATAGTAAGAAAATAGTTTTTGTGTAGAGATCATATAACATGTCTGGTAGTATTGCTAAGAAACTCTGAGCATTAAATTACATATAAAGTGTAGTTAAAGTATCATACAATCAAGGTAAATGAAGCTGATTTGGATAAATATACAATTGTAGCGACTTTAGACAACAATTTCAAAATGTCAACTTTATTTTGGCCGACACTGTACATACATTCACGCCGTTCTTAATTTAATTCTATTGATTTGGAAATTGTTGTAATCTATATAATTAAATATTAATCAATACAAGTGCTAGCTTTTATGAAGGCAAGAGAAGATCACAGAGGCCGCGAGTTCCCCACCTCTGGGTTAGAATATCAGTCAAGGAGGGCGAAGGTAGTCAGTTCGTTTCTTGCTCTTACCATAAAAATTCTTGAATGAAATAAACTATATGAGTACGAATAGTGGAAGAGAAGCGGTTGTTACAAACCAATTTATTTTCAGAAAAATAAAAACTCGTAACAATCCAGATGTTACAAATTTACTTTAAGAGCTCTTTTAAAGAATATATCAGTTGGGATCAAGAGCTGTGATGTTTTTAAATCTGAACTCCCCAAGCTACTATTACCTGAAAGTGTGATAAAAGTATGATTCCAAAACCATTGAAGAATTAACAGTAAAATTCTTCTTGAGTTTTTCATTGTCTATGACAGTGACTGTAGAACAGGCAGCTAAAATAAATGCATTAGCCCTTTTCAATTTACGTTAATATCCAATTTCGTTTTATTCACTCGCGTGTTCAAAAGAATACGAAAATCTACATGGACGAGTATTTTGAAAACTAACTTTTTAGGCCAAATACTTAACTTTTTTATGATCATCAAAATTAACGGTTTGATGGTGAATGTACGATGTAAACGTCCTCGTCGCAACGTGTCCTCGTCGGAGCATCCGCGTTTATAGTCTAAACACAAACTCTAATAATCATTTAATCTACGAAATATGTTTTGCCGATAGCATACTGACGATGGAATTGTAGCAAACCAAGAATTTTAATGAAGTCCTCAGAAGTTGAAAAAAAAATTCCGTTAGTCAAACTGCCTTCTCACAGTCTAAACGCAGACATCTGTTTAAGTATAGAAAGGGATTTTTATCTTAATCATGTAAACTCCCGATAGTTGGTAAAGGAAAAAATATTCTATAATGATGTTTCGCAGATTGGCTAATACCATCATTCCTTTCATAAAGACTTCAAGGTTTTCTTCATCGTCCGATTCAGTGGAGAGGGTGTAATTTACATGCTTTTTAACAGGATATTCGTTGTCGGATAATATGATTGGGGAGTAAGAATAAATTAAGTCATAGCAGAACTTTATAAACAAGATATGCTGTTTCGGAGAAAAAATTTCCATAGAGAAATTTCTGAAAGCTTTGATATAAACAAGATATCTCTCGCCAGCTCGCTCTCGTATGCCCCTTGCTGGGCTGTATGGGCGCGGCTCCGGTTTTATCACTTGTTATTGAACACCACAAGGGTCGGAGTCCGACCCTGCCATGGTGCCATCACAATTTAGACCAAACACCCCTAGGGGGCATCTAGGGGCTGATACACTCCTCCTACCCATAAAAACCCCCGGAAGGACTTACAGGGCTATATTTTTACCTTAGTGTAATTTTCGATTTTGTTCCTGTGCTCAAGTAGCACAGTGCCAATGTTCTAGGCAATCTGGTCGAGGGTTCGTCCCTCGACGGTGTTGCTTATTTTCTCCAAAGTTCCCCTTTTGCTATTTTTAGCTTTTCCCCGGAATTTTACGATTATCTCAATACGAGCTTTTTTTTAAAATTAAACGCATTTCTTCCTTGAGTACATTTTTAACATCTTGTATTCTGCTAAGGGCCAATTCTCTTATCTTTAAATTTTATTATCGTGTTTAATTATTTTTTCTCGTTTTATTTTTCATTAATCTTTAATTTTTTTAAAATTTTTATCTCTCAATTATTTAATTCTTGTTCTTATTTTTTAATTACTTTCAAATTTTTTAATGCTTCTTTTTCTCCTTTTCTTTTTTCTTTACTTTATAATTTTAATAACTTACCACTTGTGCCTTGAAATTACTACCTTGCTACAGGAGATAAAATCACCAAGACCCAGGAACTCCCCTCATAAACTCCAATTACGTCCAGCTCCGGGCTACAGATTTAATGTGCCCATACCTGGTTTAGATAAGAGAACATTCAATGGCTGTTGTCGCGACTCAAACCAACACCCTAAGTACCTATTCCCAACGCTCTTGCCAAAAATGCTTACTCCACACCAACGGCGACGGAGACGAAAATCATTGTTGCGCATGCGTATTACAAACAAATTTCAATCCCCCGGTTCGTCTTCGTCTCTGGTCTCTGCGGTTTTAAGTTGGAAAAAGTTCAACTTTTGTCTCTGCTGCCATGCTCGACAGCCAATCAGAATAGAAAGAGAAGGTTATGCGCATGCGCAAATGAATTGCCTCTTCTCCCCGTCTCCTAGAGGTGTGAAGGCTTTTATGACAGCCACAAAGACAGGTGGCAAAATGTGTCTGTCTTTCATTGCTGTCGCCGTTGGTGTGGAGTAACACAGAGAAAAAAAAAGTCGTTCGGTGAACCCACTTCTCCGAGTTCAAATCCACTGCACAGGGGAACTCGCTTTTGGTGAGTCGTACAACCCATGTGGGAAAGTGGGTTCTAGAACCCAGATCGCAAGCGGGTTGATTTACTCGCCACCAACTCATTAAAATCGGTTATACGACTCACTTTAAAGTGTGTCAAAAATCACACCAACATGAGCAGGGGAACCCGCATTTGGTGAGTCGTACAACCCATGTGGAAAAATGGGTTCTAGAACCCAGATCCTAAGCGTGTTGATTTACTCGCCACCAACACATTAAAATGGTTATACGACTCACTTTAAAGTGTGTCGAAAATCACACCAACATGAGAAGACAAACTCTTCTTTAGAGTTCAATATCTTACTTTATTTCGGGTTATAGAACCCATGTGTAATGAGTTCTTTTAAGTAAATGAGTTTACGCTAAAGTACTCGAAAGGTTGACTATTTTCTCCCGTAATTCATTATTCATAATTATTTGTATTTATTATCTCAATTCGCTCATATTCTTTCTCGTGAAAAGAAAAAGAAACCCTGCGCTATACTCTCATATGTGAAATATAATTGGCATTAAAATTTAAGGATATTTTTTCAAACTCTCTTAAAAACAAAGCTAAATATCTGTTATAAAATCCTGCAAACTTATATCATAAGTTATGAAAGGATGTCTAAAAGTTGTGAAGATATCAGAAATTTAAAATGTTAATCAAGTATCCATTATTTTTTTGAATCAGTTTCCCTCATAGGAGTAACAGAGAGGATTAACCCTCCAAATTAAAAAAAAACAACTTTTAACTGAATTTTATGCGTTGAGATTTAGTGGTGGGGCTTCTAGATACCAGTGAAATAAAATTTATAGGAAACTTATGAATATTATGTATAAAACCTTAAAATTTCGTAGGTCAAAAAGTTTTCCTTTACAACTTTTAGTTTGATTAAACTGCGATACAAATATTTGATCGAGAAAGTTTCAGATCTTAGCTTTAACATAGGAGAGATATTAACAATTTTTTTTAATGAAATAAAAAATTAATTCCATTGATTTCAGAAATAAATATTTCTAATTGGTAGAGATACCATATCCCAACACAACTAGTTCAGAAACAATTACAATATTTCAAATTGCAACAACAAAGATTTAAGAAAATATAGATAATTATTTTCTAAGACACAATTTTTTCACTAGTATAAACTAGGTCTATTCGATAAATCACCCATTTATACTTACATGGTTTGTAAACTTCATAATGTGTTAATATACTTACCTAGTTGCTCTAAACAAAACACACATAATCTGAAAATTTTATATTGTGCTAATATATATTTACTATATAATTTTCTACATAGAAATAAAATAACTCCTGTAAAATGCAATGATTCTTCTTGTTAAATCTTATGGTTTCAAATGCACACTTTAATGAGAATGAATATAAACTCACATTTCAAACAAAAAATAAATCCCATCAAACAAAATTACAAATACAGAGAAACTTTATTAACATGTAATATACATATCTTTGTTTTTAAACAACTAGGAACAATTTTATAAAAAAAATTTATTTTGAAATTAAAATCTTCAAAACCCTTCAGATAGTCAAGATTTCTTTCGAATGTGGAGGATTATTCACCTGAAATATAAAATAAACTTCATAAATGTTATGCATTTCAGCATCAAAGTTGATTTTAATGTTCATGTAGTTAAACTTTTGAAGTGCCCACTGACAGCTTCTACATAAATGGACATTGCTTTGCCCGATTTTTACTGCAATGTTTGAAAAATCATTTCATTAGGATTTTAAATTTTGAAATAAAAGCTAGCAAGAAATGGCACACATGAGCAAACATTTTTTTCCATACTAAGCTAAACAGGTTCGTGAGAGTGAGTAGATATATCTGTCATTACCAGTCCATAACAAAATTTTAACTGCAGATGCAGCATACAGAACTGATTATCCATGTTTCAAGAAAGTAACTGCTACATTAATAGACTAGTCTCTCCAAAGTATAAATCTTAATGTGTGCATTATTACTATTATTATTATTGTTATTTTAAGGATGAATCTCATACAAGCACTACTAATACATTAATTTAAAAATGCGCATAACAAACACTTTATAATTCATGATGTTGAAGATAAATTTATTTTAATGCATGAATTAGAATTAGCAAATGTTGCAAAATGCATATACTGTAACATATGTTTAAAATACAGCAAAAGACAAATTTGAAATAAAAGATCCTTATTGTTACCATTTTGAGTCCCCCTTGTGTCAATGCTTTTTTAATCTCATGAAATGTGAAAAGCCATGTAGGTCTAATGGAGCTTCTAATATCTGAAAATGGAGAAAAAGACTTAAAAAAGTGCAGATGTCATGAAGAAATTGTTTCCCTACACTAACTGAATCTAGACTAAGTAGCTAAATCAACAGAAAAAATATTAATTTATCCTAAAAACTAGTAACTATTTAGCAACATTTTATACATGTTCACATCTATTCAACACTTATGATAAAGTATTTTTTAAATTGTTTATAAAAGGATGTTAAAGTGCATAATACATTAACGTATACAAACTTGCTTGGAAAAGATAAAAGTAATTTTGCCTCAAGATTTTAACAAATCTTCAACTATGTGCGCAGTAAAAATAATATAGATATGTTATTCTTAACCTGTATTGATATTTGTTTTCAAAAAAGAATAAAAAAGTACTTTGTCTTAACACAGAATTTCCAATGGTCAAAAATCCTAATAAACTTATGGAAAGATTTATATTTTTTATTACTTTGAGAATGCAGATCCATATTTTCTCAGAACATTAATAAACTCAACTACATCTCTCCATACTATATTTAAAATAAAGCCAAACTTTAAAAAATACAAAAGGTATGTTATTTATTCCAAAATTAAAATTAATAAATTTTTTAACTTTTTTAACAGACATTTCTTTGAAAATCAGAATACATATTTCGCATAAAATTAAGAAGAAATACATATAAACTAAAATATTATTTTTCCTTTTATATAATTTTAATTATTTTGTTTTGTACTACAATAAACTTTTTTGAGTGAAAGTTAAAAAAAAAAAAAAACCTTAAGAATTCAGTCTAATAAATAAATCCTCAACAAGCTCATCAACCTAAATAGCATCAAACTTTTCAATAACAGGAGCAAAAACAATATATTTTATTTTTAGTAATAAAAAAATAACTTTTCAAATTTTATTACTTACAATACCTTTACCATCCATACAGACAAACCTAGATGGGTTTATTAGGGGTTAAACTAGCCACAGAGTAGTGACTTTTGAACAGTTAAGTTATGCATGAGTGGGAAACGAAATATGCTGTATATATAGTATTCAAATATGAAGGTAGAATACTAACTATCATTATACCAGTAAGATATGACATGCATAGTAGACACTAGGCAGTATTTGTGCAAAGACAAAACTGCAGTATACTTTCAGTTTTTAACACAGAAAAAAATATAAAGAACTTAAAATTGTTAAAATACTACAGGAAATATGTGAACAACAAAAATTAACAAATGTAAACAAAACATGACGTTTTAACACATGAAATTCAGTTTTGTTTTTGATAAAAAGCTATGTGTGTAACCAATTACAGTACTCAAAATTAAAAAAAAGAATCAAACACACACACATATATGTATATGTGTGTGTGTACCTCCAGTTAATATTTCAGCTACAACAAAAGGAACTGAAGAGACAGAACCTCTCATTTTGTATTTAAAAATTAATACGTTATGCATGCCTGAAACACAATATCCTGTATTGTTTTATTTTCAGCATTCTCGGATGAATAATAAAATTACTGATAAATCCTTTTGAAATTGTTACTTCAGAAGAAAATGTTAACTATAATATTTACATAGGTATAAAATAAAATTTAGAGCAGAATATAAATGTTTCATCAGCTGAATACAAAAACAGTATATTAATTCATTATTATATATTGAAAATTACATATTATTATATATTGACTAAATTCCCCTTCCAATACATACATACATATATATATATATATATATATATATATATATATATATATATATATATATATATATATATATATATATATATATATGTGTGTGTGTGTGTGTGTGTGTGTAGATATGGATATAAATAGATATAGATGTACTATATACAGATGTAGATATAGATAATGATAAGTAGAAAGATAGAAATTGCTTAAAATTGCACTTTTAAACTCATTTGAATAAAAATATGTTAACATACAAAATTTATTACACTGTCCCTTTCTTTTATAGTTTAAGTTAAATAATAAAGTGCCGAAGCTCTTATTTCGTAGCATGCCTAGTAAATTTAATTAAGAGACAGAAAAATTATCTGAGTACTATATGCAAGATGAAAATGTTAAAACAATATTATTATTTGCATAGTCTGTTATCTTGTTATATGGAAACAGAATATGTAAAATTAGACACCACAAATATATATCTGAGCCCAATAAAATAAAGAAAATCTATATCAGAGATAGCATCGACTTATTCAATTTATAGGTCTCAGGAGCATCGGTCTTTAATACTTAGACCCTTATGATCATCTACAATAATTTTTTTTTAAATAGACAAAAACACACAAATTTTATATATTTGCACATATAGTATGTGTGAAAATCAATAGCTTTTCCATACAATTTCTACTATTACATATTACTGATAAATTTTAAAAAGTAAAATAGATAAGGATTACATTCATTGACATAGAATTAGTCTCAATAATAAAAGAATTAAATAACAAAATTGAACTCACCTTGGCTAACTCAGGAAAGGGATGAGTTTAAAGCCGCAATCTATACTGGCAGCGCAGCCATTGTAAACTTGCAACAGCATGGTACTCAAGTCCGAGTTCGAGCTGGCATTTATTCCTTCTTCCACGAACATTTAATCCTTCTTCCACGTGTAAACACACATATGTGTGTCAGACACATCTTAGCAATCATGCACCCATTTAGCTTTTGTTAGGTGGCACACCTGTGTTTACGACATCTTAGTTGAGATTAATTTAAGGTTCCCTTCCTTCAAATCATAAAGAGGTTCCCGCCATTACTGGCACGTACTAACACATGGCGGACACTTAGAGACCCTAATCGGAAAAACTTTCGGCGGGAGAAAAAATACCTATTTCCTGTCCTCTGGCGAGCACATGTAAAGAGAGTTTCCACGGATAACTCGGACAATGGAATGCTAAAAAAGGAGATGACCTCTATTTGCTAATGACAATTGTTAATAGCTGTTAAACTAATAATTTTCAGCATTATAAATTTCATATTTAAAAAGTTATGAAACCGAGATATACATTTTAAACTATTATTAACGATAAACGTCAAGGTTCTGTGAATATAAGAGGCTAGTAGTGGCTAGATTTTGGCCGGGAAATTATAATAAAAAAGGGTGTGAAAAAAACATTTTAGAGAAAAATATAATATACAGTTAAAATCGTAAACATTTTAAAATAAGAAGCTTCAGTGTCGCAAAGTCTGTAAAATGAAAATAATTATAGTCTTTGTTTGGATTTATATATATATATATATATATATATATATATATAATGTATCCGATATATGTGTGTAAGGGTGGGTAAACATAACTTTTTGATAGCTGTGCGATGGAGGTATATTCTATAGCGATAAATTTTACGTGATTTTTAATAAGCGATGTCCCATAACAACGACTTCTTTTATTAAATATTTTCACAAGTATTCCTTATGACGCGTGCGAATCGTAAGTAACCTATTAAGCTAACTTTAGGAGCAAATTATGAAAATGCAAACCTGCGAATCCCAGCCTTTTATTTTCGACCTCTAAGCGTCTGCCTTACAGATCAAGACGTAAAATATTAACAACCTACGCATAAGAACTTTAGCTTCTTTTCGTAAAAGAATGTTAATTTTGTTGCAAAATTTGTCTGAAACTGATAGTTGCTTTGTACATTTATTACGTCATAAAAAAACTCTGCAAAATTTTTCAATAACTTGGATTTAAAAGATACTCTTTTAAATTAAAACATTTCTACATAAAGGATATAATTTCTACCTTGAGAACAATAGTCATTAGGCAAAAATTAAATATAAACACAAAATTGATTTAGAATATCAGAAAAGAATTTTTGTTAATCTCGTCTAAAAAAGTTCGGAATATGGAAGACATCATATTCCAAAAATTAAATTCCTTATAAAAAATAATAAATAAAAATTTAAGTACATTAAAAAATTTTCAACCCAAATACTTCATTTCAGCCTTTCAAGTTGCATGACATTTGCAGTCTAATACTTAAAGTTGGTTTTTCAGCGCATAAACTCAGATAACATAAGTTATATAACACACTTGTTTCGATAACACAGTTGCGATGACTCAGTAGTATTTGAACTCACTTACATCCTCGTTCAAAATCACGGATAGTGGTTTGTTTAACTCACCACCCACAATAACCCACGCGAAGTGGGTTGCAGAACCCACTTATTCCGGCGGCTGACCGACTTTTTTTTCTCTGTGAAGCATAAGATGTTCGGGACACATAAACAAGATAGGCTTTTATTTCCATAGAGAAATTTCTGAAGGCGTCGTTTTTTCACGCGATATGCCGGGATGTATTTGAGTTCCAGACACTCTCCAACTTTAAAGACTTATATCCAAAGGGGAAAAAAAAAAGCTTTCAGATTTCCCTCACCGAATATTTTACATCAAAATAATACTAAGCCTAAGTTCTAGCAAATTACAACTAAAAGTTTGTTCCATAAATGAAACTTCCAATAATTAGAAATGTCTTTCTTTACGCTCCTACATCCAGTGCAGTTTTACAATGAAACCCATTTATTCCATGTTAAAAGAAGCCCAATTTTTATGCTGTTGTGCACAAAATAAATCTTCAATCTATTTTTTGTAACAAATCCATCGGGAAAATCACAATTTCGTTATATTTTCTGAAAATATTATTCATAATAATAACAATTTGATAAGTTTAATGACACTTTATGTCAGAGTGAAGTGCATCACTTAATCCATGAGGTCAAATAATTCTCTTATCAGGCTGAAAGAATTAAACTCACACTCCCGAAAAATTTTCAGAGGATTAATCCATAGCTTTTAAGCTTTTCAACACCGCGTCTTCTAGTTCAGCTGATTTTTTACATTTTTAAATGAATGCTGAGTGCGGCGCATTTTATGCCTAAACTGGAAATTAAAGTATGGAAATAAAGGGCAAAGTTGTTTAAGAAAAAAAGAAGATGTTTACAACGATGTTTTTATGACCAAAAGTGAGGATTCGAACCCGCATATTCTAACCTCGAGTATAGGATTCTCCCTACTGAACTATTCAGATAATGTGAAGAATTTTCAAAACTTCCTTCATATATTCTCTAATTTCATTTTGAGACCATTGATACAGGTTATCAGTTTATTTTTACTAAGATATAAAAATAACTGAATGATTATTTACAAAAAATGATAAAGTGATGCCCGAAAATTAAATAAAACGTGTTATGAAGATATTCCAACAAATGAAGTATGTTCATAAGTATTAACAGTATATTTTTAAAACATGCAAATTTAACTCTCAATATAGAAATTTTAACTACGTAAATAGCAAAATATATAATCTTCGAGATATAATGGTTAGTAATAGATAGTTCTCAAAATGGGGTGTATGAATCGCCGTACAAATTACAAAGCTAATGTCACAACTAAAACAGAATAGCTTTGAAACTAAAAAAATAATATATTTCTGATATTTATAGACTTTAATAAATGGTGTTATATTATTAGTCCGTACATTTCAATAATTTAAAAAATTTTAAGGGGTTTTTCAGATTTTATGGCCATTTATTTACTATTTTTATTCGCTGGGGCATTTAAAATTTTTATTTTAATAAGTGATTCAACAGAAAATTTTAATAATGATAAATTTCATAGATATTTAATAAATCTTCTATAACCCCTTTAATAAAAGTATCAAAAGAACAGGAACATTTATTGTAATTTTTTGAATCTGTGCTAAATCATGAGACACACATTTAATGTATGCCTTTTCTTTTGCAGGCCGAAGCCAGTGCGAGGAACAACGCACCTTTTTAGTAGTCTTTATGCAAAACTACTCGTTGCTGCTACAGCTGTCCTAGTCACAACAGAAATATTGCCCAATAGCGTGCCATTGTTTTTCTATCATGTGAGTATTCCATGTGCAAGGTATTAAACAAAACTTTGAATCAGAAAATGCTGCTTGTAAAACAATGGATATGTATTGCTGCACAAGTAAAAACAAAAAGAAATATGGAAGTCTTAATATACGCATATTATTTATATCACATTTGCATTTTATTATACACTGCAGAATATAGTTTCGTTTACATGCATCAAAATACATGGTATTCAAATAAAAATTATTATTTAAGGAGGAACTTAGTCATTATTTTCGTAAGAGTTAATTAAATTTTGTCATTTAGTCGGAGAAATAATTATAAGGGAGAAAAAAATTTGTTATTTTTTTTTTTAATTTTCTAGTTATTTTAGTAGAAACTTATGTAATCATTTTTTCTTCTACACTGACATATTTTAATGATTTCCAGAATGCAATGTTCATCTTTCAGATCTTTTTGAGCCGTCATCCTATAAGATGTTGTAAAAAATTGCATATCTGGGAAATAAAAATTAATATATGCTTGGGAATAAAAAGCCACTTTGAGACCGTAAACTACAAAATATTCTAAATTTAAGAAATCTTTTAAGTCAAAAATATAGACAGTTTTTGAAATATATTTTATAAATTGCATTTTCCACTGTTATGACCATGTTATCAACATCTCCCGTTACATATTGCATAGTCAAAAAACCAATTTTCATTTATATATATATATATATATATATATATATATATATATATATATATATATATATATATATACATATATATATATATATATATATATATATATATATATATATATATATATATATATATATATATATATACACTGAAGTCGTGGAAGAACTGGGATACCCATATAATACGTAAATAGGCATCGCTTTTAAATTCTATACAATGCAGTAAACGTTGGACAGTCCTCCCGTTGTACAATCGTACAGTCCCCAGCACTGAAAAGCAATGTTATTTGCTCCAAGGTTGCACTCTATTCACAACGATATGATCATCTACAGACGACATCGGTCACGATCATTTAGTCTTCGACGGCCACACAATCGGAGTGGGTCTGATGTTTTACCGTAATTTTTTTATTGGAGGTACACCATTGAATGGTACAAGTTGAAAATCTAAACTTTGCCTGTATCTCCGCAATAACATCCCTCGCACGAGTACTAACTATCATTCCTCTTTGAAATGTATACCAATAATGAATACGATGAAAGTGAAGATGAATACGAGTAAAGAAATCTCTAGTCAAATTTAGGGACAATTTGAAAGGATTTGCGGTGACCTCTGACAGGAGTGGTTAGTCATGTGGTTTTCACGGTCCTACGCTACCTCTCCTTGATTTTAATTTTTTAATTCAAGTTTCACGAATTAGACTCAGCTGTAACTAGATTCTTTGTCTCATGCCTTTTAACGAAATATTTTTGGATCTTATTTTTCTTGATCTCAATCGACTTGAATATGAAATTTTAATTTTTAATGAATAGCAGTGAAATAATTAAGCTTGAAAAGATGTAGAAATTAAAATTTTAAAAAAAAAATGGTAAAATTATTAAATGTTTGCAATTTCTTAATGAACTTCAAACACACGAAAGAAGAAAAAATGCATTGAAGTATTTAATTCAGAAGTTTGAATTGTGGCATTTAAATTTTCTTCACAACGCAAAATTAGAACTTTTTTAAAATGTCAAAGAATTAGGCAGAAGTACGGGATTTTCGAGTAAATTTAAATTCAAGTCTAAATCCGTAATGGGGCAAATATAAACCTATATTTTTTAAGCGATCTCAAAGGCCTCTGGGAGCTCGTAAATCGATTACAGACGCCAAAAACAGTAAGAATATCGTCAAATTGACCCCATCCCTTACTGCAACATGTTAAGAAATTAAAGGGCAAATGAAATTGTTACTCTATTTACAAACTATCTTTTAACATTTGAAGCTTGGCACATGTGAGCGCATTTCAAATCTTCCAACCTTTTCAGTTTGTTGAATAACATGTTTATATATAACGATAGCTTACTTGATTTTTTAAAAATTATTATTATTCAGTGGTACTTATTTAAACAACATCATGGGCATGTATAATTATAACATTAACTTAAATCTTAAAATTGTATTCTTTATTCTTCTCATGTTTACTTATTTTTCTTTGCACTTGAAAGGGCTATTTATTCACATTCCTTCTTGGGGTCGCTATACTGTGTATACTCTGCATTTACATGAGTTTAGTACTCCAAAAATGTCCTGGACTCGATGAACTAGAAGAACTGGACCAAAACACCCCCGAGACAGAGTCTGTTTTGCGAAGAAAAGTGTATGCCATACCAGAAATTAGCATTTTCTTCAGAGTTGGAGCTCTAGGTGAGTTTATTAGCTTTTGCCTGATTGAAGAATTATGTTATCTGTAATTTCAAATATTCTCAGTTTCCTAAAATTATACATTACGTAAAAAAAATCTGTGACATCGATAAACTTATATTTGACATTATGACCAAAATTCCCTAATTTTACCTCGTAAAAACGAGCATTATAAATCTGTACTTTATAAATCATTTTACTAAATTAAAGTAATATCTGAGAAAATGGCGGCAGAGAAAATGATACCACAGTGACCAAATCCCATGATCGGCCCTTTGTATACGTATTCAAGCCATAGTTTTGGCTAGTTTAGTATTTTCGTCTCCATTGAGGACTGTAGAGCCCTAAATCAATCAACCCATTGCCTAGATAGTTCAGTTGGTAGAACAACGACCTTGGGGTTAGGAGACCATATTCGATCTCCGGTCCTGGCAGGCGTTTCTTGCTGACGTCTGCTTTCAGAGACAAATATTCACTTAATGGTAATACTGACAGTACTGAAAGTGAAACATTGTAATTTGCATTTTTTTTTTTTGGTTTGTTCAGTTTCCGCTTTTCTTAAAATAGAATAGCCCTTGTACTATTCTATAAAATTGTTCCTATTAATATCCATTTCACTCTACTATTTACATTTTTAAAAATGTTTCTGATGTTCACCTCTGAGTAGAATTGTATGTGTATGTTTTGAAATTCAAAGCACACCAGCTACTGAGTACACCAACGATGCGTTCTATCTGCAAAAACCTCAGAAATTATCCAGAACTCCCGATTATTCGTGAGCTGATTGCACGTTTCGTGAATTATCTTTGGTTTCGTGAAAAAAACATGATTTAATAAAACAGAGATGTCCAAATGGATTCCGGCATGGCTTAGAAACAAAGAAATTCAACACTTTAGAATGTAACAATATAGACTTTTTACAAACAAAATATTGAGAATATACGAAGCTGTCATTATTTTTTAAATAACACCCTACTTTATGCAACATATGTGTCTCAATTAATTCTTTTAAATAGTTCCTTTTTACGGTATACAGGGGCATTTTTGAAGGGTCAATTCTTTTCAGTTTTTCGTGCACTCCCATTTAAAAATTGGCATGGTTAATCGAGAGTTGAGCGGATAAACGGACAGAGGTGTTATGTAATCAACAACGACAATGAAAATTTTAGACCTTTTGACCAACACTGAAATATCTGTAAAAAACAGGCTTTATTGCTGTGAAATGGAAACTTAATTTGAACAACTTACTATCCATAATAATTCTAGAGCCGGGGGAAACCTTAAATTCATCGAGAATGATTAGAATTTTCTGAATTCCGCTGTACATTCCATATCAAATTAATCATTCCTGAAATCTGAAGTGATATTTGACATTTAAAAATTGGGGAATCGAAAACTTGCTTGAAACGCGTGTAACATGAAATCTTTGTAAAGACCTTCAAAGATGGAGAGCATAATTATCTATTTTGATTTTAAAACTCTATGATTTATTATTCAGAAAATATTTAAGGTGTTTTTTTCTGGTCAGTGGCCTCGAAATACTGGTTTTCAAACTTGACGAGTTGCTTGAGTTATTCTTTAAGGTTTTACTCAAAGGTTTTACGGCAAGCGCATAAAATATACTTATACTGTGAGTTCAAAAATGCGGTGCTGACCATTTAGTAAATCTTCAAACTGGTTCTTAGTTATATTCCTTTTTATACAGAAAAATGTCCGTTTAAAGTATTCAGACAAATAAAACCGCAAAACGTGACTTTCGCATGGATAAAGTTAATAGACACTTTAAATTTTGGAAGCAGAGTTTATTGTCTCTGAAACACTAACTTTATGAAATCTCTGTATAAAAAGCTTTTACGTGATTGGCTAAAACATCAAATCTCCAAAGTTATATGGTGTACAATTATTTTAAATGCTAACTGGAAAATGTCTATTTTATATGCATATAAACGCTTTATTATTCAGATCTTCGTTTCGTTAAGAATTAAAAACTAGTTAAAAGTATATAAGTTAAATAAAAATAATTTTGTTTATTCTGAATAAAAATTGCATTTAACTTTACTGAATGCACTGCTCTTTCTAACTGCCAATCTAAAGACCGCCTGCCAGGAGCGAGGATCGAACTCGTGTCTCTATCTCGCGAATCTAACAACTCAACTGTTTGGCGTTTTGAGAAAATGCTATGTCTAATGACATCACTACAAAATAGCTCTTTCATTTCAAGTTTTGAATTTAATTTTTGTTTTAAATATGACTAATACAGCTCAGAGCTAATGCAATTTTCTCCAGTTTAATGATATTTTAAATCGCTCTACCTCTCCATCCGTGCTCTTAAAATGCTTAACAGGAATAAACAGACAAACGGACGTTAGGTCAAATATTTTTTAAGCCATGATTCCGACTGTAGCAGAAATGGCCGTAGTCTATGAATTTTCCCTTATCTGTTCATGTACTCATTTCGTAACAGAATAGATTTTTAGACTAAAGCGGTAGATTACAACAAACTGATTACAGCAACTTCATTCCTCAAATGTTTTCACCATGTCCAAGATTAAGCTGTTTCATGAAAAAAAAAATTTAGCCCGATTAATAGAAGAAAAAAAAAGAGAGAGATAATTGACGGTTTCCCATGACATAGTAGCTTAAAAAGAAACAAATACATCAAAATCGTGTAAACTAGATGACAATGATAGCACCTTTTCAACAATGTTAGAAAATTCTCGCACAGTTGTCTCTGACGACGAGAAAAATTGACGTCAATGAATTGATAGTAACTTTCAGTTTGGATCGGTGTAAATAAAAATACTCAGTAATATACTATGGTAAATGTTATTATTGTTCTCGGAATAACTGACTTGCTATTAGAATAAACTATAACAGCTAGACTTCTGACATAGAGAAACTTTCTAACAGATTCGTTAAAACAGTTATTTGCAACCAATTCTGACGTAAGTAAAATTACAATTAGTTTATGATCAAGAGCATAGTCATTATTCTTATAGTCATTATTCTCATGGGAATAGTTAGAGAAGCTCTGGCAGTACGGAATCACGACGTAAAGAAAAACTTTCTAAAAATGATTGTTATTTGTTGTTTATATTGAT